>OY755188.1:11679469-12025883 GCA_963576735.1 Bedellia somnulentella
AAACCTCATGTGGGGATTATTACTAATAAATAAAGAATAAATAAAGGAAAGAAAGTTTATACGATAGTTAGGCGTTTTCAACATTTGCATTCTATCTGAAAAGGTAGACAAGTGGCCTTTCGAATTAGTAATAATTCGGAGGTAGGAAACGCAAACACTACTTAAACGTGTAAAAAGAAATAAAGGATAGAGGAATTTCGCACTGGCAGCCAATTGACACGGTAGCTCAGTTGGCAGAGCGTCGGGGCGTTCACCCGAGGTCGCGGGTTCGATCCCCGCCTGTGTCGAAATTTTTCTTTCCTTTATTTATTCTTTATTTATTAGTAATAATCCCCACATGAGGTTTTCATGAACAAAAAGATTTAAATTATGTGATAGTTAGGCGTTTTCAACATTTGCATTCTATCTGAAAAGGTAGACAAGTGGCCTTTCGAATTAGTAATAATTCGGAGGTAGGAAACGCAAACACTACTTAAACGTGTAAAAAGAAATAAAGGATAGAGGAATTTCGCACTGGCAGCCAATTGACACGGTAGCTCAGTTGGCAGAGCGTCGGGGCGTTCACCCGAGGTCGCGGGTTCGATCCCCGCCTGTGTCGAAATTTTTCTTTCCTTTATTTATTCTTTATTTATTAGTAATAATCCCCACATGAGGTTTTCATGAACAAAAAGATTTAAATTATGTGATAGTTAGGCGTTTTCAACATTTGCATTCTATCTGAAAAGGTAGACAAGTGGCCTTTCGAATTAGTAATAATTCGGAGGTAGGAAACGCAAACACTACTTAAACGTGTAAAAAGAAATAAAGGATAGAGGAATTTCGCACTGGCAGCCAATTGACACGGTAGCTCAGTTGGCAGAGCGTCGGGGCGTTCACCCGAGGTCGCGGGTTCGATCCCCGCCTGTGTCGAAATTTTTCTTTCCTTTATTTATTCTTTATTTATTAAAGATAAAATTATTGGAAATCTCAACATTAACAATGTTTACTGGAGTAGCTTGAAGAAATAAAATTTAGAGTTATTTTGGTGAACTTGTATCTGAGGTAAAATTTTAGCTGTTATTTTTAATTGGGTCACGTTGTGTAACGTGAGTTGATAAAATAGACTTAACGTCATATTGTATTAATTACAACTTTTCTATGTAGGAACTACTGCAATATTTCTTATACTTGATTGCAGTAATTTATCGTATCAAAAAATCTATAGTAGCAATAATAATCAATAATCTGTATACACGGCTTTAATATAAAACAGAGGAATTTTTAGTATCAGAGTCAGTAATTTCGTAGCCATATTGAATTTGAATAGACTAGAATAGTTACATACATACATATACTCACGGCTATAAATCCCAAGAAAGGGGTAACCAGAGCTAAGGAATTAGAAATTCCCCAGCCACTTTTGGAAGGTGCGTGGGGAATAGATGGTGAAATAAAGGTTCTTGGTGGTGCGTCTCCAACCGCATCGCCCAAAAATCCCTTAAAAGCCCCAATACCGTTAGTCGCCTTTTACGTACACCCATCGGAAGAAATGGGGTAGTGCTATTCTAAGCCGACACTACACAGCATAGCAGAATAGTTACTTAAATAATATATAACTTAATTATTGAACGACGTCCGTGGCCGAGTGCATAGGTGACTAGCTTCTCTTTCCGAAAGTTGCGGGTACAATCCTCGCTGAGAGCAACATTGAAATGCTATGAAAAGAACTAAGGTCTTGGATGTTATTTAAATGAGTTATATGTATAATATTAAATATATATATTATTGCGTTAGTATCCCATAATACAAGTTCTACTTAGTTTGGGGATAACTTGATATGTCCGTATATTTATTTATTCATAATATGAAAAAAACATTACGGTGCTTAATACAGATTAGAATATGACAAATTCATTACTTCAGGCGGTTTTCAGACGCGATTTAGAGTTTTGGGACTTTAAAGTCATAGATGGGCGTTGGAGACCAATTACTAACCATTCTTTATTTTAGAATTGATCGCCCACTTAACTTCAAGAACCGACTGTTTTTTTAACACTATACCTCCGACTACCCCATTTTTGCGATTTATACTCAAACGCATACGTGGGTATGATTTATTTACTTGAATATAATTTTACAGTTGCCAAGATGATCACTACAAGCAATATCTTTCTATATGTTCATAAATATGTATAAAGGTCTTAACCTATTTTATCAAAGAGGATAAACAAAAAAACTGTAGATCGAACCATTAATTTTTTAAAGTAAATAATGTTCCTTATCTTATATCATTAGAGCACAAAACAGAATAGTTAAGAATACGAAATAGAACAATAAGATTGCAGGTATCATTATGCGTTAATGTGTGAGAGTTTTTTTTCTCTTGTGACAAATATTCGTCATGTTACATTACTTATTCACCAAAATTATACAATAGATTATCTAAAATACTCTTTTGAGCAGTGTAACTCGATTATTTTCTGACTATTATTTGAATGGAACAAAAGACATTTGTTATAGAAACGCAGTTATGAAACGTTTTATTACTCTCATAAGTGACAGTATTACACGTGATGTTCAGAATCTTTAACCACTTTGAGGATTCAGTGCCTTTGTGTGTGATATGTTTTCCTGGTACCTTCAATCTCGTGTTTGAGAATATTCGGTTAAGATTTGCACTACCTTAGGTGTTACTCATGGAATAGATTCCGTAGGAGTAGGCAGAGACTATTGATCGCCAGTCTGTACGATCCTGGTAAACTTCTACTTTTGTCACATGTTTGAATTTTTTACATTTTCCTTTTGCTTACTACCCATTTACTGTATTTATTTAAAAAAATACTTATAGACGATTTAAATGTTTATTTTTTTATAAGTAAAAGAGGTATTAAACGATTTTAATGTTTATTATTTTTATAAGTTAATAAAAAAAATCTGCTCTGATTTAAAACTACATACATAAACATAACATAAACGTTCACGCCGAATATCCCCGAAGGGGTTGGCAGAGGTACTAATACTTCTGAACATCACGTGACTTTGTCACCTGGTGTTCAGAGTACCCACGTTTTGCATGGACAGTGTACTCACGTGATAGGGGGCAGGCCTATTACGGCCTATTTAAAACTACCAGAAAACTATTTTATAAAATAGTGCTAAAAACATATATATTTTCAATTAGGATTTTCTGGGCATCTTTTAAGTATAATTAGGATTATTATTACATCGGCTAAGTTTTGGAGGCACGGTAATTATGGGACTAGGTAATTATTACTTATTTTTTTAACATTTATTAATCTTTCATTCATGTTTTTTTATTCATCACGCATACGCCGTCCTTTTAACTATGAACCAGAACATGTATGGAAACAGTAGCAGATACAAGTGACTAGAGAATTAAGTAAAGATGTGTAAACACAGTGATTTCAATGAATCTTTATTGCGCAGTCTCAGTTGCGAGGAGGTTATTCAATACGTCGGTATTGCAATTGCCATTTTGTCACGCGATCCTCGGCTTTAACTACAGTTTGTAATACTGCTGCTATTTATAATGTGATCATTATTACTGATACCTTCTTGCATCAAATGAAAATGTCTTTGAAATTGGCACCTCTCACGTTTTGTATAAGTATAGGAATCAAAGCAAAGGTTTCAATAGTATACATATATACATACATAACTATATTCACGGTCTTAAATCCCAAAAAGGAGTTGCCAAAGCTAGAAACTCCTCAGCCGTATTTGGAAGTTCATAAGGGACAAGATGGAAGAAATAAAGTATCGTTGGTTGATGGGTCCAATCGCATCGCCCGAAAACCACTTTAAAAAGCCTCATGCTTTTAGTCGCCTCTTACGACACTCGTGGGCAGAAAGCAGTAGTGACTGACATTATAAGCCGGGACTACACAGCAATTCCATAAGTATACATAGAATTTCTATGATAGAAAGAATCCATCAGACAAACTCTCCCTAACCAGTTCATCGAACGCAACGCCGGCCTAGTGTGGATTGTTAAGAGCTTATTCCATTACACTTTGTCGTTGCTGAATTCAGACGTTCTTCGAAGTAACTGCCGCAAACGCTTGTTATTCCACTACACAAATTTCAGTTTGAACGTTATTCCACTAGTCTGAATTCAGATTCTGTGGCTTTCAGACGTCTTCATTTAGACAAATGGAATAAGCTCTTTAGACCTTAACAGCTACTAACGTGATAATAGTCGGGCCGGCCCAACCGACGGCTTCATGTGCCCTCTGAAGCATGAAATCATCTTCACACACATACTTGTGACCTTGGATTTTGAAGCCGAGACCAGGTCGTGATAATTTTAACCTAAATCAAACTCGATATTTTATTCAAAATGAAATCTTTAAAGATAATTTTCGAACGTCAAAGCTTATAACTGCTGCACTGACTCTACCGTTGCTTCGGAAGATGTTCGTAAAAAGAAAAAGCAACACAAAACTCCTACATTCTCATTTTTTCAAATAGAAATAGATACAATTTAGTTTTTAAATGATTTTATACTTGTATCTCAAATATTCAGAACAACCAGAAAGTAGAATCAGAACAAAATCATGTGCTCGTTGGGTCCTTATCATTTAAAAAATCTTAAGCGTAGTAGTCGATTTTTCTATAAAAATAACCTTTAGAGCCTTTTTTAAAAATTACATAGGCAATTCCAAAATGTACATACATACATAAACTCACGGCTATAAATCCCTAGAAGGGATAGCCAGAGCTAAGGAATTAGAAATTCCAAAATGTCAGTTGGAATTTTGTTTATTCTGTGATGGGAGAGTCCCATAAAGAATTTATTTTACTTTGTTCAGTCTATACTTCAGTGGTCAAGATTCATTTCAAGCTAAAATAATTTATTAGAGACTAGACATTATTATCAACATACATACTCGTAGTTTTATCATAAATATGCCGGATGGCACAATAATTTCAATCTCTTCCGTCAATGGTCCTGATAAGCACTATTTATTAGACTTCCTACGGGTGTTGCTCAGTTGATAAACGTATCATACATACATACATATACCCACGGCCATAAATCCCAAAAAGGGGTAGCCAGAGCTTCAGAGCTAGACTCCTCAGCCACATCAGGAAGTTGATAGTGGTTGAAAGTATCATTGGTAATGGGTCTCCAACCACATCTAAACCGACACTACACAGTTATTGGTGTAAACGCGCCTTAAAGCGAAGTTAAAACGAATCTACGAAGCCATCAAATTTCCTTTGACAAATTAAGAATGAAATTACTATAACCAGTTTATATACTAATGCAAAAAATATTTGATAAAAAAACTAAGCGTCCTTCTAGTGATGTGAAACGTCAAAGTTCCTCTGACATAGTATACGGTGATGTTTTTAACTCGGAATAATTGTTTTCTTCCTTGTAGCTAGTTATAACGGTTGAGACAGTTTCGCCAGCAATCAGCCACGTTTAGCGCAATATAGGACCGTGACGTAACAGTTCTTTAGTGGTTACTGCACTAGGAATCTACTTCTTAGTATGTCACTTGACTGTAGTACTTAGCATGTTGCAAATGGGTATTTACATCTCATCTATAATATTTTTATAAAGATTTATAGTTTGTAATATGGTTTGTAACTTTGATTGTTTATAAATGCTTATATTCGGAAACACTAAATCGTTCATGAAAATTATTTCATAATTGGAAAGTATGTATATATTTATATATGTATAGATATATATTTATACATGTATGTATATATTAAAAGAAGAGTGAAAAAGGGTAATGCGGTAAATGGAGCAATGAATAGCCTAATGATCAGTCAATCGGTGTCTGAAAAGGCCCGAATGGCTGTGCATGATGCTGTTCTTGTTCCTACGCTTATGTATGGAAGCGAATGTTGGGTGTGGCAGAAGAAGCATGAGAGCAGAGTGAATGCAGTAGAGATGAGGTCCCTCAGAAAAAATTGTAATGTTAGATTGTGTGACCGAGTGAGAAATAGCGTTATTCGTGAAAAGTGTGGTGTGAAAGATGATATTGTAAGAAAGATAGAAAAAGGAATGTTGAGATGGTTTGGGCACATAGAGAGGATGGATGATAGAAAATTGATAAAAGGGATCTATAGAGCTAGTGTGGATGGTAATGTTAGTAGAGAACGACCACGGAGAACACACTTGGACCAAATTGAGAGTGTGCTCAAAAAGGCTGGCGTCCGAAGTATGAAGAATAAAAGAGCATGTATGAAAATAATAAATAAATAAATAAATAAATATATATGGACATATTACACAGATTGATGGATGTAAACGAAGCTAGAGAGGTTTGTCAGGATCGTACGAAGTGGCGATCGATAGTCTCTGCCTACCCCAATGGGAATTAATGGCGTGAGTATATGTATGTATGTATGTATGTATGTATGTATGTATAGATACAGGATTGCTATAAGCATCACGCTAAATATATCATCAAGCTAAATTTAATTGGGAAGAGCGGTGATTTATTTTTGTTTAGTAAAAAACAAAAAGCAAAAGTGAGTTGCAGCAATTTAAAATATTTTCAAAGAATAAATATGTCTTTTTATGTATGTGTGTATGCTGTTCTGGGACTTTAAATACAAAGAGACAAATACGTGGTCAAAGTTTGTATTCTAAAAACTTGTTTGAAGAGCACGAAAAAACCAACGATGACTTAACATAAACGGCTGCCATTTTCACGTGCTCGCCCACGAATGTGTCGCGTTGATTGCAGGTGTCATTAGAGCAAACTTGCAGAATAATCAAACTTTAGTAATAATAACACATTACTCAGTAATCATTATAGCATGCTCTGCTGATTCAGTGATTTTAGCCTTCACCTTATAGTTATAGTTTTTATCGTCACCTAAATTCTATAGAATCATGCTTTATCCATATTTGTTTATACACATTTCTCTATAAAAGCTAGTACGAAATAAATGACTAGTCCATTTGATAAAAAATATATCTACGGATTGTCAGTACGGTTTTTTTAGATCAAACTCCAAAAGTTCACACATAAAGTCAGTGTTACTAAAATTCATGATTTATAGCGGTAATATAAATTTAAATGAAGCTGGAGGAAAAAGTTTCATACAAAAGTGTTGAGTGGTTATAGTCTACACACTTAATCATCATGGGAATCGCAGATTGCTGTTCAAGCTTTGTGTATGTATTTATATTTTTTACTAAAACAAAACATAAGTTAACACGAATGATCATATAAGTACTTTCTTGGAAATTGTTGTTTTAGTATATTAATTTGTTATGCATATTATGACCAGGAAACTTTGTGGTCATAAAGTAAAACGCTCTAATGCCATTCTCTATCTAACAATTTTTCAAGCGCCTGCAATTTAATGCTTCAAAATAAAATTAACAATATACATACATACCCATACACATAGCTGTGTAGTGTCGGCTTAGAATAGCACATACACACCGGTTGGTGTACGTAAGATGCGACTAACGGTATTGGGGCTTTTAAAGGATTTTTGGGCGATGCGGTTGGAGACCCATCACCAACAAACTTTATTTTACCATCTTCTCCCCACGCAACTTCTAAAAGTGGCTGATGAATTTCTGATTCCTTAGCTTTGGCTACCCCTTCTAGGAATTTATAGCCGTGAGTATATGTATGTATGTATATACATACCTATAATTACTAAAAAGCCAGCACGTCAGAGTTAGAAACTCCTCAGCCACATTTGGAAGTTGATCATGGTAGAAATAAGGTGTCGTTGGTGATGGGTCTTCAACCGCATCGCCCAAAAACCACTTAATAAAGCCTCATACCTTTAGTCGCCTCTTACGACACCCGCGAATAGAAAGGGGTAGTGACATTCTAAGCCGGCACTACACGGTAAATGTGCAAATGTGTTAATTTGTTATGCATAAATCAATAAATATTTGTGGTCATGAAAGTAAATGCAATCTCTACCTTACAATATTTCATTTCCGTGCAATGTAATGATGCAAATTACAATAAAATAATGATTTTTTAATATTTTTATACACGCAAATAAAGGTGCATTTGTTTTGTAATATTATAATTGTATTAATAAGTCGTCTCTTAGGACAACCACAGGATTTATCGCAATTCGGTATGCAAAGTTTTTTTTGGTATTCATTAAATATTTTTATTCGATAGTAAACACGAAAATAAAAGACTAATTTGCATATTTTTCATTTAAAAATAGTTATTGTAAAGGTATGATTTTTTAAAGATTGTTCAACTTTTGTTCTTAATGACGTCATCGATCGATAAAATCAAGTAAAGACATGCAAATGAAGCGAAATTTTTAGTAAAAACGTTGCTGATTGCAAAAAAAAACACGGATTTGTGATCTGAAATGTTATTATTACGATATTATATTAAATAACCTATAAACCTATGGTTTTCAGTATTTTATTAATAAACTGCAAAAACGAATGTCTTTGAAATGACATTGAAGGTCATACACTATTACAGTTTTTGATAAAATAAACGTCATCGTAGCTTTATTTGATTTAATTCCAAGAAAATAATATCTCGAAACGGTTTTGTAATCAGCATCACTTGAGTAAAACTTTGCATACCGAATTCTAAGTCAGCAACACACGGCTCTTATAATTTAATTCCACCTTTTTACCATAACCGCGTCGGAAAACTACTATCATATATCACAAAACAATATTGCTTTGTGTGAAAGTTCAAGATGCAATAATACGAATTGTGGTGATGTAATCATTTCGGTGGCCATTGTGTATTGTGATTTGTGTTATCGCGAACGATGATACGACACCGGAACGTGGTGACACCTTGTTGTCGCGTTTTGTGGGAAACATTTTTATAAACGCCAATACATAATACAATACATTGGAAGTTTATTTACTTGTAAAGTTTTTTTGACATATTTTAATAAGAATCAACTTAACATTGTCTAAGATTTTCACAATTGCACATTATATATAAAACAACAATTGATTTTCGGATATTTAATCGTGTGTTGTTACATGGTTTTTAAAGCCCGACGTTTCGAAAACTTTTCAGTTATCAGTTTCAGTAAACTGAAGTTTTGTTTATCATTTTACAATACTATAAAATTATTAATATTTACTACCTTCATATAGGCGTCCTGGAAGATCTGCTTTCTGTGAGCACACCTTCGATAAGCCAAACCACCACATGCGTTTTGACAATATTAAGATAAACAACAATTAATATAGTTATTGACTCCCGTCTAACCCTTTTTGATAAGAAACCCAAAAAATCAAGTTAACTCATTACCTATCCAAGCCTATAAATAATTGCATGAGAACAAGTATGTATGTAAAAAAAATAACACAACCTATCCAAACCTATAAACAATTGCATGAGTACAAATATGTATGTAAAAAAAATAACTCAACACATACAAAATAAGAAGCAAATTACTTTTCCAAGAAATAAAACCGTGAAGTGCACTTTTATCGCAATATTTCTGCTGACCATTAGTTCCGATTAAAATTGGCTGAACATTGTAGCTTGAGAATAATAACAAGTTGTTATAAAAAAAACTACTTACTTAGCGTAATAAAAGATAAGTGTACATTTGTCAAATTTATCATATAGATAAATTGTAATTTAATGCAAAGCTTTTTCACATACATGCATAACTTACATACACACATATATACATAACATTCATTCATACATAACATGATTCTTAGACAATTTGCATAAAAATCTAAATATTGATTTAAAATAAAACACTACATCTTGTTTGTTACAAACCAAAATTTTTGGGGGAAGAATACGTAAGAAACTCAAATAACACACATAGTTTCTTAGTAAACTAGCGTAGTTGTGAGTGTTGGCTTGTATTTGCGGATGTAATTTAAAATTATATTTAGTAGGGGTTTTCGATAGTTACATTCATACATACATACATATACTCACGGCTATGAATCCCTAAAAGAGGTAGCCAGAGCTGAGAAATTAGAAATTCCTCAGCCACTTTTGGAAGTTGAATGGGGAAAAGATGGTAGAATAAAGGTTGTTGGTGATGGGTCTCCAACCGCATCGCCCAAAAATCCCTTAAAAAGCCCCAATACCGTTAGTCGCCTCTTACGTACACCCATCGGTAGAAATAGGGTAGTGCTATTCTAAGCAACACTACACAGCTATATTTCGATAGTTATACAATATAACCCGCTTAAGACGATTTCCTAGGGACCCCACCAAAAACGCGTCTTAAGCGAGAAATCGTATTATGCGGGATAGCGAAAATAAAACGAACATTACATTTTTTACATTCAATACATTATTTAAAATAATCATTTATTTTGGTTCGACAGAATTTTTTTAATGCATTAGCAATTAAAGAATTTCAACATAACAAAACTTTTGCAGTGCGTATTTAGTTCAAAGGAGCAACATAGCGTTTTATATCTAGCTGATAATGCCTTAGACTCTTTCTCGCATATTATGAGGCCACTTATGGGCAGTTTTGAAGCTCGTGCTGACTGAGTTTGTTTCGTTATTTGTGACATTTTATCGAAAACTATCAATATTTCAATTTTTTTAAGTGACAATGGCTTTTGCTTAATTGTAGTCATATTGTAACAAACTATACAAAACAATCACAGGGTACGCACGACAAGTCAAGAAATGACGATCGGGCAGTCGTATTAAACGGGAAGAAGATCGTATTAAGCGTTAAGAAATGTATGAAAATATGTTTCAAGTTGCAAGGACTGGCGTAAAGTGGCGTATTATGCGAGAAATCGTATTAAGCGTGATCGTATTAAACGGGTTCTACAGTAGTTTATCATAGTAAAGTAAAACATAACATATAAACATAAATGTTCACGCTGTTTATCCCCGAAGGGGTCGGCAGAGATACCAATACTTATGACCAACGTAACAGAGCCACCTATTGTTTAAAGTAGATACCCACGTTTTGCTTAGACAGTGTACTCACGTGATAGGGGGCGGGCCTATCGCCGTTTTGTACGAATACACTGTCACATGGCTGAGTACAACTTGGCCATGTGGGTTTACTCACGATGTTTTCCCTCACCCTTAACAACCATGATAAATTAACCACACATTTGACTTTAGAAAAGACAAATTGGTGTAGGCCCGACCCGGGATTTGAACTCACGCCTGTATGTTTACAGGCGGGTGTTCTACCCATTGGACTATCATGTCGTATAATGTCAAAGTAACAATATATTTATTTTCTCTTCACCGTTCACATAATTAATTATCTATATCTATACTTATAATAAATCTGTAGAGAGGTCAATTCTGTACATGAAATATATTTTCAAAATAACTATCAGGTGGTGATTAGGGATCGATACTGATGCCAAAAATGCAATCAGTAAAATTTTTGTCTGTCTGTCTGTCTGTCTGTCTGTCGGTTTGTATGTGCCTTATGGAAACAAAAACTACTCGACGGATTTTAACGAAACTTGGTAAAATTATTCTTCATACTCCTGGGCAGGTTTTTGTATACTTTCCAGCAGAGTAGTTAAGAGGAATTTTGGAAAATTTTGGGAAAACGGGAGAAGTTATACCAGTTTTTAAGCTTCCGTCGCGTGTGCCTTAATGGTTAAACTTACATAGAAATCATGTATGAAGGAAATATTCTTCATAAAATTATCTAAAAAAAATCCTCAACAGTTTATGTCTATCTTTTACGGTTGACTCACAATAACACGTGTAATTACTGATAGCTTAGCAGTTCGGAACATTCTGATTATATTTGTTTACTCTTACGTTTGTAAACCTCCCACTCATCCCTAATTTAAAAAAGGTAACATTATTACCTATTCAATAAAAAAGAATCGGTAGAGAAACACCGAAATTACACATAAAATAAGCCATCGCGCCCGTGACCAAAACCAAATCTTTACTAATTTACATATAACATACTAGATGGCGCCAGTAGTTGCATCCTACATCACGTAATGATTTATTTTTTAGATTGTTATAAATACTTCATAGCGTTTTATTCCAAAATTTGCTATTAAACGGAAATACTGAACCGTTCATTAAAGCGCATTCAAAATCACCAAACTACACTGTTTAGGGAGTGCTATAAATTTAATAAATTGAAAACATTGCGCTGAATTTCACAATGCTTGAGCAGTGACTGAAGAAAGAAACCTCAGATATTTAAAAAAACAACGCTACCCGTGCGAAGCTGGGACGATCCACTAGTTATACATAAATATATACATAATTATTATGTATATTTTATCACTGAAGTAATAAGCCTACTCAAAACTCTTAGCGGGTTTGATCTACACTATATTGTTTTATTGAATCACTATACATTCATCAGTAATTATAATTTTAAACATTTTAATAATACAGCTGCTTCCAAATACATGTGAAGTAACATAATTGCAATTATCGTAATTTAAAAGTGAAAGCAATTTCTTTACGGGTTTTATCTCATCTTTAATTATGTAACTTAACATAATATTTAATTGGATACGGCACATACATGCTTTTAATATACTTTGTTTAGTTACATTATTTGCTATTCTGTTACATTAATAATAAGGTTTAAATTGCTTTTCAAGCGATTATAGCGCTCAGATTATGATTTTAAAGATCGGAACACGCTAAGTTTTTTTAAATAAAGTAGAAGTCATGGTACCGATAACATATTTTTACTACTCTAAGCCAAGGCAAAGATTAAACTATGCATTAGAAAGTCACACGGACCCAATAGTAAAATTCAGGATTAGATATGGACTGAGTTATTTTTCCTCTTGTAAATAACTAATCGGATTATTGATTATAAATCACTATTATGATCAAGCATTAGTTATTATGCTACTGATATTGAAGGAATTCTGTTGAAGTTAAATAAAACATAAATTTTATAGTTCATAAAGGTAAGAATAAGATATAATTTTAGGAGTTCCTTTTTCTTATCGTTTTTTGTGTGTTGAAATGTAATAAAATTCTACATAATTATTGCTATCGACCAGCTAACAAAATATTTTAACTTGTTCGATTAAAATGTTTACTGTAGTGTAAACGTAACATATTTTAGTTACAAAATGCGTTAGAATACTTTGACTGTTTACTGAATTACAATTATCGTGGATTCTAAACAGTCTTTCAAGTTAAATAGATTGGTTGTTCTTTTTTCAATAAAGAAAACAATTTACAAATGTTACACAAAATATGCCATCGTAAATTAAATGTAGATCTCGTTGTAAGAAAGCCACGAGTAGATATTGGATAGTGCTTTCTTTAGCCGACGCTACACAATTAAAGCAGAGCAGTGGCAGAGTATTTAGCTTCTCGTATGATTTTCTAGGACACCATTATTCTTTGATACATCTTGATATTTTTTTATAGTTGCAACGGGATTAGGAACATGTAGTGGTGTCTTTTAAACTATCTTGTGGTTAAAAACAGCTGTCTCATTGACACTAATCATTATATGAAGTATCGTTTATCTTTAAATAATTCCATCCAACCGACGAGCTCAAGATATAATTACGACCATGCTTAGGCATGTGTACACCAACTTAAACATAAACATTCAATTCATTTATTTGCATGTCACAAGTTGCTAAGATGTTACAATTATTAAAA
This sequence comes from Bedellia somnulentella, assembly GCA_963576735.1. Lineage (NCBI taxonomy): Eukaryota > Metazoa > Arthropoda > Insecta > Lepidoptera > Bedelliidae > Bedellia > Bedellia somnulentella. The sequence continues at coordinate 11,693,035 of OY755188.1, forward strand.
GTACAGGTGACGCCCTGCAAGGGCATAGGAAACATCATTTAATGGAAAACTAGTTGTAGAGCAATCGAGGCACTCTTTTTCTTGTTCTTGTCATCAAAAAAGTTCCCGATTTTATGGTAACATTTACTTATAAGTAGGATATTTATTTATTTACTTTACTATTCACTGCATTATACTCATGCGGCTGTAATACAATTTTTCATAGTCAACAAGACATGATCAATCAAAATAACACTTAAAGAAGTTTAAGGTCATAGATAGCTGCGTGATGATGAATTAACTGGTTTGAATAAACAATGAGATACTAAGTTATCTAATGTAACTGCTGTTAAAGTAAAAAAAATGGTTTAATAAAACAGTGAAGTGTCGGCTTAAAATAGCACTCATCAATTAGTAATATATATAATGTAGCATATAAGACTGATAGATGTAAATAATGCTAGACAGGTTTTCCAGGATGGTACAACGTGGCAATCCTGGCAATATGGCGATATATGTGTGTTTTAAAAAAGATACTAGGGGAAATAATAGAAAAATCAAGAAAAATAACTTTCAAGTTCAATTACTCAAATTTATTTTAACCTTAATCTCGTACAATACATACAGTAAGATATGATTAGTGCTATTCTCAGCTGACCTTTATTATCAATTGAATTACTTATAATTATTCGCATGTTAATATACATATCTATACTAGCAGCAGTGAATGTTATCATAAACAAAAGAAAGAGACATTTGTCAACAACGTGCCGAATCATTGTTTAATTGTTCGTGTTTGGATAAGTTAGATCTGAACAAATAATGCACCATACTGTCACATGTCTGATAACACTGCATTGAATTATTTGTATTGTATTGCATTTATATGTACAGCCATAGAGGTATTGTACAGCCATCGTCAATAGCAATTTAAGTACAGGCCGACCACGCAGGCGCAGGACTCATTTAGATCAAATTGAAACTTTGGTCGTAACGAGCGGCGTCGTGGTAGTGTAAAGCATAAAACATACATACATATGCTCACGGCTATAAATCCCAAGGAGGAGTAGCCAGAGCTTCATAATATGAAATTCCTCAGCCATTTTTGGAAATAGATTGAGGGAAAGATTGTTAAATAAAGGATGTTGGTGATGGGTCTCCAATCGCATCGCCCATCAACTTCCTTAAAAGCTCCAATACACTTAGTCGCCTCTTTCGATCACGCACGGGTAGAAATGGGCTAGTGCTATTCTAAGCAGACACTATGCACTGAAATGGGATCATAATGGGGTGTAATATTGCAAGTATAAGTAATAAAATTACGATATCAGTTATCATAACGTAATGTCGACTTTAGAACGGGTTCAATTCATATTGAGGTCTATTCTGATATGATAAGGCTGTTCGTATATCAATAATGGTACTTAAATGTAAAATTTGAATTATTAGGGAAACAATAAATTCATTGAAATATCGTAATTAAAAACACACAGTTTGTATGTGCTAACAATGATGAGAAGTTAAATTATCAATTTTCCTTGCTTAGTTTTGACAGAGAAATGTTTCTGGTTGTTTTTGAAAACGAAAAAAAAATTTGAATCCACCAGTTAAGAATGTTTAAACATGATACATATAGTACTTATCCCTGCATGAGGTTTTCATGCAATAATCAGTCTAATTATATGATACATATACACATTATTTTTTCCTTAATGTAACAACATACAAAATCCATATAGAAGAAAGTTATTCGCCAGTCCTATTCTTCACGCGAAAGTAACCATCTCTTAAAATTAAAAACAATAAACGTGTTTAGAAAGGCTTTTAATATGAGGTAATATTTTTGTTACTCTATTTAAACTTAAAACCAGAATATATTTATGGTTATGTTGCCATGGACATCGTGGTACGTAAGCTGAGCATTCACGTAATTCTTAAAACAGGTTCGTCTGACCTATATCTTGATATTTGACCTTGAAAGTTGTATAGGATAGACGTTGAGCTTTGAGAACAGAATTTGATTAAGCTTCTTAAACAACTTGAGCCTGATTATATTTTACGTGCATACATATACTTCCTGCTATAAATCCTAAAATAAAAGCTTTAGAGTTAGGAATTCAAGCCATTCCTCAGCCACTGGGGAAAAGATGGTAAAAAAGTTACAATAGGTAATAGGTCTCACACCGTATCGCCGGAAAATGGCTAAAAAAGCCTCAATTGCCTTAGTCGCCTCGTACGACACCCACGGAAAGAAATAGGTTAGAGATATTCTGATCTGATTTTACAATAGTGATTTAACTCAGATGATAATAAATCAATGTCACATACGTAGACAAGCTAACAGAACATAACATATACTCACGCTATTCGTTCCCATTGCGGTAGGCAGAGACTATCGATCGCCACTTCGTAAGATCCTGGCCTGTCCCCTACTAACATTACCTTCCACATTACCTCTATAGATCTTTTTTACCAATTTTCAATCATCTATCCTCTCTATGTGCCCAAACCATGCCATTCCCAACAACCAACATATTTCTTTTTCTATCTTTCCTAAAATATAATCTTTCACACCACATTTTTCACGAATCATACTATTTCTCAATTGATAACATAACCTAACATTACACTTTTTTGTATCATGGAACACTATAGCCAGGTCACCCTATTCGGAATGGGCTCATGCCCCTCAATTGAGATATATAAAGGCTATGATAAGATATTTTATTTTCCCCCTAAAATATACCGTTCTGTAGACGAGAGTGCCTTTCAAATGGGTGTAGCTCTGATTCAGATAGTACCTAATATTATAAACAAACCTCGTTATGATATTGTTTAAATATCTATTTAAAGCAAGAATTTGGGAAACAGAACGTTTATTTTTAATTTTAGATCTATAAATTCTATAAGCAACTGTTTGCTTGAGAATATTTAAAATTATAACATCACCATACTTTCCTAACTATTCTATTATACTATTATGACGGGGGCATCGCGGGTTCGATTTCCGCCTGTGTCGAAATTTTCCTTCCTTTATTTATCATATTCTTATTATTACTACCATTCTAAACATTGAAGACTTGTTTGATACGAGTACCTACTAATCTTAACACGGATGTTGACGCAATTAAATAAATGAGCTGCGTGGAAGCGATAAATCGCTATTGCATCTCTTGCACTTTGACATAGTCTACAAAGATAATGGGTTACAATAACAAACCATATATTCTGCCAGTTTGTGCTAAGTCTGCTAATATACAAAGTAATGTAATAAACGCTTACTATGCTAACGGATATTTCTGAAGAGTTCTGCAAAAGACAAGTACATGGGAACTAGACATATTATTCTAAGGCTGTAGATTTAGTTTGATTGGAAACGTTCTTACTAAAGCGGGAATCGGAAGGAAGAAAAATTTAAGAGCAAGTATGAGAACAATGAATGTAAGGAATTTGTCAGGATGATGTGAAGTGGGCGAGAATATGTATTAAGACGTATTTTTTTTTCGAATTGCCTAGAAATCAAAATGTAGAATATTGAAGATTTAATCGCCGAGGGAGAGTTAATATATGTTCGTTTCTATTCCAGGACCAAAGTGGTGAACGCGATAGAAATACCGATCCTAACAAAATGTTGCTTCTGCGTGCCGCTACGAAAAGGACTCCTATTCTTTGGATACCTCAATTTGGTAAGATTTCTTTAACAAATTTTAAATAGTGACACAAATTATATTTCACCTAGCTTTTATTTGTCAGTGGACTGGACGCTTTGTGTTATGGATTTTTGGCTATTATTTACTAAGCCGAGGAAAATGTATTGTGACACAGACACTGATTAACACTGCCATAAAGTATAACACTTTAAATTTTATGTAGACAACATATACTTACGGCTATATATTCTACAAAAAGAGTAGCCATTTCAGAAATAAAAATTCCTCAGCCAGATTTGAGTAAGGAAAAATCTATAAAATATACATCAATCCCTAAAATGGCCCCGAAACCCTAAGTTACCTATTCTAAGCCAATGCAGATACCATATAAAACTTCTTCCTTCTAGAATGCAAACAACTTAATGAAATAATCATGTCAATGCCAAATCATGATTATAAACATCTTTTGAAAATGCCTATGTTTCCCAGTAGAGTCTATTAGCCTAGATAATGATGATGATAACAATCTTGGTATACGTAAATAAGATGAAACCTAAGTCAGCTTAGAAAGACATTATTCAATATATTTAGTTTTCTTGGTGAGATAAACACTAACATTATAAACCAACCAAATAAATGATTGTGCTTAAAAAAGTTGTGCATGTTTGCAGAACTGACAGAATTGCACTCTTGTCAGCTTCATTCTATTTATTATTCAAGAAGAAACATAATATAATATGCATAAAGCTAAAGTTAAAAAGTTGTAAGCAGTGGTTCAAGCGGCATTGGTCCACTAGTATTTAATACATTCACACGATACAAAAATTCCGAACGAAAACTTTTGTAAGTTGAGTGGGGAAAAGTGAACCGCATCCCCAAAAAACACTTAAAATCAACTACCCAGCTTCTTGACACGGCACATTCACGGCTATTAAAAATATAATGTTTCAGGTCCTAACGCTTATAGTTGCGGCTCTCCTGTCGTACTACATCTCGTACCTGCGCATCCACGGGCTCGAGGAGTCGGAGTTCCCGCGGCTGGTCGCCGACACCACGGCTCTGGTCATCGAGACTGTCATGGGCGTCGTCTTCCTCGTAGCTTTGCATAAGGTTTGTGGGAATATTTATTATTAACATACATTTACTCACGGACATAAATCGCAAAACGGAGTAGCGAGACCTTTAGAGCTAGAAACTCTTCAGCCTCATTTGGAAGTTGATAGGGGAAAAGTTGGTAGAAATAAAGTATCGTTGGTGATGGGTCTCCAACTGCATCGCCCAAAAGCCATTTTAAAAAGCCCCATATCGCCCTTAGTCGCCTCTTATGGCACCCGTGGGTGACACCCTACACATACACAACACTACATAGTATTTTTTTATTATTATTATGCATCTTGATGAGTTTAATGATAAAATATAGAAATTGTTATTATCGTCATAATTTTGGCCGTTTTTGAAATTTACAATAAGTTTTCGTTTGATGAATATAGTAACTGGAAGTTACTTTTTCAGCAAAAATGGAAACTTAAAACTTGATTATAATATGTTCATAAGTTTTAGTACCTCTACTACCCCTTCGGAGATACTTGGCAAAAATATTGTGTATGAGTAAATTTAAGTATGCTTTCCACTATTTAGAGCGTCCTACGAGTTGACTTACACTGGCTTTTTACGTAAATACTAGCATTTTTTTTTCTTTTTTTGTTATGTCGGCAGCTAGGCAATTGACTTTATTTGCTACCCCTTTTTAAGATACATAGGTATGTGCTGCAATCAGTTAAGTTTATTTTATCTTTTTTACGAGTAAATAAGATGTATTTACACGTTAACAAACATGCTTACATACAAACATAGTTCACATTGGCAAGCAGACTCTTCTCGAGCTTTATTTACATTCAACAATCTTTTCACATTTTTTACCTATGTTTTTAGCACATTTTGTAATTGTTCTGAATGTGATCTTTAATCTATATATTAATTATTTCATGTCACGTTTCAGAAACACGTGACCATGATGAAAGTTTACCTGGTGTTTGAGATAGTGTTCTCGATCGTCGGCTTCATCTACAGCGTTTCCTTCCTCACCAAAGAGAGCGCCAGCGAACTTTTCCTCATTTTCTTCCAAATAAGTAAGTAAATAATCTTTTTTAAGTATAGTTATATTTGGTTAGGTGGGAAACGAGATTATAAGACTTTGTTGTGTATGAAACCTCATGTGGGGATAATTTTACTAATCATACATACATATACTCACGCCATTAATTCCCATTGGGGTAGGCAGAGACTATCGATCGCCACTTCGTACGATCCTGACAAACCTCTCTAGCTTCGTTTACATCCATCAATCTTTTCATACATGCTCTTTTATTCTTCATACTTCGGACGCCCGCCGGCCTTTTTGAGCACACACTCTATTTGATCCAGGTGTGTCCTCCGTGGTCGTCCTCTACTCACATTACCTTCCACGTTGGCTCTATAGATCTCTTTCACCAATTTACTGTCATGGAAAATCTCTTCTCTCACTAATCAATCATGGAAATAAGAGAGGAGATTTTTTTCCATGAGAGTAGAAGACCTATTACTCTTGGTAATATCAATATGTTAGTAACAACGATACAATCTTCATCTCCAAAGAAACTTAACACCAGCCTTACTATGGTAGAATTTTTATCAAGATAATGTTTTAACTTGATGTTGCGAAGTATTAGTACCTCTACCAGCACTTCCAGAAAATGCGGTATTAACATTGGTTTGAGTTGTTAGATTACGCTTTAATGCAATTTTCATCTTAGTTCAGTTCAGTAGGACTGTGCGTTTGATCTGTTCCCTCGTATGGCAATGCCTCATTTACCCAGAATCATTAAGAATTTATCTAAATAACAAGAAATAAAGCACTTTATTTTCCGTAAGGAGTTCAGTTTATTAGCACTGACTTAGTGAAGTAAATGTATGACCAACAAGTCATAATATTGCAGGGATAGCTTATTTCGAAATTCGTTGGTCGTGTTTTTTAGCAATTTTGCGTTTGGATTCCGCTCTATTTAGTTTTAAGTTCTCTATGCACATTATACTCGTATCTCAAGCCGGTTACATGATTCCAGTATAAGAAGCATGAGGCGTTAGTTGGGGAGTATGTCTTGGAGAAATGAAATACTATCAGTATATTTATCATTTTTCACTTTATATACGCCCTCTCGCTGCAAGAATTTTTGTTAAATTCTAGGAAGTATCATTTCTGTAGGTACTTACTTACAGTTACCGACATGGGGATCATATCCTAGATTTATTGAAAAGATCGTTTAAAATAGTGTAGCTGTATAGTGGCGGCTCAAATAGAACTACCGTAATTCTTCCCATTGGTGTACGTAAGTGGCGACTTAGGGTATCAGGGCCATAGAACACCCATGACTAACAACTTTAATTTTAGTATATTTTCCCCACTCAACTTCCAAAAGTACATGCATACATATACTCACGTCATTATTTCCCATCGGGGTGGGCAGTGACTATCGGTCGCTACTTTGTGTGATACTGGCAAACCTCTCTAGCTTCGTTTACATCGATCAATCTTTTCACACATACTTTTAAATTCTTTATACTTTGGACGTCTGCCTTTTTGAGCACACTCTCTTGGGTGTGTTAGGTGTTTAGAAGCATTTTTATTTCTATCCTGCCTTGCCTTAAAAATAGTACAGATTTTTAATACTTTCGTTTCTTGTTCCAGGTCTTCAAATTTATCTCTCAATATTAATATGGAGCTCCATAGTCAAGATGGAGCGAGATGGTTCCGTCAAATACGTGAGAGAACGGGACACAGTCTAACTAGCGGTGGTCTTTCGTGGCAGTTATTTAATTTATAGTGGAGACAATTAGTGCTGGCAATTGACTCAATTAATATATATAATATAATAGATAATCTCCAAATAGAGATGGTTTCTTCATTTAAGTAAATTGATATGAAATAATAACGAATACGGATTTTATCCATATTTTGAGAAATATTGTTGGTTACATTTGTGATGAAATTATGAACTATTAATTTACTTTATACTTATGTTGGAATTCCTTTCGTATTTTTTTTTAAATACTTTATTTATTTAAGAATATATTTATATCATAAAATTAAACTTTAAAGGCTTTAACATTAAAAGTAGATAATATTTTTATGACCTCTATTATATTTAATTATGCCGTAAAATGAGATGATTTTGGCATCTCTCTTAAGTTTATAATTGTAGTAATTATATGTATGATTCTAAAATTTATTAAAACGAAGAGATGAGTGTTAATATTTTTGTACTAAAATATTTTGAAGGTTTATATGTTTGAATAATTCAATATTTGGCGTACAAATAGATGCGCATTTTCAAATATAGGTTATAAGCTTAGAAACAGAAGTCTTAATTTTTAAAAAGAAAGTTATTTTTGTAAATTCATTGCTGTGAAATAATTCCATATTTTTAAGGCAAATTAAAACTCAAGTGCCTTTATGGAATAAGATTGAAGAATTAGTTAATTACTAGAATTAAGGAACTTATCTAACATAAACTTCCGCTGATAATTTTCCAAAGCTTACTAAAATTAAATTAAATACTATACTAGCCTTTTTTCGTCTGTGCAAACTCGACGTAGTTTGTCGGCTCCTATCCTGCGCACAAGTGCGACAAAGATATAAGATGGCGCCCTACCGCTCCTATGATTTATTGGCCAGTTTGCATGGATGGAATAATTCTATTATAGATAATATTTTCATAAATAATATATCTAACTTAGAAACTCCAAAGTTCAAAAGCTAAAATATGGTAGATGTTTTCGAAGTAAATTAAATCTCAATTTGTGTAGGTAATTTGGAAATCATATCTTAAGATAAGGTTAAGAGAAAATACTTTTTACAATCTAAACCAAAATGCTGCAGTAGTAGAAATTATTTGTTTAGGTAATTTATGTCTAATGGACATTATTCTACAGGATAAAACAAACATGAAGATTATTAGCTGAAGATATTTACATGTTTATTAAAAAAAACATATTTTTGAATGAATTGTATAATAAGATACCTTGTTATATTTTGTATTGAATTTTTGATGGTTATAACAGAGATATATCAGATTATTTAAGACATTGTTAATATCAGTAGAATTTAAATATAAGTTTGTGTTATACCAAATAAATTAGTTTTGTAATTTAAGAATATGCATTTTGGTTTTTCATTATTAATAATATTATCCACTTTTCTGTATCTTCTCATCTCTATTTATCCATACATTTTAATGTTATATTTTATTTTTCATTGATTTTAAACAACTCGACATGTGGCAGTATTAGGCTTACAGTACCTAGTGTTCAGAGTACCCACGTTTTGCATGGACAGTGTACTCACGTGAAAGGGGGCAGGCCTATCGCCGTGTTGTACTAATACACTGTCACATGACTAAGTACAACTCAGCCATGTGGGTTTCCTCACGATGTTTTCCCTCACCGTAAACAATCATGATAAATGAACCACACATATGTCTTTACAAAAGACAAATTGGTGTAGGCCCGACCCGGGTTTTGAACACTACTCGCTTGCATGATAACCGGTGTTGTACCCATTGAGCTATCACGTCGTCTAACTAAATACTAGCTTAACTTGGCTAAATAGAGAAAAAACTAATAATGTCAATGTGCGTAAGTGATCCAGTGTATTTCCACTGACTTATGCGAAACAAATGAATGACCAACAAAAGTCAGAACATTGAATCAACCAATCAGGGTGTAGGGACAACGTATTTTGACAATTAGTTTTAAGCGGAATTAATTCAGCAATTTTTGTACTGAATTACATATGGTTTTCGCTCTATTTAGTAAGTTGCTGCTGCTATCAAAATACTAGTCTCACGGTTTTACCCACCCGCACTAAAACATTAGCTATGGCCTTATCATTTATGTCAGGATAGACTCGAGCTTCTTGGTAAAGACAGGTTGAGATGATGTTTTTTATAGTAAATTAGTCAACGAATTAGTAATTTTATAATTAGTGAGTTTTAAAATATTTCCCGCTGCAAATGTCCCGTTGCAGGCCGTATTGGAAATGATAAGAAAAAAAATGTACCGTTAAAAATATAATAGCTATGGTAATGAGACATTCCGTTCAAGGAGGATTTCTAAGGTAGTTTGGTTAGGTCGCAATAGAATGAGAGGTTTTCTTTTTGAGAAGTAAAAAAACAACATAGTTTCCTAGAGCTCTGTAGATGGCGTTGATGTAACTACGTTACTTACCACACAATTTCGCCACACAATAATTTCGCCAATGTCAACGTTAAAAACATGTGTCACAGCACCATAGAGTAACTTTTTGGCGAGTAAAAACAACAAAAAGAATGTTAAATATAATTACCGTCTTTGTTTATTTACTTTTGAGCTATCTTGGCTTAAACTGATGTTAATTTAGACTTTCAAATCAGAACGTTTTTATGAACGTTCCGTTTTACGATATCATTACATCCAAGTGTGAAAAACGGTGTTACGTTCCATTCCTACCAGTAACATAGCAAGTCTGGCGCCATCTATCCTGAGAACAGGGAAGAACAAAAAAAGAAAAAAAGGAAAACCTCTCATTGTCATGAATGGCCAGAGCTTAAAGTTAACAAATGTCTCACAGACTAGACGGCCTGAAACTTTCTTCGAATTTATTAAATTTGTAATAAAAATAGTACAAATAGAAAAGAAGAGATACATTTTTATACAAATGAATAACTTATTTACATTATATTTTGAAATTGAAGAGCAATGCTGAAGTTGTAAATCGTGACACAATAACTTTGTATTTTATATATTATTTTAGTCAATTATCTCATAAGTAGGTGTTCTGAATTATGCTCAAACAGAACTATACCACGTTTCTTTGTCAACCAATTTTTTCAACTTCTCTTCTTCATCTTTCTCTTCCTCCAACTGTCTGTAGAAGCTGGATACAATGACCAGCATGTAGAATCTTACAACTGCAACAATACAATAAAATATGGTTATCAGGGGACCAAGCACAAATGCTATTTCATCGTCATGATATCGGATATTTATGTAAAGTTCTTTTCATCCCAGAACCAAAACCTTTGTAAAATATCATAGTTTTTGATCCTCAGGCTCTAATAAACATGGTTAACTTTTGTCTATACTAAAAAGATATCAAACTATTTTTTAAGTCCATAATGGAAATAAAAACTCAAACTTGAAACGCAAACTTTCACGTGATATAACTCCAGAAGGGTGACCAGAGGCACTAATACTTTTGAAAATCACATTATTGTTACCTGGTGTTCGGAGTACCTACATTTTGCTTGGACAGCAAACTCACGTGATAGGAAATATAACTTACTCAAAATAATTAATCCCACGAAATAAACGACGAGGGAAGCCTGGTAGTAATGGGAGACGGTGGCGACCGTGATGAAGAATATGAACAACAGCATCTGCAGTGTCAGCTGTATGGAGCTCCAGATGAGCCAGGGTCTGATGAAGCGAAGACTTTCCTGGAAGGTGAGAAAACAACATTTAAGCGAAAAATAAATAAAATAATAATACGTTAAATTGCAAGCAAACGGTTCACAATCTGTCAGCTGTTTACAATCTCACGGTGACATATACATTTTACAGCTTATTCATAAAAAAAGTGAAAGTTTGTTGTGAAGTGTCGGCTTAGAATAGCACTACCACATTTCTTCCGGTGGGTGGACGTAGGAGGCGACTAACAGTATTGGGGCTATTAAGGAATTTTTGGGCGATGCGGTTGGAGACCCATCATTTATTTTACCATCTTTTCCCCACTCATATTTCCAAAAGTGGCTAAGGAATTTCTAATTCCTTAGCTCTGGCTTCCCCTTCTAGGGATTAATAGATAAATATATAAAAAATAAGTTTTATAAATTAATAAAGGAGATTGACCATTTTGGACCAAATGCTGCCCAGGCGTGGGAATAGTTTTTTATTTTACCTTACATAAAAGGGTATTTAAGAAAAATAATAATAAAAAAAAACATCCACGAGGTTGTGTACTACCCTATAATATACCTTATGGTTTTCGTAGCACTTTAACTTTTGATCTTTCATTTTTTTATAATATTTACGTTGTTTAATATTATTATCTTATTTATTCTTCCTAAACGTGGGTACTCTGAACACCAGGTGACAAAGTCACGTGATGTTCAGAAGTATTGGTACCTCTGCCAACCTCTTCGGGGATATTCGGCGTGAACGTTTATGTTATGTTTATTCTTCCTCTAGTCAGGTCCCGACCTCGCTAGTATCGCAAAGCAAGTTTTTTGTACGTTGACATCTTTGTATAGCGCTGTCTCTTTTTTCAATTCTAAGACAAGTTGATCGAACGCTACATCATGATCATGTAACGAATAAATGATTGATTTATTAAAGCACTATACTTAATAAGTGTTTTAATAGTAATAAATAATCCATTGTTCACAATATACCGTGTTTTATTTTAAAAAACAGCTGTTGGTTATGATTTTTCGTCAATGTAAATCCTATGAAAAATATTTTTTTTCTCAGTACTCCTCGGATAGATTCTAAAGCGCTTTGGGTTACAGTCTGATATTAGTCTAAGGAACATTATATACCATCATTCAATGTTGGGCAGCACTTGGTCCAACGTTCATACAAAAATGGTCAATCTCCTTTAAGATAAAATTGTATATACACCTTTATTACCTGTTACCTGCCAAAGCCACCACTAGCCAGTTATCACGGGTGGGGATCGTTCTTACCTTTACTATAGGCACACATAGAAAAACTTTTAGCTTTTATTATTACAGGAAGGTCTGGCCGTCGCGGGCTCTTAGACTATAACCATAAACGAAATATGAGAAATTAAAAAAAGTAAACAAAAATACCACCATGCACATGAACTATAGAAATAAGCTAAAATAAAATATTAAAAGTCATTTAGAATTGCAAAAATTGTCAAAGAAGCAATTGAAACATTAAAGGTATTTAGTTTCTGTTACATGTTTACCGTGTAGTGCCGGCTCAGAATGTCACTACCCCTTTCTACCCATGGGTGTCCTAAGAGGCGACTAAGTGGTTTATGGGCAATGCGGTTAGAGACCCATCACCAAAGATACTTTATTTCTTCCATCTTGTCCTCAGTCAACTTCTAAATGTGGCTGAGGAGTTTCTAGCTCTAAAGCTCTGGTTACCCCTTTTTGGGATTTATAGCCGTAAGTATATACATGTATTTTCTTACCTTGAAAGCACCGATAAGCATGAAAACGGAGAGAAACAGAGTGACCGTGTTGTTCACCAAATCTGCCACCACCAACAGGTAATTGAACACGTCGTGTCCATAGTTCTCAGCAGTCTTGTCAAGGAGTTTGCCTATCTCGGCGCCGCTGCCTGCCAACCCCAGGATGGTGTAAAGCTAGAGTGAAAAAAGTATAATTTAGCTTTAAAAAGTTGGTATAGCGTTATTTCAGACTGCAAAGTAAGATCGGAATCAGATGCGGTCTTTGCGGGGATGCGGGGATGCGGGGGTTTCTATCTGGGAAGATTAATTAATGACTTTGGTAGAAGTACTAATACTTCTTCACATCACGTGACATACATATTTGTTACCTGGTGTCTAAACACCAGGGAACTCTAAGTACCCACGTTTTGCTTACCCATGTGGAGGATAGATGGTTATAAATTGTTGAAAGAGATTATGATCTAAGGTTTGTGTTCAGCTGCAACTATATGCTTGAGAACTCGTTAAAAATGTAATTGGACGCACATACTTACAATGGTAATAATAGCAGTAATAACTGTGCCGAATTTGAGGGACATGCAGAATGCCTGACGATGTCTCGGCAGATTTTCCATTGAGATTGGAAAAGGATATTCTGGAAAATAATTTAAAACATATAAGATACTTGCATGGTAAAGATCTGAGAATTGTGCGACAATTTCGGACGAGATCAATCCCTTTATTTACCTTTACTCACGGCATTAAACACAAAAGGCGGAAGCTAAGCTTCAGATTTAGAAATTTTATAGCAACCTAAGCAGGTATTTTTTTTGGTAAAACACCTTGCAAAGTACACAGGTGCATTAACTTAATTATATCAATTATCAATTAAACTTTTGAATTTAGGTCAAAAAACTTACCTCTGATTGAAATTCATGAGATTTGTTTTGTTAAAACATAATTTATTGCTTTATATTACGCAACCTATTACCAATCATTAATTACTTTTCTTCCAACTAAAAAGGCAGACAAAACGATGTTACTGAAACTCTGCCAACCCTATACTATCTGTATAAGTATGTTAATATTGTATGTATTTGTGATGAACGGATGAACACAAGTAAAGTTGCAGTAAATGATAAACCTTCCGATCAACCATAAAAAGTCAGTGACTTCATCGTTTGCGGAGTGAGTATTTTTACGAGGCAACCCATCCACACACTTATCAACAATCCTATATTGGAACACATCACTCAACTTCTGAAAATGGCAGAGGAATTTCTGATTTCGACGCTCTGGTTACCCCATTCGGGATTAAAAGCCGAGAGTCGATATACGTATGTATGTATTTATGTAAGAAATGGAGGCAAACCAAACAAAACTCCAACTTAATCATTGCACATAAACTGAACTACCTAGCTCAAAGGCTCAAAGCTCTCTATATTTATTTACTTACTGGAATACATTTTGAAAATCTTTTACACTTTTAGTAACAATATGTATGAATCCTGGTTCGTAACGAAGTCAGCGCAGTACTGATATAGGGTGTTAGTTTAATCACGTAAACAGATAATTCAATTCTTATCTGACCAATTAGTTCCTAATTTACAGAACTAGTAACCGAATTGATATGATAATACATTGAGATTGTGAGTGGGTCTTATTAAAAGGACATTTTTGTTATTCAGACGTCTAGTATGTAGAGGTTAAGTTAGGTTAGTATTAAAAGAAATCCACTATTGTTCTTAGAGTGTCTTTTTAATCATAAATTATAGATTTTTAATATTATACTTTACTAGCTCAGTGAAAACAATTTTCTATGAAGAGAGACGTGGGTTTTGATTCTTAATCGGCCCTTTACCAATGTGCCTTTTCGAAAGTCTTATGTTTAGTTGACTTCATTAAAATTGTTCACCATGAGCAAAAACATCGTGTGGACATTTACGTCGCTGAGTAATACTCAACTCAGTCATGTGACAGTGTATTTGTACAAAGTGGCGATAGGCCTGCTCCATTTTACCTGTATATGCACTGATTGTCCAATCATAAAGATTTACCTTCGGGAATACACGGAAAAAATATATGACATAAAATAACAATATATGGATATCATTGAAAAGCGTTGGCAGTTTGGTACTTAAGAGTGCCGCCTGAGATATAAATGGGTTGGAGTACTTCACCGGATCTATTAATCTATTGTGTGATATAAAAAAAACTGTACGCATAACAATAAATTCCAGACGAAAATATTTAGCTATCATGGAAACTTAAATGGGAAAAAAATTAACAATAGTCTGCGTCCCAAAATCCTAAGTCGTCTCTTAGGACACATACATACATACATACATATACTCACGGCTATAAATCCCAGGAAGGGGTAGCCAGAGCTAAAGAATTAGAAATTCTTCAGCCACTTTTGGAAATTTGAGTGGGGAAAAGATAGTAAAAATAAAGGTTGTTGGTGAAGGGTCTCCAACCGCATCGCCCAAAAATCCCTTAACTGCCTCTTAGGACACCCGCGAGAAAATATGAAACAATATAAGAAGACATACATATACCCACGACGTAAATTCCCATTGCAGACGCAATCAATCGCCACTTTGTACAATCCTGACAAATCTCTCGAACTTCATCTACATTCATCAATCTTTTCATACATGCTCTTTTATTCTTTCCTCTTCGGACGCCTGCCTATAAAAAGACACCACACAGGTAAGGGAACAATTCGTGATGGAGTCCAAATGAATGCGTTGGATACAAAAATCGGCAACATATACTAAAATTGAAAGAAAGATAAGTTTCATAATGAAACTTTCATTTACATTAATACTAAGACAAATGTTTGATTCGTTGAAGAGCAAGGACGACTCGATGCCCTTGTTTGTATCTGGACATATCAAATTACAATTACCATAGCTAAAATAAAATATTCAGTAAAATTTGGAAAAACAACTATATTTTTTGTAAATACTATAAATATACAATCATTTTAAAACATTTATATTGAAAATATTTAACACAACTCATAAAAATAAATATTCTATCGAATTATAGCTAGTTCTTTCAGAAAACCTTAAGTATAGGCGGCTTCTCTTAATTTCATGTTTACATCTAGCAGCGTACATACATTCAGTTTCATGCTCTTATGAACGTAAAATTATGATACATGAAACTTATATGTCTGTGTAATTTACACATTTATGTCATGCTTATAAATACCTCAATAAAGCTAATACACATTTAAACTTAACACATTGTACCTACTAAATGAATCGTATACACCACAATTATTTATCTAATTTATTTTATTTATTTATTTAACTTAAGGCACACAAACAGTACAATTACATTTATATACATAATGGCTTTTCAAAAAACATAAATTTTCAGTAAAAAGCACCTTAACTGTGTACACAGCATGACTTGCTTTGTGAGATTTTGATAAATTTAATAAAGTAATATTTAAAATCTATAACATTGTACATAATTATGAAATAATGTGAAAAGATAACGTAATGAACAGTACATGAAATTATTTTCTATATTATTAAACGGTTTTATTTAGCTCACCCCGTTTGTTTCTTTATTCTTGGGTCAAATTTAGTAATTCAAATTTCACCCTCTTCCTATCAACCGATTAATCTGAAATTTTGTATACACTTTGGATTTTTGTGACAATACAATTATATTTATTCATTATCATTATAAATTCAAGATGGCCGCCGCTACAAAATGGCGGATAATTTAGGTTTTATTTATCCCATCAATATGGGTATCAAATGAAAGGGCTCAACAAGCAGAATACAATATACTATAAAAAAAATGAAATCCAAGATGGCGGCCGCTACAAAATGGCGGATAACGTAGGTTTTATCAATCCCATCAATATGGGTATCAAATGAATGTGCTCAACCAGTAGAATACAATGTACTATATAAAATTAAAATCCAAGATGGCGGCCTCTACAAAATGGCGGATAACTTAGGTTTTATTTCAATCCCATCAACATGGGTATCAAATGAAAGGTCTCACCAAGTAGAATACAATTTACTATGCAAAATTAAAATCTCAGATGGTCGCCATACAGGGCACTATACCAAATCAATATTTTAGATGGGCGCAGCCACTAAATGGCATATAATAATAAGATTTAAATTTAGAAAAGAAGAATGTTGCCTTTAATTCTATCATCTTCTACAATACATAAAATGCAGGGCAGCACTGTGGATTACGCAGTCGTATACTTAGGTGCGAAACTGTTTGAAGAACGTCAAGCCTACGTGGCTCTTAGTAGAGTCAGATCTTTGGACAGAGTTGGACTGCAATAAACTAACGGGCAAGACACCTTGCAATAATGAAGCACTATATGAATTAAACAGAATGCGAAATAAAAACTAAAAACTAGAAAATAAAAATAGGTAAAAAAACTTTTTAAGTTAAACGGTTTTATTATTAACATACAGAGAAATGTTTAAGATAAATGTACTAAAAACCTAAAAATAATAATAAAATAGATACAGTCGTGGGAATTATATACATATGCATAGACTAGACTAAAATAAAACCGTGGGGCACGTCAATTGTCTACAAATTATCGACTTAATGTGCGATAGAAGAAACGTTTAATTCGTCCTTGGGCAGTTGGCCCGCAGACGGTGAGGAAATTACTTACTATTTTCTTGCTCATCGAAATTCCAATAGTCATACACTCCATGTTAATAAAAGAGATGTTTCAACTAGTTTCTCGTTGGAAATTTACACTGCTGGCTGGCGATGAATCGGATTACTGCTTGCAATTCGTCTTTAATCGACAAAACATATGATAAAAGTACTACTCGCTCAACACTATGAAACCCTAAAACTCGCTTATAATCGAGCTTGCTAGCTTGTTTCCACATTCTGCCCTATTTATCACATGTCCATCGTTGTCGGTTGAACAACTGCCCAATTATAGTGTAACATTACAAAACAAACATTTTAATCAACGATTGAAGACAATTGACGTGCCCCACGGTTTTATTTTAGTCTAGTCTATGCATATGTATATAATGGGAGGTTTTCTTTTTGAGAAATAAAAAAACAACATAGTTTCCTAGAGCTCTGTAGATGGCGTTGATGTAACTACGTTACTTACTTTAATTTTTACTTCGTGGCCTCAATCGTGTTGCCACAATAATTTCGCCAATGTCAACTTAAAAAACATGTGTCACATCACCATAGAGTAACTTTTTGGCGAGTAAAAACAACAAAAATAATGTTAAATATAAATACCGTCTTTGTTTATTTACTTTTAAGCTATCTTGGCTTAAACTGATATTTATTTAGACTTTCAAATCAGAACGTTTTTATGTACGTTCCGTTTTACGATATCATTACATCCAAGTGTGAAAAACGGTGTGACGTTCCGTTCCTACCAGTAACATAGCAAGTCTGGCGCCATCTATCCTGAGAACAGGGAAGAAGAAAAAAAAGAAAAAAAGGAAAACCCCTCATTCCCACGACTGTATCTATTTTATTATTATTTTTAGGTTTTTAGTACATTTATCTTAAACATTTCTCTGTATGTTAATAATAAAACCGTTTAACTTAAAAAGTTTTTTTACCTATTTTTATACATTATCTATTGATATACTACTTCATCCGAATGATGTACAACCGGTACAGGATGTGGTACTCTGACAGGTACAGCCGACGGTACAGGTACAGCGTAAGGCTGTGGTACAGGTATTGCAACACCTTGAGTAATCGTAACCGGTACCGGCTGAGCGTATGGGTACGGGAACGGTCGATCAATTGGTACTGCTATTGGCCTCGGTACAAAATGTGCTACCGGGTGTGGTACTGCAACTGGTACCGGTCTAGGTTGGTCCACAGGTACTCCTATATGTACAGCTACTGGTACCGCGCGAGGTATAAATATCGGTACAGGCTGTGGTACAGGTATAGCCACTCTGTTGTGCAGTTCGGTGACGGAGTGCCGAGTAGGAATACCCCCAGATACGGCTAAGCTGTTAACGATGTTTCGTTTTGAAGGTGTCTGTGAGGCGCCAGCGCATAGAATTAGGGGCAATATCTGAAAAAAACATACGAAATCAAATAATTGTAAATACAAAGTATCTTTATTTGTTAGTGTGTGCACCAAAAATAATAAACAAAGAACTGCTACGGAGATTAACTGATAAACATACACAAACGGTGAACTACTACAATACTATTAAAATATTTTTTTAAATTTGACCCAAGAATAAAACAAACGGTTTAAGCTAAATAAAACCGTTTAAAAACTATTGATTTCCAGATATTTAATCGCGCGTTATTACATGGTTTTTAATTAAATGGTTTTTAGCAGTTTTTATTGTAATGTGCAATTGCGAAAGTCTTAGAAAATACTATACTACTAAATACTTTATCTTTTTTACTATTTTAATATTTTTGCCCTTATTTGCGGCGAATAAAAAAGTATTTTTTTATGAAATGACTTGTGAGGCAATAAAGTTAATAAATGAACGTGACATAGATAAAAAGACATGCATGATATACTCTTTAGTCGTCTCAGTCATTCTAGGGTTAAATAACGAAGGATGGCTGGAGGAAAACTTTAAACGCAAAATTGATTAACTGAATGCAAAGATTGCGATTTTTGATACATGCAGAAGGAATAAATACAGCGCCGCGCTTCTTTAAGCTTACATGCATCAGGAGACCTAGCACGAGCTATTTGATCGTCATGATATCGGTTAGAATGAGATGACAGTATACGATACTTAGTAAGTGCGTAAGAGATGACTGTTTTATACCACACGATATCTAGTTAAAAGGTCGCTCGTACTAGCTATGCAGCTATACATAGTAACAACTTTTTGTTCCGTCCACCGGTCCCTAAATTTACGTATTATGAGCCAAGCCAATCAACACCTTGTCAACAATGTCACATGACTAAGTACAACTCAGTCATGATGTTTTTCATGTTGATTTCTCTCAACATCAACACAAATTAACTACCACTTACTTACATTTCATGTAAGATTTGATTACGATGAACCCATCTAAGATAGGCCTAGAAGAAGGCCTAGAAATCCCTAGAAGGGGTAGCCAGACTTTCAAAATATGAAATACCTCAGCCACTTTTGGAAATTGAGAGGGAACATACATATACTCACGGCTATAAATCCCTTAACGGGGTAGCCAGAGTTAAGGAATAAGAAATTCCTCAGCCACTTAGGAAGTTGCGTGGGGAAAAGATGGTGAAATAAATGTTGTTGGTGATGGGTCTCCAACCGCATCGCCCAAAAATCCCTTAAAAGCCCCAATACCGTTAGTCGCCTTTTACGTACACCCACCGGAAGAAATGGGGTAGTGCTATTCTAAGCCGACACTACACAGCTAACATTAACTAATTGAGAGGGAAAAGATTGTTAAATAAAGGTTATTGGTGATGGGCCTCCAGCCGCATCGCCCAACCACTTCTTTAAAGCTCCAAAACCCTTAGTTGCCTCTTACGAACATCCATGTGTAGAAATGGGGTAGTGCTATTCTAAGCCAACACTACACAGCTATCAACAAGGTATTATTTAAGTATTAAACCACTTTGTAAAATAAAACTCACATAGTAAAACCAATCCATGTTGTAACCTTGTCTGCGGCCGGCGGCGGAGAAAGTGACCATGCATGTCACAGTTATTATGTATTTATAGGGTAAAGTACATTATCCAAGATTTCTAGACTCTAATCGAGATCTACTAGGGTCGGAACTGTACCTGTGTGCGGTTAATTACTTAGATCTATACAGAGCTGAAATCAATAGTATTTTAAATGATGGTGTCATTATGCCGTTTATGTACTCTCGGAATTTATTTTCTTTTGAGTGGGAAGAAACTAAAGATGGTCAGTTTTTGAAATTTCGGTACATGCTCCTTTTCAATACTTAACTTAAAGAACGATAAACTCATGAAGCTCTGGCTACCCCTTTATGGGATTTATGGCCGTGAGTATAAATTTTAATACCAACACCGGTTTTCAATGTTTATATGGTTTGGACACATAGAGAGGATGGATGAAAGTAAATTAGTGAAAACCGATACAAAAGAACGATGTCAGTGGAGGAGGACCACAGGGGACACATTTAGATCAAATTAAGTAAGAAAGTGCTTAATAAGTTAGGCGCTTGTAGTCTGAAGAACAAAAGAGTATTGTATTTTCATTCAATAGATGAATTTAGAGTAAAAAGTCTGGCCTTTACTCTACTTTCATCAATCTTTTCGAAGAAGCCTAGAAAATATAAGTTAAACAATTGAATTGAGACCTTAAGTGTATTGAATCGAGTGATAAGTGAGATCAATTCAGTTTCGACTATTAGTGGATCAGGCGTTATGGATCTACAAGATTAATGTCCATCATACTTACTTTATGATTTTGATATCGCAAAGTTAATAAAAACAACAAAAAAGCCTTTTCCAAAATAGTATAGTGCACTAACCAATAACGTGTTTCATTCTGTTTTCAACTACACATAGACATAACAGAAAACTGTTTAAACAACAGATGTAGAAATTAGTTTACACTTCAAGTATGTCTTCCTTGAAAAAAGCTTATAAAATAAAATTTGATCACTAATAAAGCTGTCATGTTATTATCATATCAAACTTTTACTTTTTTGCTCTAAAGCTCTGGCGGCCCCTGCCTGCAAGCCCCTCTTTCCCACTGGGCACTCTGGGCAAGTTATTTTATTCTTTTAAATTTTTAACTTGTTAATTATGACAAATATTGGTTCTTATAAACGTTATTTCTTTCTTCTTTCTTTCTAACACTTGAATTTAAATTAAATGCAACCCAAAACCTTAACATATATTTTCATCTCTCACAGCACTTATAAAAGTTCGTATCCGCTCTCAATAGATACGCGTACCACCAAGAGTCCCGTGCAATGTACGTATGTGACACTCCATAGAGTCTGGTCCACATCCACGTAACCACCCACCTGACCGCTCTTACGTAACTTATTGACCGATTGTCTTCCTATTCACCTATTATACCCACTAACTTTGTAGGCCTATGGACTTTTGCAGCAGTGGTTGATATGATGAGAAATATGCTGTGTAACCACCTAAGAATTCAATAGTGATTAAGTTAAATCCTGAATTAGCGTGTCTGCGGACATCCGATTTTTTGTTGGAGCGATCGTAAAACATTTAGTTTAGACAAGTGTAATGCATTAAATTTCTAGATTTTCCATCGCTAGTTCTTGCACGCCACTGACACAATGTAGTTTACACGTGCATTATATTTATTCGGGATTATAATATATGCTCGGGTATTTTTTATAAGTACAGCTTACTTTACTGTGCTAAAATTACTCACTGAAATTTTGTGCATTACCAATCTCAAAACAAAAAGTTTTACAATCGTACCAACAAAAGTGTGTCGTGGGCAGGCACCCTTAAGCATGCACTTCTCTCTTCCTTTATATTCTTTTCAGATTTTAATTCTTCAGGTTCATTAAAAAACTTAATATTCAAAATGTTTCAACAAATTACGAAAGCTTGTAAAAGTGCATAATGATGGAAGCAACATTTGTATGTAACACGACCAAATATCGTTGTAAATTAGATACCCATATATGTGAAGTGCCGTGAATGCAACGATTTCGGTTACTTAACACTTTACTGGGGAAAGAAACCAACAGAAATATACTCGTAAGTATGTTATGGCAGTTATCACATGACTTAAAAAAATCATAGGTCATTTTGGAAAAAATATGTATCGTGCTTCATTTCACGTCTGTCTCTAAATTATTATATTTTGAAAAAGTTTTATTGGCAAATTATAAAAATTATTTATTTACCTACATTCTTGGCTGAAATCAGCCTTCAGCAGAGCTTTCGGATAAATTATTCCTGGACCATTTTTGAAACATATTAACATATTCTCACGCCATTATTTCCTATTACAATGGGTAGAGACAATCAATTTGTACTTTGTACAGTGTAGATTTGTAATTTTCATGCATGCGCTTTTATACGTCACACTTCCTTGTTCAATTTATTCTTCGTGATCTTATTTATATTCATGTCTCTACTAACATTACCACCCACGTTGGCTCTTTATAGCTCTTTCACCAATTTATTTTCATCCATCCTTTCAATGTGACTGAACCATTTTAATGTTCTTTTTCTATCTCTTTTAAAAACTTCATCTTTCACAACTCACCATCCACGAATCAACCTATTTCTCACGCAATGATATAACCTAACATTATATTTCTTCATACGGAACCCCATTCCTAGCGTATTCACTCTGCTTTTATGCTTTAAGAAATTAAAAGACAAATATCAACTTATCTATATTCTGGTAGAAAATAGTTAGCGAAAATATTATATACTAGCGTCTTCAGCCTCATTCCCAATAACTTGACAACTTAGTACAATAAGATAACTTGGTAATTGGTGAATTAGAGACATTTCCATTAACCTATATTAGGTAAGTGCAATTCTAAGCCATGACTACACAGCTATACTAGGAATGACACAGAGAAAAAAAAAACAAATATATGATCACTGGTGATGAATTTTCCATAGCACTATTTAACTATCACTAAAAAACGTACCCTTAATCGCCTCTTTACCACAGAAATTTGACAGGCAAACATTTTCTAAGCCAACCATTTCCATCATAGCAAAATAGGCAACATAAACTAGACCTACCATCTTATGAAAACATTCAAGAAAGTAACGACTAACCCAAATCAAACTAAAACCTTCACGTGTTCACTCATTCATTAACACACTTGCCAGACACAACCCATCCTGATTAACAAAATATGAGCCACAGTGAGGTAATGAAGAAATGTCGATGTTGACACCTCACATGCTAATCTCAGATATGTGACTTGAATACCGCCTAATGTTGTCATGATGACAACTAGCACAGTAACCTTTTTATAGCAACTCTTTGATCATGCGTATGCTGATTAGATTGGCTTGTGGATCAGCTAGTCTAGACGTTTGTGGTATTGATTATACGCTTAATTTACGGCTTTAAAATAGATAATCGACATAGCGAAGCGTGAATAATGCTGAAAGAGTGGCAGAGACTTTGCTGAAAAACATGAAATTTGAACTTGTTTCTCTTTTGAGTTGTATCATCACTGAAACTTCACAGCTCATATAATGTCCCCACCGAAGTTGTCGGCTTAGAATAGTACCCCATTTCTACCAATAGGTGTACGTAAGAGGCGACTACCGGTATCAGCGCTTTTAAGGGATTTTTGGCCGATGCGGTTGGAGACCCATCACCAACAACCTTTACTTTACCATCTTTTCCCCACTCAACTTTCCAAAAGTGGCTGAGGAATTTTTAATTCCTTAGCTCTGGTTATCCCTTCTAGGGATTTACAGCCGTGAGTATATTTATGTATTTTTGTATGTATTGAACTTTAGACCTCCGGATTTGAAGTGTGGCAATTTACCACTACACTACGGAGGCACTTGTAACATCCGCTTCACTATTTTTCTAACGTGGTAGTAAGCAAGTTTATGGCTAATTTGTAAAGAAACATTTTAAAATTACTCAGTGTAACTTCATTCATTGTGGGTTACGTCAAGTATTTATTCACCTTAAGAAAACATGGTTTATGTGAAATGTATTAAGATAATTCTCCTTTCTTACCCCGTGACAAAGGAATTATGACTATTGGAAAATCCGTTTACCACTTTTTTAAATTAATTAAAAGATGAGGAAGCTCTAGTATTACAATGTTATCAGTACAAACCCATTCCTATATGAACACCATGTACTTACTTGTTTTTGTCAAAAAAAACAGTTGGTCGGTGGGGAACGAGTTAGTATTTTTTTTCTAATAATATATTAGCCGTACAACTAGTTGTACGGTGGGGAAGGATTTTCAAGAATCATTCCCCTCCGTACAACTAGTTGAACAGATTAGTTGGTCAGTGGGGAATACCTCCATTGTTCATGGTTGAGAATGATAAAAGCTAGGATCACGCCGTTGACTTGCACAAGAAGTGCTTTTAGGTAAGATGCTTAAGTAAAAGGGAAGATTTTCAACCGGGTTGTGATGTGCCCGAGGCTCATTATTGTTACATTTGTTGTTAAATTTACTTAGCTTTAGCTTTGAATATAATGTGAACCATCTTTTGGTGATCCTTAGATAAATAAATATACCTAATTACTGATTTTTAAAGTATTATGTTTTATTAAATTAATGTAGTATCGATTTTTTTATTAAAATGGACCCTTACAACAGAAATTCTTGTGTCTTTTACTCAAACTCAAAATTTTTATTCAAAATAAAATCTTTACAGATAACGTCAAAAATTAAAACTAATATGACTCTACTATTTGATTAGAAAGATGTTTGTTTGTAAAGAGAAGAAGCAACAAGTACATTTTATACAAATAAATGGATGCAACACAGTTTTAAAATATTTTTATAGTTTTAATTTATAATTCTCTATATGATAGAACCAACGGCTAGTTTGACTCGCCAAAAATGACCCATCTATGCTATGAATGCGTTTTAACCTTCGATCATATATACCAAAGATGCCTCACTCCATACAAATTCAACGCCCAAAAGTGGTCCGCAAGAATGACAAGACTGTTTGACAATTAAATATTTATTTTCCTACAATGATCGACCTTACCGCATTTTCTTAAGACCTATTATTTATTACAAGATCCAGCACGCGACTGTCAGTGAAACTGTGCTTATCATATAAAGAAGCACAGTTTGGCCGGGCCGTTTTTCGTGCTTTGTTGTTGTATCTTTGGTATATATGATCGAAGGTTTTAACAGATTAACAATTTTAACAAGTTCTTAACATTAACCGTATTTTCCCCACTTGATTTCTAAAAGTGGCTGAGTTTCCAAATCTGAAACTCTCTGTTTGGGATGGTTGCAGTGAGTTTAAAATAAAATAAAAAAATGTTTCATTTACAAGAAACAAGAGCATTAACATGATCTTAGCATAAATTATGTCCTGAGCTTGTTCTGCCATTAAGCGTGTAAATATTTAAGTCCTAATAGTCCTAACATGTCAAACCAAAGTAAATGAAGTATGAATGTAGGTATATTTTTTTTCAAATATGATTTCATAAAATTTAATATAATGCAAGAATGTTAATTTATCATAATTAAGATAAATTATTCATTAAAAAAAGCCAACAATAGTTGACAAATATTTTAGGTCGATATTACACGTATTAATAAAGGCTCTTCTTATAGCAATATTATCCTTATCGATTTTTTAGGCTGAAGAACCCTTTCATGGATATTTAAATTAGGTCTTAGAATGGAAGTTCCCATAACAAAGTTAGTCCTTGGGTTGTCTGAACCGTCGCTTTTATGAAAGTAAAACATCTCGGTTACATTCCTTGGAAGTCAAATGAACCCGAAACCATAATCAAACAATTATCAACCCTATTACAGCTGGGTAGACTTGAAATTAGATCAAGCTCCAAAAACTAGAGCTGTGAAGTTGTGGGAATTATTCCTTTCGAATTTGGAACGAATTTATTTGTCCATTGACAAGTCTGTTACACGATAATGATACGGTCCGTTGTGTAACTTCTTGCTTCAAATGACTATGGTCTTAGGATAACTGGCAGCCTAAATCTTTCACCTTATTGTTATTAGTTGTCTATGGTTTCATAGTTAATGGCAGAATCTATGACTTATTTAATGTAGCTCTTAGGCTGGTTTGCTCGAATAGCAAAATTATTTGTGTTCGAAAGATTTGGTTGTACTCGTAATAAATATAAGATTTTTGCTTTTTATATAGGTTAATTTTTAAGTGAATAAATAGGCGGCAGCAAATTTTCTTACGGTAAATGTGCTTAATTCAGTACAGATCTTCGTAAGTAAATACTTACAAGAAATAACAGACCGGTTTTATAAAAACTTTTAAAGCTTACGTTCAGAGTGAAAATATTTTCATAAATATGATGATGATGATTGGTATCTATACGTTCGGCTAAGCAACAACAACATTTATATTAACTCTACCGTCGTTATGCAGTTTTTTTTAAAGAAGAGAAATGAAATACAAACATTATAATAATTATTAATACTATTTAACATATAATAACATAACATAACATAAACGTTCACGCCGAATATCCCCGAAGGGGTTGGTAGAGGTACTAATACTTCTGAACATCACGTGACTTTGTCACCTGGTGTTCAGAGTACCCACGTTTTGCATGGACAGTGTACTCACGTGATAGGGGGCAGGCCTATCGCCGTTTTTGTACGAATACACTGTCACATGACTAAGTACAACTCAGCCATGTGGGTTTCCTCACGATGTTTTCCCTCACCGTTAACAACAATGATAAATTAACCACACATATGTCTTTAGAAAAGACAAATTGGTGTAGGCCCGACCCAGGATTTGAACACTAGTCGTTTGCACGATAACCGAGTGTTCTACCCACTGAGCTATCATGGTTGCTATAATACTAATTAACATATAATACTGCCGTGTAATGACGGCTTAGAATGTCACTACCCCTTTCTACCCACGGGTGTTATAAAAGGCGACTAAGGGTATGGGGCTTTTTAAAGTGGTATTTGGGCGATGCGGTTGGGGACCCATCACGACGATACTTTATCTCTACCATCTTGTCCCATATCAACTTCCAAATGTACCTGAGGAGTTTCTGGCTACCTCTTTTTGGGATTTGTGGCCGTGAGTATATGTATGTTAAATCATTTCAGTAAATGAATTTATCCTTAGATTTGAAAGTCATTAATAGCCACAGGGTCCCCCCCCCCTATATAAATGATATTAGTCCCCCCTATAATTAAAATTGCTAAAATATTTGTTATAAGTCTAACATGTAAACTTTATAATTAATCATAAATCCTTTATTTGGAATGCACGAAATAGACGCAAATTGAGTTGGGAGTATCGAAATAAAATAGGACTAAACCATTTCTTCACGGGTCTTGGAGAAGGTGAATTAGGCTATAGAGGCTTTCAGTGATTGGCGGGCGATGGGATTGAAGATTACTCTCTTTTTTACTACTGAGGCTCTGGTTATCCCTTTTTGTATTTATAGCCGTGAGTTTATGTATATTTGTAAGTATATCACATTCAAAGTAGACTAACGCTTGTAGCGTGGGCAGCCGATGGATGCCGTCAAAGCAACACCAGGTAGTGATTTCTGATACCTGTTATTAATTAAAACTCCTAAACGGAACTATAGATTGTCCAGAACTTGTCTCAAAAATTAATATTAATGTTCCAAGTAGATTAATCAGATAGCATACACCATTGGCAATTCACAGGTTCAATACAAATTATAGAAAAAACGCATTTATTTTAAGAGCTACTAAAAACATAAATGATATTTGTCAAAAAACTAATATAGATATATTCAACTCAAAGGTCCACACATAAAGATCGGTTTTGGCGGAGCGGTATTTTGAAAGCTAGTGTAATTTTTGATATACATATACTACATACTTATTTTTTTTATTTAGTTCAGTTACCAAGTGTGTTACAAACCCAATGTTTTACTTTAATTATTTTGGTAAATATTTGTGAAAATTCCTATTTGGCTAATAGAAATGTTATGATTTATACTTATATATGTTTAAGTTGCTGTGAGTTTTCCGAACAATGAAAAAATAAAAAAAAAGATAGTTAATTTTAATTAAAGATTTTAATAGCGTCTGTCTTACAACGATTCTGCATTTTAATAGATTATAACTTTAGTAGATTCTTAACAGTCTTAACCTTTTTGTTAAGTTACCTTTTTGGTCCTGGGCTGCAATTCTAATAAATAAGTTTGAAGCTTGAGCGTAGAAAATAAGTGTCAGTTTTTTTGAGTAATCTATACTAATATTATAAAGAGGAAAGGTTTGATTTTTTGTTTGTTTGTTTGTTTGAATTGAATAGGCTCCAAAACTACTGGACGGATTTGAAAAATTCTTTCACTGTTTTGATGCTACACTATTCCTGAGTGACATAGGCTATATTTCATTTTCAAAAAAATTAGGGATCCTTACGTAAACTTCAAAAATGTAACCCAAGGTGTTAAAGAAATACCAAAAAAAATCCTTACATCGCGTGCGCTGCGAAAACTATTGACAATAGAATAAAATTATGTACTACAATTTTATAGAACACATTATTATCTAAAAAAAATGCCCTGACAGCATGTCTCTAACTATTATAGTTATCTCACAACAAGCGTCATTATATAAAATTATTTAAAAATTAAATTAAAATCCTGCTTTAGAAAAGGCTCTTTATTTGTACCTATCCTTCCTTAATCCTTATAAAAAACGTATATATTATTTCAAACTGCTTCAATACCCTTATATTACTTTTTGAATTATTCAATTCGAACATTCCATTCGAAAGTTATCTCGAATTAAAAAAATAGATAAAACTCCGCTCGATTAGCTATGCATAGTAAGTTGTTGCAGGCGTCACGAAGGGGTACGGGGGGCTGCTTATCAAAGAGTAAAAGCAAAATTTGATTGTAGCGACTATTATCACTGGCCCAGCAGCCGGTCAATTAGCTCATATACCGAGGATACCGATGATCCCAACTGATCTGCCAATTCCATTTAAACGGCTAAAATTTCCGGTTAAAACATCTTTTGCTTTAACAATTAATAAGTCCCAAGGCCAAACCTTCAAATTAGTAGGAATTGACCTGCGAAAGAATTGTTTTACTCACGGTCAACTGTACGTTGGCCTGTCGCGGGTGGTAGCCCCTGAACATCAATTTATTTTGCTGCCCCAAAATACAACAACGTCAAATATTGTTTACAGGGAAGCTCTAACTCTATAAATTGAATGGCTTTTGATGTAATTACTCAGAGTACCCACGTTTTGCATGGACAGTGTACTCACGTGATAGGGGTACTCTGAACACCATGTGACAAAGTCACGTGATGTTCAGAAGTATTAGTACCTCTGCCAACCCCTTCGGGGATATTCGGCGTGAATGTTTATGTTATGTTATGTAATTACTCATTATGAAAATTAAAAAAATATATCTAAATATAAATACAAAAAAATATAACATACATACATACATATACTCACGGCTATAAATCCCTAGAAGGGGTAGCCAGAGCTAAGGAATCAGAAATTCCTCAGCCACTTTTGGAAGTTGTGTGGGGAAAAGATGGTGAAATAAAGGTTGTTGGTGATGGGTCTCCAACCGCATCGCCCAAAAATCCCTCAAAAGCCCCAAAACCGTTAGTCGCCTCTTACGTACACCCACCGGAAGAAATGGGGTAGTGCTATTCTAAGCCGACACTACACAGCAAAAAAATATAACATATAGCTTAAAACTTAAAAAAAAAATAAAAAAAAAATACATGTAATAAAATAAAAAACAAGAGTTAATGATAATTTATGCCCGAGCGAAGCCGGGACGGGCTGCTAGTTAAATAAATAAAGAAAGGGTTATTTTTATCTCTCTTTGTCATGGTTCATTTAAGTGTACACCTTAATTTTACACTTTATTGAAATTGGAATGCAGCTGTATAATTTGAATGATTCAATTTCTAGCTTGTGAAAGTATAAGGCTTATGTGACAAACAACAATCAGCTATCTGACATATGTTTTTTTAGCGTGTAAGCCTCTTATACAACCAAGCATAGTAATTATTTTACAATAAATCAAGGTATTTTACAATAAATTTACATGGTTAAGGTGTACGTAATCAACAGACAGTGTTTTCGAAAAAAGGCATGTAACTCTACGACCATTCGGTTACTAAAGCACAAACTATGAATTATATTACAATGTAAGTCTATCATCAATACAATATTAAGATCATCAACCCTACTATCCAATGTTGAAGTAGCTAAGTTAATCAATTGGCTAATTTTCGCCACTCCAGCAACCTTTTGTTTAAGAATCCTAGACCTTCGGAGACCAAGCACGAGCGCAATTTTATTGGTTAGAATGAGATTACAGTAAACGAATCTAAGTAAGTGCGAAAGAAATGTTTGTTTTATACCTTGCAATATCTTGTTAAAAGGCTGTTCGTACTAGATATGCTGATTCTAAAGATCTTAAGATCTCTAAGAAATGAGATGAAGTCGTTTCAATAGCACCAGCTTACTCAGCGTTTGTATACAAAAGTTATTAAGTAACCTAAAAATAGTTCACAGTTAACTTCAAACAACACTTATACATATTTTGTAAACAATTCTAACAAAGAAACTATTTGGTCGTACAATGCAATGAGTGGCTTTCAACAATAATCAAGAAAAAAGAGATCAAAAAGTTATTATTACGTATATATGATCACTTCATCTGATGAAGTCGTAAGCAGAGATTTGGACATATATTTATTTATTTATATATATATTTATTTTTACTTTGGAATTAATGAAAAATTATTATAAAAAGCTAATCTAAATAAAGTGATGAAAGGAGTATAACATAAGACGACCAACACCTGAATAAACCCTCATGTAGTATCGATAATTATTAAAAGCTAGCTATCATAATGAGTTACCAAACCATGGATTCTCAAACAATAGTAAATATTAAAAGGTGATCGATAAGTTAGAGACTAATGACGTGAGTATATGTATGAATATATCTATAAAATATTTACAAGTGTAAGTCGGATTGTCCATCGAAAGGATTCCGTAAAAAATGGAAGGTACATATTATTTATAGTTTTTTTCTATACCATTTAATGATTCAATCAAAAAACCATTGTGCTAAGTTTTTCTTTCTTCAGTTTAAACGACTGACGGTTTTTTTGTAATTTTAAATTACGCTGATATTGTACACTGTTTCCAGTAGTATTTTTAATGAGAATTTGTAATATGTTATTATTTAAACTCTATGCGTTCAAGATACAAAGGGTGTTATTAGACAATCGAAACAATAGAGCAAAAACATTATCCCCATTGGAAGTACAATTAATTACATTTTAATATGCGAAAAAAAGATGTGTTCGTAATAAAAGTTTGTTATTTATATCATATTAATTTCGATCATAAGGCAGAACTTTGTGGTACTAAGATACTGCCATTTGAAATGGCAATTAAAGACATAATTATAAAAAAGGAGCTTAATATAGGAAAATGCTATGTGCAATATTCTCAATGCTGTCATAGCATGGAGACTTATTATTATTACACCTCTATGTATCATAATGTGATATACTTAGCAGAATTGGCACCATTTTCACCGAGTGGGGAATTGTATCACTGCTCTTATATAAGGTTGTAAACAGTGAAAAGTGTTACACATATGACTCCTGAACTGGTGTAAGGCTGTCCTTTTGTTTGAAAATACATTGATTTATATTATTTAACTTGAATCGAAAACAAAAGTGTGTGTTGTGACTTGTGATTGTGTATTTGTACGAAAATGAAGACATATGTAAGTTATTATATATGGCTTAAATTTTATTAATTTTTCAATTATATTAATAGAAAAATGTATCATAAATATACCTCATATCATAAATATAACTTCTAACAACGTACAAGATATAAATATTAACAAGGCGTTTGCTTAGTAAAATTAAGCGAGTATGCACGAAATGTAGATGGAATATTAACTCTTTTTTGATGTTTTTAAACATTTCGACTGTATCAAATTATTTTAATTTGTATCATATAAATACTGAATACAGTTCTTATATCATTTTGTTTTTATACAATTCTTTGGGCATCTAAATATTTGATATCTTAATACTCAAAATTATCTGAAATTGTGAAATCACTTGATTTAATAAAAATGGTGATCTGATACTATACTTAATCAAAGGTACCAAGTATTATGTTACAATTAAAACGTGCTATTATAATTACAACCTATAGCTCTACCATCTCTCCGGCTCGGAGACTCCCAGGATATGCGGCGTGAATATTTTGTCTTTATCCTTGACAGTATTGCGCAAAAGTTTAACTTCATTGTTTACATATAACATCTGAGAAAAAAATCATTTTTTTTTTTTTTTGTGATAGTAGAAAAGTACTCTTCTACACATTCCAATGGACTTGCATGTAGTTTTAAGCTTTTCACTATTGCAATATACTTTTTTATTTGTTTAATTTCAGCATTAATATTAGTTCCATCACCAAAAACCTTTATTTAACATCATTCCTCACTCAATTTTCCAAAAGTGACTGAGGAATTTCTTATTCTTTAGCTCTGGCTACCCCTTCCAGGGATCTATAGCCGTGAGTATATGTGTAATTTGAGTTTCTAATAAAATCTTAATTTTTTTAATCGAGTAAATACATCAAATGCATACAGTGTGCTCTATAGTGTCAGGAAATGAATATGTAACAACTAGTAGGTAAACACGTTCGACGGAAGACGTAGAGTACACGCCAATTAATGAGAAGTTCTAGTCATTAGAGACGCCATTCTTGGTTAGCTTTTTTGCCGGTAAAATGAGGTAAATTTTAGCAGAATTTCGCTAATTTAACATTGATGATAAATTAATCCACATTTTATGCATTTTATTTTATTCTCACGGCTATTAAATACCAAAGAGGGGTAGCCAGTGCATCAGAATCAAAAATCCCTCAACCAGTAGTTGAGTAAGATAAAAATAATGAAAAATAAACGATAGTTGGCTCAGCTAAAACATTCTTAAAAAAACTTGAAAACTCTAGGCCTCATACGATTCCATTATTTGTAAGAAAAATAATTTATACCGTTTTCTTAATTATAAATACAACTTTGTAAGATGTTGGCTATTTAAACACTATATAGAATAGCACTACCCAATTTCTTCACATTGGTGTTCGTGAGAGGCGGCTAAGGGCCGGCGCTGACTGCCGGCATGGCATGGCAAAGGATTTCGGTACAGATATAGCATTTTTAATCTTATTACCATGAGTATAGAATTCATTTTACTTTATTTTGACACAACGATGCCGACGTGCTGTCCTACCGCGGCCTCCCTCGGCATCGTTTTGTCAAAATGAATTCTATACGCATGGTAATAAGATTAAAAATGCTATATCTGTACCGAAATCCTTAGCCATGCCATGCCGGCAGTAAGCGCCAGCCCTAAGGATATTGGGGAGTTTTAAATGATTTTGAGCAATGTGGTTATATCACCAAATACATTAACAAAATTGGCTGAGGAATCTCTAATTCCGTAGCCTTGGCTACCCATTCTTGGAGTATATGTATCTATAAATGTTTATGATGACACTATAGGAACTTCTGCTCTTTTAAGACAAATTTCTGGTTGAACCAAACGTGTACGTTCCATCTAGATTACCCCTACATTACATTTACTTCTAAATTTACTCTCCATGTGCGTGTACTATCCTAACATTAATACAAAAACTTATTTTATATAGCCTATACATTTTTTGATAAAGCATTTACGATTTATTACGATGGGTCTCACGCATTGTGTTATTATCCTAAAGACATAATCGAAACTTTCGTCTGTATGCATCGCTCATACAAATCAATTGATTTCCTCATGACGCATGATTCGAAAATATGTTTTTGAACTCAAGTTTGGCTGTAGGTGTCACGTTTTTACGAAAAGAGTTACAAGCTGTACATATATACATTACTTATAGTCGTATCCCTAAAAGGGGTAGCCAGAGAAGTTAGAAAGTTAAGATTATAAAATAAATGTTTTTGCTGATGGGTCTCCAACCGCATCGCCTATATAATATATAATACCCATCAAAGAAGAAAATATGATAGATTGTACTTACACTCACAGCTTTAAATGTGCAAAACGGGTAGCTAAAGTTTCAAATTCGAAATTCTATAGCAACTAATGGAAGTAGAGGTGGAAAAAGTTTCTATTTAAAAATAGTTGGTCATGGGTTTTCATCCACATCGCCATTTTCTACATCTCTTATTATCTAAATCACCTCATAGGACCACCACATAATGAAACAGAGAGGTGATAAGGATAAGTGATGGAATTTAAGCTCTTAACTAGAATTAGAAATAAAAAAAGGCATTGTAGGTAGGTTTGTTCTAGTCTAGTTCCTACGTGTATGTGAGTTGAGGAATTAATATGAGAACTAATTTAATGCAATAGAAATGAGGTGCTAGTGCTTTTTGTATCAAATCATTCCTGAACGGTCTTATGGTGTTAAAAATAATAGGTAAATATTTTAAAAAGAAAAGAAAATTTTATGATGTCAGCGATGAAAAAGATATATAGAAAAATATGGATGGAAATGGTAGTAGAGGACGACTACGAAAAACTCATTTAAGATAAAAAGATAATATGCTAAAGAAGTTCAAAATAGGAATAATAAGAGAGCATAAATGAAAAGGTAAATGAATTCAAGTTAGCCACGATTGTACAAGGTGGCAAAAGTTAGTATCTGCCTACCACAATGGGAACTATAAAATGGCATAAATTAACTTTTCTAGCAGCCTTGATAGCTCATTGGGAGGGCCACTGCTCCTAATACAGAGTGGAGTGGGTTTGAAAGTGGCATTCTCAATACAAAAAAACATGTACATTCTGCCTATTTGTCTATGAAAACCTAACAGAAACACACATTATTGTCACTTATAAAACAGAATCATTTTGTATAAATATTTTAAAAATCATACTATTTGTGTTGGTTTGGAATAGCACTCACCAACTTCTACCCGTGTTTGTCCTAAAAAAAAAGTTTGTTTTTTTTTTTCATCGAAATAATTTAACATGTCGTTCTTGATATACCTCTTTTTAACCGACTTCAAAAAAAGGAGTGTTCTCAATTCGACCGGTATTTTTTTTTTTTTTTTATGTATGTTCGCCGATTACTTCGCCATTTATGAACCGATTTTAATTATTATTTTTTTATTCGAAAGAAGATACTCCCGGATTGGTACCATGATGAGGATATCAGGGTCTGATGATGGGATCCTGGAGAAATCGAGGGGAACCCTCAAATTTTATAGGCAAATGTACCGCGTTTTACATATTTTCTGAACTTATATTGGCATTTGCTTCTGAAAATCATATTGTTATGCTGCTGACCTGATGATAGAAGGTGTGGATCCTCAATCACTAGTTATTGGGAAACAGTTCTTTCCACATTCTATATAGATTTATACTCCTCTTCGTAGCTTTAATGAAGAGAAGTACAGGTTCACTAAACATTTCTTTTGTTATGTTATTGTTACCGAGAAAGTACCATGAGACCAGGATCTGATGATGGCATCCCAGGAAATCGAGGGGACTGTCGAAACTCACAATTATGTGACAGTGTATTTGTTCAAAACGCCGATAGGCCTGCCCTGTATAACGTGAGAACACTGCCTAATAAATCGTGGGTACTCTGAACAACAGGTGACAATGTCACGTGATATTCAGAAGTATTACTACCTCTGCTAACCCCTTCAGGGATATTCGGCGTGAGCGTTTGAGTCTTTCTTGAGATGTAGAATTGAAGACCATCGCCTTTCGAAGGATTTTAAGAACAATGTAAGGTTACATATGGTTGAGCCTATTTAATATCGTACTATAATAGAAATACCGGAAATACGAAGAATAATACAGTAATTGTCGCTTCCTCATCCGAAAGGCATCTTTGCCAGGTCTACCCATCTCTAAAACTCGTAAAATAAAATAATTTTTAACAAAAAGAAAACCGACTTCATAGAAAAACAACCGAAAATAAACAATCTAGTACTAAAAAGTACGAAGTAAGTTTTTTAATTTAATATGAGTACTGTGATTGATACCTTAGCAATTTCTTTATTCCACACGCGTCAGTTCAACCTACCTAAATATTACAATTCTCTTAAATTAATTTTTGAGTCGGTGCCAGACAAACAAAAGTAAATTCACCCTACTATCTATCTCTGATTATTACAATCTTAAAAATATTATATCGTACAAAAATCAATTTACCCTACAACTACAAGGTACCCTACATTTTACATGTGCAAAATACACACTTCTTATTATCAATAATCATCGAGGCTGGCACCGGCTCACAAATTAATTTAAGAGAATTTTCTGATTTAGGTAGGTTGAACTGACGCGTGTGGAATAAAGAAATTGCTAAGGTATCAATCACAGTACTCATATTAAATTAAAAAACTTATTTCGTACTTTTTAGTACTAGATTGTTTATTTTCGGTTGTTTTTCTATGAAGTCGGTTTTCTTTTTTCTTACCTATACTTACTAATACGAATCCCTCCACGGGCGAATTTGATTCGCACTTGGCCAATTCTTTATTTAAGATTTATGACCATAAGTATAGCAACATACCGAACACTCAAAGACTCTCCAAAAGTGAAGCAGTCTGCTCGGCCACTACGCCTACCCAGCCGCCCCGTATGCATACCACCACGGGACGGCAGCACAGGTCCGGTCGTTGTGAATATCTTTGAGGGAGACCTATGTCCAGCAGTGGACGCCTATAGGCTAATGATGTTGGCATTTAAATAGAAACATGTTTTGAAAACTTTCTCTTTCCACAGATAATCCTGATCTTCGTGATAGCGACAGCCGCGGAACCCTCGAAGACCCTACACAAACGGAGCGGTCTCCTCGGGCATTATGGCTACCCAGCACCAGCTCCGTACGCGTACCATCATGGTACGGTTGTCGGGGCAGACGTGCACACCACTATCACTAAGCATATTGGAGTGCCTGTGCCGGCCCCTTACCCGGTGCCGGTTGATAGGCCTGTGCCGTATCCTGTGAGGGTGAGATTTTCATAACTGTTAATAGATTTGTATGTTTAAATTTCTATCTTTTTCTTAACGCAACTTTAAATAGCTTGGAATTGTACTGTCTCAAAAAGGTCTC
This sequence comes from Bedellia somnulentella, assembly GCA_963576735.1. Lineage (NCBI taxonomy): Eukaryota > Metazoa > Arthropoda > Insecta > Lepidoptera > Bedelliidae > Bedellia > Bedellia somnulentella. The sequence continues at coordinate 11,730,651 of OY755188.1, forward strand.
CTCCGAAATTGTGGGTGTTGATCATGTTGTTCATCCTAAAGAGCTTATTCCATTACACTTTGTCGTTTCTGAATTCAGACGTCCTTCGAAGTTACTGCCGCAGACGCTTGTTATTCCACTACACAAATTTGTCTACTTTTCAGAAGCCTAGCGTTCTGAACGTTATTCCACTAGTCTGAATTCAGATTCTGTGGCTCTCAGACGTCTTCATTCAGACAAATGGAATAAGCTCTTAAGAGTACAGGGCTCTGCCCTTTTATTAGGGAGTAGTGATCCTCAGTGCCTTAGTCTCGGGTGCGAAAGCTCATCGGGTCTTGTGTTGCGTCGGGTGGCGTGGAGGCTGGATTTCTGCTGCGCCATCTACCTTGAGTAGACTGGGTTGCGGATTTTTATCTGTCCATGGCGCTTTAGGTGCTTACGATGCAGGCTCGGGTGATTTCTGACTCGGAACACAAAGTCAATTGTGTTACATGTTTTTGTACTGAACTTCTTATTTTATTCTTTGTATTAAGGTGTTTTATGATTGTTACTCAATAAAGAATTTTATTATTATTATTATATTAGGCGACTGGGAGATTTCATTCACAATGTAAAGGATTGTGTTATAGGTGACTGACGGCCGATTTCACAATTGAGAAATCAACTATAAAAGCATCTCAAACCGCATTTAAATTTGAATTGACCAAATATTGTAATTTAATCAAATTTTGATTGTGTGATCAAAATGTTGAGCATCAATCAATAATTCGACATAAATGTTGAAATTTGCGTTTCTGAACTCGTTTGACAATACTCAAACGGTAACCATTGCTGATTTGAGAAGGTGAGAGGTGAGGTATACATCATTATCTTTTAAATTATATGTATTAATTATATTTCTAAAACGTATTTGTGTATTTTATTTAGGTATTTGTATTACTTGTATATATAAAAGTATGTAGTTATGTATGTATGTGTGTTCATATGTTTGTAATATTATATTATTTTGTGTAATTAATATTTATGTTATTATTTATTATTTCAATTGAATAAGTTAGTTTTAAAGTAAGCTTGTTTTGTGCATCTACCCAGATAACTAGTTTACCGATCTCACCTTCCAAAGGTTGTCTGGAAGAGATCGCTTTTAGCGATAAGACCGCCGATTGTACCTCACTGTAAACTGTATGATAATTTCTTTTGTAAATTTGTGTTTGATGTACAATAAAGAGTTATTCTATTCTATTCTATTATCATCACTAGAGGAGCTGCAGCAGATACCTCGGAGGCAAAATACGCCTAAGTTTTTGGATTCTTTTCCATTTTTATTCCACCTCCACGGTGTTTTGCACTCCAAAAGATTCCGCGTATATCCGTGAATATCTTTTCTCATTCATGTACATACATGCTAGAAATCTAAACACAAACACATATTGATAAATAAAAACAAAGCAAACATACAGAACAGAACTTGATAAAATTTTGACGATTGATGAGTGTTTCACTTGACGAATAGAGGTATTGACGTATATACGTTCCGTTTCCCAAAGTATTTTGTTTGTTTATTTTTATTTTTTATTTAAATGGTCTCAAAACTTGCTTATAAATGTAAGTTTGTTGATCACATACTAGCAACGAGCATTGTTAGTTTTGTGAAACACCTTAAACTTAAGTACTTACTTAGAGTTTGATAAAAACTAAACTGATTAGAGCTGGAAGCCCAGTTGTGAAACCGGCTGTAATTATATCCAGATAGATATTGCATAAACTAAAACTGAACAAGGTTGGAGCAGAGAGGAAATGACTGATACTAATAATATGTTATACGGGCAAATGAGTCTGGCTGGATCTACCTAACCCCCCTAGTGATTGAAGTTCACTGTGCTGTATGATTTTTTTCTCTCAAATGTTTGAACAATAACATTTCAAAGAGACTCATATAAATTCTAAATAGCTTATGTAACGAGTTTCCATTACATATAACATACCAATTTTTTAAAAAGAAAACAAATATTTAGGTATGTTTTAATTAAGTGCACTATCTTTTTTCTTTTCTTGCTAAAGATAAGTATGGACGTTGGATTATTTACAACAAGCATTTGTTTTCTATTTGCAGGTAGCCGTGCCATACCCAGTGGACCGCCCATACGCTGTGGCAGTACCGAAACCATACCCTGTGGCAGTGGATCGGCCAGTGGCCGTGCCAGTGGATAGGCCAGTACCTGTGCCAGTGCCGCATGCAGTGCCAGTGCCAGTTATTAAACAAGTAAGTTTAACTTGAGACAAACCAAACGTATAGATATATTCTAGGTGTTGTGTAGTGTAGGCCAAGAATAGCGCTTTACCTATTACTGCCAGTGGGTGTCGCAACAGGTAAGTTAGAGTTTTGGGCTTTTTAAGATTTATACCCAATATTGGTGTCATCGAAGCAATTTTAAAATGTTCATAACATTTAAAGTAACATTTTTGATACTATTTTGATCAGTCGAAAGACGGTAAATGTTTCTAATAATTTTAATCGCTAGTCCTATTTGTATGCTAAAATGATCAAAATTTTGCAGGTTGGAGTACCAGTACCCCATCCGTACCCAGTAGCTGTACCCAGCCCGGTAGCTGTGCCCGTAGCTCACCCGGCACCAGTTCATCTGGTCAAGTCTCTACCATTCCACTACGGACACTCTGACATACACCATGGTCACCCACATTTTGCACACGGAAAACTTTGGTGAAAACGAAATTTTGAAAACTTACTTTATTTACCTGCATTAATGTTTTTGACGACATAATATATAGTATTTTAGAATGTATTGAAAAATAAATTGCTTAATATTATGTTGTCAAAAGTGAATCCGAACTATGAAAGCCATTTTTTTAACAAAATGTATGTGATAACTTAGAATGTAAGTGTAAATGTATAAAACATTTTTGTACAGAAGTTTTGCAAAAGGTTGTACATATTTGTGCAGAGAATTGTGCTAATATTTCGTACTATATTTTTTTATGAATGAAAAGAGTTTTTCGACCGCAGTCGTTTAAATACACTTTATAGTTTTGTAATAAAATTATAAAGCAGAGTTTTTTGGTTTTTGTTTCATCCCTAGCTTAATAAGAACCTGTTCTATATAAACACATTTGGCTCTGAAGAGTTTCATAGTCAAGACCGATATCAAAATTAACACGTAATACTTTTGAACAGAAATTAAAATGCTTATATGCCTGGTTTTTTACAGCGGTTGCTTTTATTACCTTAGTACTTTTTACGGCGTTTGATTGTTATATAAAGAGCTTATTCCATTTGTCTGAATGAAGACGTCTGAAAGTCACAGAATCTGAATTCAGACTAGTGGAATAACGTTCAGAACGCTAGAACTGAAATTTGTGTAGTGGAATAACAAGCGTCTGCGGCAGTCACTTCGAAGGACGTCTGAATTCAGCAACGACAAAGTGTAATGGAATAAGCTCTTAACACAGAAATATAACATTTTATCTTACTCAATCCAAATGTACCAACCTTAGCTGATAGCTTAACTTTTTCTTCCTTATTATGAAAATAATATATTACATTACATTATAAAAGCCTCAGAGGCCATAACTGGACAAAGAACTTAACACCCTGAACACCGTTCCGGCCAGTGAGGTCAAAGAGTCTTAAACTAGTACCGTAGGCATAAACCTCCCGGGCCGTCAGTCAGCTGTATGACATAAGCTTACCGCTTATTCACTGGTTTCATTAAGACTCTTTTCCATTCTCTATTCCATTTAGCTTGGGTACACACTAATATTCATGTTTACGAATTTTATTTCTACCCAACGGCTTAGACAGAGCTGACCATAAAAACAAATAACGAAAATAGTAGTTCAGTGCATGGTCAGGATTGGAAAAAGGGGAAATTTAAAGGTAAATGTAATTCAACGTGCTGTCCTGGAAGTCCTTCGTTTAATGCGAAGCTGGCGTGGGCAAGTATACCTTCTTGCATTGACACATTTGGTTTGCCGTGTAGTGTCGGCTTAGAATATCACTACCGTGTACGTAAGAGGCGACTAACGGTATAGGGGCTTTCAAGGGATTTTTGGGCGATACGGTTGGAGACCCATCACCAACAACCTTTATTTTACCATCTTTTCCCCACTCAACTTTTCAAATGTGGCTGAGGAATTTCTAATTCCTTGGCTCTGGCTACCCCTTCTAGGGATTTACAGACGTGAGTATATGTATGTATGTATGTACATTTGGTTTTGTAGCAAATTAAGCGGCAAGAAGCCAGCCAAAATGAAAAAGAAGTCGCGATAAAGAGTTCATACCGTGTATCCCCAAAGGTACTAATACTTCGGAACATCTCGTGACATTGTCACCTGCCCGGCTAGTACGAGCGGTGTTTAAACTAGTTATCGCGTGGGATAAAGCAGCCATCTCTTACGCACTTACTTAGTATCGTATGCTGCCATCTCATTCTAACCGTTATCGTGTACGATACTAAGTTAGTGCGTAAGAGATGACTGCTTTATCCCACGCGATAACTAGTTTAAACACGGCTCGTACTAGCCGGGCAGCAGGGCAAGCACGAGCGCTATTTTATCGACACAATAACAGTTTGAATGAGATGGCAGTATACGATACTAAGTTAGTGCGTAAGAGATGACTGCTTTATCCCACGCGATAACTAGTTTAAACACGGCTCGTACTAGCCGGGCTGGTGTTTAGAGTACCCACGTTGGCTTGGATAGTGTACTCACCTGATAGGCGGCAGATCAATCGCCGTTTTGTATTAATACATTGTCTCATGACTGAGTACAACTTAGTCATGTGGGTTTCCTCACGATGGTTTCCCTCGCCAAACAATCAAAGACAAAAAACAAGAAGGTTTTTCAATATGATTTTGTTTTCAGAAAAAATCTCCGCTGATACAGTAAGTGGGACAAGACATACCCCTTTATTTTACTATCTTTTCCCACTTAACTTCCATAGGTGGATGGGGTTTTCTAATTCTGAAGCTCTGATTACCCCTTTTTGGGATCTATGGCCGTGAGAAAATGTATGTAGGATATACATCTCTGAGATACACACTATTTCATTTATTGCAATTCTTTTATATCAAGCATACATTCCTCCATCGATCAGCTGATTACAGTTGGCATATTAGAGCACTCATCTATGTCTTAGCGTTGTTATCTTACTAGGGTTAGGGCATTGGAACCTTTTAAGTGATTAATGGGTGAATCAGATAAAAAGCCATGATCTACTATCCTTTATATTACAATCTTTTAAGCACTCAACTTCCAAAAGTGGATGAAACATGGTTACCCCTTTCTGGGTATTAAAGTCATAAGTAAATTTGTATGAATTCAAATAACATAATCCCCTTTAAGTTCTATGATATGGCTCATCTTATTTCAGGCAACACTTGGCATCATACAAAAAAATTATCAAAGAAAGATACTAATTTAAATAAACTCACAAAAAAGTAGAGTTGTTTTATTTATTTATAAATTTATTTTATTAGGGACATCAACAGCATTATAAACGTTTACATTTATAAAATGTAAACTTTTTTTTTTACTTTTGTAACCCATATTTGCCAATTTGATTACAACTGGCTATTTCAATAAACAGCTACATAAATAAAACTAGATCTTTAATACTTGCTGAAAGCACTAATTTATTATGAATGGGATAAAAAAATAATCTCTGAAGCCTGTAAAGCCTGTTGAACAACTCACTTCAAAATTATGCAGCATTCAGGAGCCTAGTATCTTAGACCTCTTCTTGTTGAAAATAGAAACGATACAGACGTGGTATGTTTCGCGGTTGAATTGATCCATGGTAAAACTTGCTTTCTACTCTACAGTCAGGAGGTAATAAAGCATGACCTGGTGAGTTAAAGATCCGCTAAGATTATTATACAAATAATAATGTCTACAAACTGCGAAAGTTTAAAAACTGTATCCTCTACGTTTGCCAGGCGAAAATTTTCAATTTAAGAATATAGATTTATTTTAGCTGTTTATTGATAATAATTGGCTGTGTAGTGTCGGCTTAGAATAACACTACCCCATTTCTTCCCTTGGGTGTTCGTAGGAGGCGGCTAAGGGTATTGGGGCTTTTTGGACGACGACGCGGTTTGAGACCCATCACCAAAAACCTTTGTTTACAATTTTCTCCGATACAACTTCCAAAAGTGGCTGAGAAATTTATTATTCTAGCTACCTTTTCTATGGATTTATAGTTTTTAGGTATGTATTTTTGTGAATATAATATATTTAGTACAGATTGAATGTTGGTTCTGTGCATTCGTATTGTAATAAACAAAGTAAAAATAAAGTTTATCGACACCGGCGGAGATCGAACCCACGACCTCAGGGTATACGCCCCCGTCGCTTTGCCAATTGAGCTACAGTGTCAAGCGGCTACCAGTGCCAAATTCTTCTTTCCTTTGTTTCTCTTACACTTTTCTTCTTTCTTTAAATTCGTACAGTTTTTGATTTATCGATCGGTATGTTTCCTTGCTGTATAATTGTTTTTTCTCCTGTACTCTTAATGAGGATATTTTTTCTTCCTCTTCTATTTTTGACGCCGGAATCCTCTGCCACGTTTCTAAGGATTACAGTCTAATCTGCCTTCTCGAACCTACCGCAATAATAACATTATATTACCCAATGAATCCGACCTAGTACAGTGTAGTAAACAGTCCCTGTTCATGTTTTTGTCACATGTAGTGCGTAATAGTGCCCATACGATCCGGTCCTATAAATTGTAATGGGTTTCACTTGTTACGTCAAAGTCCTGTGAGTTAGATAACCTTATATGTAAGTTTGTCTTATGAAATTTTCTATAATAGAAAAAGACGAAGCAAGAAAATGTTATGAAACAAATACACCTTAATATAAACTTAATAATTAATTTATATTAATATAATTCAGTGGAGATCAATTCTATGAGTATGTAAGTTACTGTAAGGAGCTTTCTTTCTACGATCTACTCATTTTAGTTTCTTTGCCTGTTTTATTTTGTCATGTCCTCTCGCCTATGAAGCGTGTAAATTTTATGTGCTTTCAGCCGATGACGTTCATCAATTGATCAATGATCACACAATATCACGTCAATAACAATCATTGTCTTCTTAACTTATCCACCCTATTGTTATTCAGAAAGAATAAAACACAAACAACCATTCATAATTATTTCACATAAAAGTGAGCATGTAAATAATACAAAACCAGAAAAGCACAAACATGAAATATGCATAACAGTTTCCCAAAACTAGATCAAGAAAAAACTAATCCTAAGATTTATCCGAATCCATTGGATTATAAACAATTTTAAAGGCTGAAATCACCAACTCGTAAATTGGAGCCTACATTATTCCGGGATGGCATTATGCAACAATACCATGTAGAGCGTTGACGACGCGTGACATGGACGGTTCAAGCAGTAGGACACTTAATATTTACTATTCATCACATCACTTAAGTATTGCATAAGTTTTGTACAGTGAGCCTATATCGAGTCGATCGCTTTGTACTTAAAGCTAGTAGCATGACCGTAATAAATGCAGTGGATCATTTTCTATGGTCAGTTATTACGAGTAGTTTATTTAGTTGCGACATACATGGATGCCCTTGTTTCACTGAACTGAAAACTAGATCAGGGGGTGAATTGATACTATATAGTCTTCATTAGAGTAGAAAATAAAATGGGTATTTTATTATTCCACATAACAACATAGAATATTCAGTTAAATAATAAAATAGTTCTTCAAAATAAAAACACGTTTTATTCATTATTACATAAATTTCATTTATTTTGAATTCTCAAAATTAAGAAAATATGTACCCAAATTACTTGAAGAGATTGTTCTTTAAAATAGAATTAACCAAAATAAGTCTAAAAAATTGTCTATGTATATTGTGTAAAACTGATATTCGTAAGTAAGGTCATTATATGAACAGCATTTGATTAAATAATTAATAAATGAGAAGTTTACGCTCTCAATAATGTCCTGAAAAAATTAGAAACAAATGTTTTTTGAAAAAACTTCTATATAAATGCATACATACATACATATACTTACGGCTATAAATCCCTAGAAGGGTTAGCCAGAGCTAAGGAATTAGAAATTCCTCAGCAACTTTTGGAAGTTGTCTGGGGAAAAGATGGCAATATAACATAGAAGCTTACAAAGCGCATAAAAACGAGATGTTTTTTAACTACAAACGACTTCAACGCTATTAACAATTCAAGTTTATTTCTAATCAAAATCAATAATTACTTAAACACTCAACCAAAAGACCTAATGAAGGACATGTCACGTGATGTTTGATCGTTAAAATCTATTTATCAATTCATCTGAGATATGATCGATGGTGTGTTGACTATATAATAAATTAGGCTGGTTTCAGAACAACGCGGCCCCGATATTTTTACAAATGTGGAAATAGGGAATCCTCACGTGAGGTTTTCATGAACAGAAACATTCTTATTATGTAGACAGGTGGTTTCCGAATTTATTAAAAAAATTGAGGTAGGGAACGCTAACACTACTTGTGTGTGTAAGTGTAAAAAGAAACAAAGGAAAGAACAATTTTGCACTAGAAGCACCTTGGCACTATAGCTCAATTGGCAGAGCATCGGGGGCGTATACCCAAAGGTCGTGGGTTCGATCCCCGCTGATGTCGAAATTTTTCTTTCCTTTATTTGTCTTTACATACTGTACGTGGCATTTACGTTATATATTCGCCAATAGTTGAGCCAAGTGTTGAATCGATGCTTCCAGCTGAACCAGACCTTTTTCCAATTTAAATATCAAGGTTTGATGAGCAAGCATCAAGATTTTGTGTTCAAACAATTTCCTAACTAGTGGTAGATATTTCAATATAATCTACATTCTAATCTATATATAGCTCGCAGTTCAATATAATCAAAATATCTGGTTTAATTCCAGGTATGCTCTTTGTGATATTCGGACTAATTTAGTATTCGTAAGATGTTGCATGTCTGAATCACCTGAATATTCGAAAATTTAGATGTTAACGTGCATCAGAGGTTGCGTTAGGACGTTAGTGACGGCTACTGACCTACATTAGGCATATTCGGTAGGCTATGACCTAATAATCTTATTTAGGGTATGCTCAAGCCCCTTCGTAAGGGCATTGTAGGCTGTATTGAAATGCAATCAAGTCACTGTCAGAAATACTTAACATCAAAAAGATACTTAATAAAAAAGAATAAAAACAGTAAAAGTAAAAAGTCACCTCTTCTCCCACATAATTTATCAAAATCAAACTGCAGCATCAAAAAATAAGAACGCCCTTATATAAAACAACCCTTAAAAGTGGCAGTATTCTGAATATTTTATGAGCCCATCGATTTTCCCTGCATGACCTGAATATCACCTGACGTCAATTACAGTACTTTTTCAATCATTCCATATAAAAGCTATATTTGTATTTTGCCACAAAAATCATACAAACTGAAGTAGACTTTGTTTTTTTTTACTAAACTTTCAAACATACAGCAAACAGACCATATGAAATATTTTCGTTCCCATTCAAGAGTATAGGGGACAAAAATAGGATGTGAGTCCAAAATAACTTCTTTCCTTCCTATTGTATGCCGAATTTCAAGCTTACTTTAAGCATGGCCCTGAAAACAGAAATAGTTAGAATCAGTTGTTGGGACTCTTGGTGCCATTGACAATATATATTATATGTTATTCATACTTAACTCACAAAGAAAATATTATTTACTATCTTTTTGGTCGCGACTACATCCGCGTGGACTACGTTTTTTTTTATATTTGTATTCCTGCGGGCGTTGTAATAGATATAAAGAACATTGAGGCTTTTTAAGTGATTATTGGGCGATGCAGTTGGAGACCCATTTGACTACCTTTCAACGCCCAAAGGTGGATAACGAATTTCTATCTATGAAGCTATGGCTACCTTTTTTGGGACTTATAGCCGTTATTATATACTCATTAATGATTGATAGATGAATTTCATATATTCCTTTTTGTAGTGGTTATATGTCAATCGCATCAAGTTTCAAATTAAAAGATACAGAAATGTCAAAAATCTGTATACTATTTTTAAATGCAATAGGGGGTGAGTTCCAAAAAACCTTTTTAATTGTTCATCAGAATCATGAAACAAACCATTTTGTACGAAGTTTCTATGTTCAAAAATTAGAATATCTTTAGTAAGTATGGATAGCAGTTTGGCGCTGCGGTGTCGGCCCGGTGCTGCCCCCTACACTGACCGTTAGTGATGTGTGAGAGATTGCAGCCAATCAGTCATAGATGGCGGTACTACATTAAAATTGAGATAGGTGCTATTATTTACAAACTATGCATTCTGAGGCTTAAACAGAATAATAATTTATGCGTAAGTATAGCATAATATATCGATGGGCATATAAGTTTAAAAATAGTTAAAAAAATAAAAGTTATAAACATATTCTCAGACCTACCAAATGAATTCTGAAAATCTGTACAATATACTTTCAATTATCTTTATTCATACATATTCGCATAGTTGAATGAGAAAAAGAAGGAAAAGTGCTTCCTATTATTCTAAGCTTACACAAAAGCAAAAAATAACGCAATAATATTGTGTCCCCGAGATTTGAACCTGGGTCTTCCGTTCGATTGGTATAAACCAAACGGTTAACCGTTACGCCACTTACACGTTGACGATAGCATCAAATTTTTGATAAGGTTTATTTTCTAGTAGTCATACCATTGACAAACAATTAAATGGTCATTTATTTTGATGAAAATGGATGAAAACCTTAATTTATTCAAAAGGACTAATAATGAAGGCAAAAGTAAATGATAAAGTAGTTCAATGAAAAAATGAATCGTTTAAATATGGGGAGCCACATAAAAGTTATGTTTTATTATGTTATGTTAATGATAGGTGTATAAGTTACATTTACACCAAATTTGATCAAGATCCGCCTAGTAGAATTAACGTGATGACTGGACATACAGACAGACAGACAGACAGTCATTTTTTTCAAAAAGCGCAATTTTGGCTTCAGTATCCAAAATGAAACATATTCCACCGGTTTTAATTTTTCTCTTCAATGTACAGTTTTGATCTCGGTACAGTCTTATTATAGTATAGATAGATAGATAACGAGCATTGACACGACTTGCACCATAAAATGGTCAGTTAAAATAATATTATCTGAACACTAGTATAAATTATTATATTTCTCTCTACAGTGGCTTTTAAGTTAAATAAACACTAGTTAGCAGAACCCAAAATGTTGTGGTAAAATTTGCAAAGGCTTTTTTTATGTTCTCAAAGCAAAGTTACTGAAAGATAAGTAAAACCCAAGTAAATGAGAAGGTCAAGAGAACGATTATTACAAAAGCCCGTGTTATTTTAGATCAACAAAAACATTTACATTCGTGTCTAAAACACATATTTAACATCGGTCTAACACATTAAACTTATGGAGTAGACAACTTAAAATCGTCTGAAGGCTAACTGTCCAGGCATAACTGATTACCTTACGTTTTTACCACCCTAATCGAGTAAACTAAAATTACATGGTATGGTGTTATCTTTTATACCCACAGAAACTGTCTTTCCGTATGAGATAATGCCTGTAAAATAATTGTTTGTGTAACTGACACGTACTTTCGGGTTCAACATGCTAACATTATCATTATGACGTTGATTATAAGGGTTTAGTTTATTCAGTCACGGTCTTCAACTGTAATGAATTTCTTAAGTAATTTTTAACCGACTTCAAAAAAAGGAGTGTTCTCAATTCGACCGCATATTTTTGTTTCTTTTTACGTTTGTTCGCCGATTACTTCTCCATTTATGAACCGATTTTGATTATTATTTTTTTATTCAAAAGAAGATACTCCCGGATTGGTACCATGGTGATGATATCAGGGTCTGATGATGGGATTCTGGAGAACTCGAGGGGAACCCTCAAATTTCATAGGCAAATGTACCGCGTTTTACATATTCTATATCTGAGGTTATATTGGCATTTGCTTCCGAAAATCATATTGTTATGCTGCTGAGCTGATGATGGAAGGTGTGGTTCCTCAATCACTAGGAGTTAGGAAACATTTCTTTCAACATTCTATATAGATTTATGCTCCTCTTCGTAGCTTTTATGAAGAGAAGTACAGGTTCACTAAACATTTCTTTTGTTATGTTATTGTTACCGAGAAAGTACCATGAGACCAGGATCTGAAGATGGCATCCTAGGAAATCAAGGGAACTGTCGAAACTCACAATCATGCGACAGTGTATTTGTTCAAAACGCCGATAGGCCTGCCCTGTATAACGTGAGAACACTGTCCAAGCATATCGTGGGTACTCTGAACAACAGGTGACATGTCACGTGATATTCAGAAGTATTACTACCTCTGCTAACCCCTTCGGAGATGTTCGGCGTGAACGTTGAGATGTAGAATTGTAGACCATCGTCTTTCGAGGGATTCCAAGACCAATGTAAAGTAACATATGGTTGAGCCTATTTAATATCGTTCAATAATAGAAATACCGGAAATACGAAGAATAATACAGTAACCGTCGCTTTCTCATCCGAGAGGCATCTTTGCCAGGTCTACCTATCTCTAAAACTCGTAAAATAAAATAATTTTGTTTTGGTCAACACGTCTTTTTATCCAAATAACATCTTAATACAACTTTAACAATTACAAAATATTTACAATGATAACTAACCGTGATAGCCCAGTGGGTAGAACACTCGGTTATCGTGCAAACGACAAGTGTTCAAATCCTGGGTCGGGCCTACACCAATTTGTCTTTTCTAAAGGTCTTATATGTGGTTAATTTATCATGGTTGTTAACGGTGAGGGAAAACATCGTGAGGAAACCCACAGGGCTGAGTTGTACTTAGTCATGTGACAGTGTATTCGTACAAAATGGCGATAGGCCTGCCCCCTATCACGTGAGTACACTGTCCATGCAAAACGTGGGTACTCTGAACACCAGGTGACAAAGTCACGTGATGTTTAGAAGTATTAGTACCTCTGCCAACCCCTTCGGGGATATTCGGCGTGAACGTTTATGTTATGTTATGTTATGTTATGTTACAATGATAGTATAAAAATTAAATTATATCTAAATATGTTTATATTACAAACGAAAAATTTCGTGAAATTCATCGTTCTCGGTGTAGGGTAACGTGTCCAATATGCTAGCAGCATTTCCTGTTTGGATAGCCAAGCTAATGCGTTGGCCGAGGTAGCTGCCAGCTCTAGGATCACCACACACTTCCACACGGTAAGCGGACAGTTCTTTAAAGAATAGCCTCGTTGTCCCACGGGCCGAGAGTTTCAACGGCGAAAAGTATAAAATAAGTCATTTTTTATGACCGAGCCGTTTGAAACTCTCGGCGTTGGCAGCAGCATTACCTACCCGCGCCGCCAACCTGGATAAATGGCAAGACGCCAGAGTGTTGACACAGGTTGCATCTCATATCAGCGCCCTGCCATTTCTCCATGGCAACAAAGTCATACCATCGGGTCTCTTGCCATCGTCCCGCATTAATCCAGGAGGTTCCAAGGTCGCTGGCACGTGGGCGCTGACAAGAGCCCGACGGATGAACGTCGTACCAATCGCCTCAGAAGGTAATGCATTCAACAGTATACCGCCTCAGGCTCCATAGAGGCCATGAAACGAGCACGCTGGGCAGGATCGGAAGCAGAGTTCAAGAGGTTTAATTGAAACCGCCCGCACAGTATGTCATCCCAAGACCTCTGAGAAGCCATGTTTGTCGGAACACTCGAATCTGGACCAAGCAAAGCAATCCATACAGTCTTGGCATCGTCCATTCCACTGATCTCTGTGTCACCTAAAGAGGGACTGTCATTTTTTTTGTATAGATCAATTGTAGAATGTACTGATGACAAGAAAGCGGATAAAGCCACGTCAGATGGTTTGCGTACGCCCAAACCTCCAAACCGAACTGGTAGGGAAGCCTGGTCCCAGCTTTTTTCATCAAATTTACAATTTAGAATTTCGCATAAATTATATTATATTATTATTTATCCTTATTAATTTGAATATATTATTTATATTTGTAAGTCTTTTCAGCACACAACTATAAAATAAAACTAAAACTCTACGAATTGCATTAAAAAAATAATCGGCACACAAAATCCATTAATCGATTAAAAGCCTATCATTATAGCGATCGTATTTTAATTACCGGCAAAAACGTTGCATGTTATTTGTCACCGATAATGAGTGCTGTCGCGGTAAAACAAATATTATTGTTGAATCGATAACGTGGCACATCACTAGCGATCGCGTGCTGGGTCGCCACATATCAACACACCGCACTATCCTATGGACTGATTTTAGTGTAGGGTGTGCATGTTTTAAAAGGTGTCTATTTATTACACTATATTTATATAATGGACATAAGATGCATAAATTGAAGTAAAAGGCATGGGAAATAAATGGATGAGAGTAACGTAGAGTAGGTCGTTTTGGAGATCTTTGAAAGGCGTCAAGCAATAGTAAGCCCTTTTGAATTATCAAAACAACAAATGCTTTTCACGAACTTTTTCTGCTGGCTTATTTTTAATGCAAACTTTAAATATTCTGGTGAAAATCGGAGTTATGCTTATATGAACACATTTGAAGTAGGTATCTTGAAATTTTTCAAATCGTTGAAGTGGCCCAAAATATATATTTTTAAGCACCTAAATTATAGTGCAGGTAACATGGCAATAATAAATTAATACATAAAAACAATGGTCTCCCTACACTCAAACGTAGACTTCACCTCTTTACACAAGTAAAAAGTTTCAGTAACACAAAAGCTTTGAGGATAAGCACATTGCGGCCCATTGCACTAAAAAACATCGAAACATACTTCGATTAAATATGAATTAGTAAATATGGCACAGCTATTTTAGTTTTAAAAAATAAAGTATTATAAAAGTAGTTCCTATAGCTTATAGTTTCACCATGAACGCAAATGCATGGCCGGGGCAAAACGCAGGAGAAGAAATTTTAGAACCCCCGAATACTAGTAAGTTTTAAAAATATTGGTTTTGCTTATCAGGTTTTTTTGTGTATACCGATTGATATTTTATAGAATAAGTTTTCCGCAGTATCTC
This sequence comes from Bedellia somnulentella, assembly GCA_963576735.1. Classification (NCBI taxonomy): domain Eukaryota; kingdom Metazoa; phylum Arthropoda; class Insecta; order Lepidoptera; family Bedelliidae; genus Bedellia; species Bedellia somnulentella. The sequence continues at coordinate 11,745,752 of OY755188.1, forward strand.
AAGGTGAAATTGCTTAATATGCGAATTTACATTTGTGAGGTATAAGTTTATGTTTTACGTGCAGTGTAGTGAATAGGGTAAGGTGAAATAACAGCGAATATGTTGTTTTCTTGAATAACTTAAACATACGTCATACGGTAAAGACTTCTCATGGCCTTTTATACGACCCCTACAAATATGTCATACTTTCCTCACATTCATCTTAAGTAGTTTAGCAAATCCTCTCTACTATATCTTCATCACTCAGAATATTGACACGTGTTTGAGCGGCCATTATCGTAGCGCATTTGTTTAAAATGAATAAAATATATGTGTCACAAAAGCACACGAGTATCGATCGAAAGGAAGAAAGTGAGAAAATAAATTTGAATTTGTTGTTTAGTGTTTAACCGATCGATAATTAAAAAAAAGTGATAGATTGAGGGAAAGGGCACCGTCCTTTTGTTGATCGTTATGGGTTCAATTCCTTAAGCATACCTACATCAATACGTGTTATCTAAGTTTAAGGTTTATTTGTTTGCTTCCAGAAAACATCGTTTTATTGAGATATCTATATGGCTAAGTTATTTGTAAGAGTATTTTTAAAAAACGGTGATTTCTATTTACCTTTTATCACGTGAATTCAGTGTCCATGTAAAATCTACCATAATACGTGATACTTGGAAATATTATTCCTTATAGGACATAAGGCGTAAAGATAAGTTATAATACTAGAATCAGTAACATATCACATTTTTTGGGCTAGGTGCAATACTACTCCGTCTCTTTCCAGATAATACGTTTAAATCCATGATGTTAGAAAGAAAGAAAAAACGTTTATTTGTTGCCAGTCGCACATGAACATATAAATATTTTTTATGTTCAATATGTGTTTAAGATAGAAACCACCAGTCTCAATCAAGGACCAGGTCAAATACCATAGATGAATTAGTGAAGGAAAATCTTTAATTATTTATTTAACGATCTTTTGGAGGTCGTGGGATTCCACCACGACCTCCATAAGATACATTGGGTTTCTCGCTAAATTGTAAGGACTGAGCAGTGACTGAGAAACCTTAGATATTTTAACATGACCGATGCGGAGATGGGACGGTGGGTTTTTAGAGTTTTATCATTAGATGAATTTTACAATCAGTGAGTGAACCTTCAATGTTACCCTATTTTTATACCCTTAATGTCCAAATCAAAATAGGAGCTATTTATTAATGATTGCCACGCGTTATGCATTATATTAATATTACAAATATTTTTTACTGCAGGAAATCAAAGTGGCAACAAGGTGACTACGCCTCCTGTAAATAATGGAAATAATCGACGCGCGTCGGGATACTTAATAGCAGTAGGGTCGAGAACTGCCAGGTGACAGTTGTTTCACAACTTATTTTTTTATTTGTATAACGAAAACTATTCGGCTAATAAACATTTTGATTAAAATTTATACGATTTATAGTCTACAACCAAACTCATATAACTGCGTGCTTCAAATGGCAGCAGCAGTTTCTAAGTTAAGCGAATTCAAGAAAACAAACTCTTTTATTTTAACAATTGTATAAATATATATGCGACTATATATTATACAACTAAACAAAATCACCTGTTTCTCTCGAAGTCGAGTAACTTAACATTGTAGGATTGCTACATGATGATGTAATATTTTTATACATTTATATTTTTCAGGTTCAGAAGAAAACACCAAAATAAACTAGTACTGGCAATACTTACTTGGTTATTACTAGTTTCACTAATAGTCGTGGCCACTTTATCGGCTTTGTGTAAGTTGTGTTTTCAAAACTATTTTTCGCCCTTACATACATGCATGTCTCACGGCTATAAATCCCAAAAGCTCTCATCATCATCAGCAAATATACGTCTACTGCTAGTTGAAGATTTCCACAACGACCGGTCCTGTGCTGTCTTCATCCATGGGCTTGATACAACTTTCACTATATTGTCTGTCCACCTTGGGGAAGCCCTACCCACACTTCGCTGTCCACTTTTGTTTGTTTATTTATTTTATAACTATAATAATTATAAGTAAAAATAGGTATACAATAAGACTACAACCAATTTAAAATAACATATTAGACATACAACATTATTCTAGTCTGAAGCCCTTAAACATGTGTCCAAAAGTTAACTGTAACTTTTCACAACTGCTTTTTCAATATGCTGTCAACAGGTATTTGTTGTAAATTGTGTATTAATATTTTATATCTGCTTTTAGATGCGAAAATCAAGAGACAACACAATATGAAAATATGTAAAACTAAAGAATGTCTTCGATCAGCATCGAACTTGGCTTTGTCTATGGATCGGAGCGCGAACCCTTGTAACGACTTTTATCAGGTGAATATAAATTATACCGTATTGTAGAATTGAATAGAATAGAAAACTCTTTATTTCACATATTAAAAACATACTATTTACAAACAAGAAAATTTTACAATGAAGTACAAAGGGCAGTCTTATCACTAACAGTGATCTCTTCCAGACAACCTTTGGGGGGTAAGGACTATATAACAGAGTCGTGTTAGGTTAGACGTACATTGTGAAACAGTTATAATGTAGAGTGTAAATTGCAAGATTAATTAAATGAACTGTATCTTTTTTACATGATTAACTTACAACATTCTTAGCTAAAAATAATTTACTAAGCTTTTTCACTGCCTTACATAAGTGTATGTTCTGATTTTTAAGCATCACTCCAAACCTTTACAAAAAAGAAAATAAGATGTAAGGAAAAAAAACCCCTGTTTTTATAATTTCACACATCTATCTATACTTATAATAAATCTGTAGAGAGGTCAATTCTGTACATTCAATATATTTTCAAAATAACTATCAGGGGGTGATCAGTGATCGATACTAATGCCAAAAATGAAATCAGTAAAAATTTTGTCTGTCTGTCTGTGTGTCTGTCCGTCTGGCTGTCTGTCTGTCTGTCGGTTTGTATGTTCCTTATGGAAACAAAAACTACTCGACGGATTTTAACGAAACTTCTTCTTCTTTCGAAGAATTATTCTTTATACTCCTGGGCAGATTATAGTGTACTTTTCAGCAGATTAGTGAAGGGGAATTTTGGGAAAACGGGGAAAGTTTCTCCATTTTTTAAACTTCTGTCGCGTGTGCAGCCTTAATGGTTATAGTTACATAGAAACCATGTATGAGGGAAATATTCTACATTAAAGTGTCTAAAAAATATCCCTGAACAGCATATGTCTATATTTTAAGGTTGACTCACAATAACACGTGTAACTCCTGATAGCTTAGCAGTTCGGAGAATTCTGATTATATTTGTTTACTCTTAAGTTTATAGTTCTCTCATTCATCTCTCACTTAAAAAAGTTTACATTATTACCTATTCAATAAAAAAGACACATAGAAATCGGTATAGAAACACCAAACTTATACATGAAATAAGCCATCGCGTCCTGTCGTCGCACGTGTATACTGAATAATGCTATAAGGATTATTTTTTTAGTAATGGTTGCTCGGGCAAAAGATAGCCTCACGGCTTTCATACAATACAATACTCACGTATATGTATGATGTATGCAAAGTTTGTAACTCTCATTGTTTGTTTGCATGGGACTATTTTCGGAGATACTGAACCGTTCATTAAAGCGCTTTCACAATCACAAAGCTTCACTATTCAGGAGTGCCATAAGTTGCGCTAAATTTCACAAAGGTTGAGCAGTGATTGAAGAAACCTCAGGTATTTTTAAAACTACGCTACCCTGTGTGAAGCTGGGCCGATCCACTAGTATATCATAAAGATACAATTAGTACAACTAATTTTGGCTTTGTTTAGTCATTAAATTAATCGCATTTTTCTCATCTGCACAATTTTCAGTTCGTCTGCGGCAACTGGGCTCAAGACCACCCGCGCCCAGACGCGTATCGCTCGTACGACTGGTTCCGAGACAAACAAACAAAGGTGTACACCGTGGTCCGGGATTTCCTCGGGAAGAACACGAGCAACCATCCTAAACCAGTGCAGCAAGCCAAGGATATGTATACTGCTTGTATGGATACGGGTGAGAGTACATAAAGTATAAATAAGGCTCGAACTTTTCCTAGAACATTCGAGTATATTTGTTTAATTTTTAACCATTATATTTGTTTAAATAAATTGGGAGTACTTAAGATAAGAGTAATAATGAATAACATCTCGAAGAGGAGTCAAAACCGACTTGAATAAATTAAAAATGTAACGGGAAATAAGTTGCCTTGGACAATCATTTTTAAAAATTTAAACCTCGTTTCGTCTATCTCACAAAAATATAATATTGATAAAAAAAAATACTTTATACGAAAATTGGAGTCAAAATTGCAATGCAATTTACAACGAGTTGTGGTTTCCATCTATTAATTGACGCCTTGCTTTATATCCGCACAATGTTGAAGGTAATGAGTTTATTTCATTCAAACTCTAAGCGAACTACTATTAAGTAAAACTTTTGTTACTTACAAGACATGTAATATGTTGTAAGTTACTACCATTTCTCCTTTTTGTTTGGGAGTATGTTTGAGTGTTGGTGCCAAAGCCAACGAAATTCATCGTTGTCGATGCGCTGTGTGTGATATCATTCCTGTTCATTAAGTCTATGAGAAGTGACAACCATTGGTCTGAAAAATCCAGTTAATTTAGTAATCTAAATAACACAGCATTGGTTGCTGGTTTTGATACTGACGATAGAAAAGTGCTGGAACTATTATGTATACTGGAAATCTCAGCCGAATACGGGTGAATTCGAAAATAACAAATCAAAAATGAAAAGTGAGAAATATATTAATATTTCGATTTCCATTAAGATTCGATGAATGGAAATTTGCTGGGTTTTTTTTTTTATAAATAGTCCATGCATGTTATCGAAATTTAATTATATCACCTACGTTTTTGTATATATATTTTTTTGTGATTTTATAAACCCGGTCATATGAAAACTTTGCGATTTTTTTAAATATCAATTAAATCAGATAGGAATGTCAGAGTTGCACTAGGAAGACTATTAGATATTGTAAAAATAACGTGTTGACACAAAAACAGGTTCCATAATACACTGTGCGCCGTTGAAGCTCTCGGCCAGTAGTGCAACGAGGCGTGACTATTCTTCAAAGAGCTATCCGACCGCCTTGTGGTGATCCAAGTGCTGGAAACTACCCCGGCCAACACTTTAGTTTGGCCATCTGAAAAAGAAATGCAGCCTACCCTACTGAGAGCGAAGAATTTCACAAAATCTTTCGTTTGTACTTTCTATTTTTATTTTTATTCTGTGAAAGTAAATATGTTCTGAAAAAAAATCATTAAGACTTACTTTTGCAGTCGTAAAGTTAATCGACTAACCCTAGCTACACGCACCAAAAAGAGACACAATCGGTGATCACAAACGGGAACGCAGAAAAAGCGATAGGTCTCTAATAGATGCAGCACACAATTACACGTTTTGTCAACTTTCTTCTTGGTCTGCTCTTTGGCGAATGTCAACAATTTAAATCCAAACTCTATTTTCCAGATAAGATGGATGAACGAGGTTTGGCCCCAGTCATAGAAGTGTTAAAATCTCTTGGACTACCGCCATACCCGACCTATATTAACATTACTGCTGATTTCGATTATTCCACTTATTCGTTCGACTGGCTCGATACTGTTATAAAAGTTAAAACTCAGCTGGGAATGGACGTTCTTATCGGTTTCGATATATTCACTGATCCTAAAAACTCTTCAATGTACAGATTAGTAATGGGATCTCCAGAAGCGACTAATCCTTTTCCAAGGTAATAATCTGAATATTTTAAAAATGTTTATAGAGTGGTGACCATTTTGCAACCGTAAGCCTCATAAAGTTTACTAACGAATAAAAAAAAAGAGACTGGAAGCCTATGGAGAATGAGAAATATTTGGGAAAGGCCTATGACCAGCTAATAGCAATAGATATAAATTGGCTTTAATATAGTAGTAGCGAGTATTCCTTACCCCTTTGTATATTTATGAACCATTACCTTTATTTTTTGTGTAACCCACGAGACGTAGTATTAGCCACTTGCTTCTTGTGCAAGTAGGTAAGAAGAAATAACAAAACTTTAAAATATTGTACTTCAAGACAGACAACACGATAAATACCGTATTTTCTTTCTCAATCCTTTCCTGCATGGCTAGCGCGAGCGACCTTTTAACTAGATATCACTTGGTATAAAACAGCTATCTCTTACGCACTTATTTAGTATCGTATACTGTCATCTCATTCTAACTTATATCGTGTCGATAAAATTGCGCTCGTGCTAGGCCTCTTGAAGTCGACAGATGGATATTGATTAGCTACTACAAAGGTACGTCTCGTGTTTTATGGAATTAAATAGTTATTATTCATACATACATATACTTACGGCCATAAATCCCAAAATGGGGTAGCAAGAGCTTTAGAGCTAGAAACTCCTCAGCCACATTTGGAGGTTGATAGGGAACAAGATGGTAGAAATAAAGTATTGTTGGTGATGGGTCTCCAACCGCATCGCCCTAAAACCACTTAAAAACCCCCTTCCATTTCCTTAGCCGCCTTTTACGACACCAGTTGGGTAGAAAAGAGTAGTGACATTCTAGGCCGGCACTACACGGCGGTTATTATGGCTATAAATTCAATCAATTATCGTGGCAGTTTTCAGAACAGGAAAAAACGTCACCGACAAAAGAACATACATCCCATTTACACTCAGATAGATAATCCTCCAGACTTTTTTAAAGAAAAAGCGCATGAAGTATCTGATGATTATGAAAAAAGATCTCAAGAAATTTTTAAACTATTCTATATGGAAGTGATCAAAATGTTCGTTTCGGAGTCTAGAGAAACTGAGGATGGTGATAACACCACCATGATAGATCAAAATATAATAAAGGCAGCAAATGATTACATCGAGCTCAGTGATGATTTTTATGAGGTAATCATGCTTTATTTACCTTGATTGAAATGAACAATAGAATTATTTTTAGCTACAATGTTTTTCAATGTTTAACGAAACACATTTCAGAGAAAGATTAAGGAGAGGAGATGTTATTAAAGGAAAGAAAAATTTCGACACTGGCGGGGTTCGAACCCGCGACCTTCGGGTATACGCCCCCGTCGCTCTGCCAACTGAGCTACAGTGTCAGTTGGCATCCAGCGCGAAATTTCTCTCTCCTTTGTTAGTTGTAGGTAACGCAAACACTACTTGAACGTGTAAAAAAGAAACAAAGGAGAGAGAAATTTCGCGCTGGATGCCAACTGACACTGTAGCTCAGTTGGCAGAGCGACGGGGGCGTATACCCGAAGGTCGCGGGTTCGAACCCCGCCAGTGTCAAAATTTTTCTTTCCTTTAATAACATCTTTTATTTATGAGTAATAATCCCCACATGAGGAATTCATGTCAAAAAACATTAAATTAAGGAGAGGACTTAATAGTTATCATTTTTATATTAGCTACACGTTGCCGAAAGGTTATTCATGGTTATTTTATCCAATCAAAATTTTCTGACGCATTTTAAAGAAATAAAGTAAGAGAAGAGTAAGAAATAGTTGTAGTTTTTACTCCAAAATAGATTTTGATAACCTTATAGATGTCGTCTTGTCGTTAAAATACAAAAGTTTAAAGTGGGATGAATAAAATATTACGAGCTATTCTCAGGTATTTTCTAACCACACACAATTTTCCACAGGATTCGAGTATATTTGCCACGAAAGTTTTATTTAATAGTTATCTATAAATATTTATAAACCACATAACATATCGAAAAACATAGTGTCCAAACCACACAAGAGCAGTTACATCTTCTAATATATAAAATTCACGTGTCTCTGTATTTGACACTAAACTCCTCCAAAACGGCTGAACCGATTTCAATCAAATTTTGCATTAATATTTAGTAGATCTGAGACAGCACAGACACACAACACAAGTGATACAATTGATCACCCCTAACATTTTAATTTTATTTACCGACTAGAAATTCCCAAGAAATAACTTATATAATATATTTTTTGTGTCTTGGAATGACCTGTCTACCGTTTTAAACACACATTCTGAGCCGAAAACCATTTTGGCAATAATTTGCATGACATAATGATAAGATAGAACAGCAATTCATCACATCAAATAATATAAAACAGTTTTGATGTAAATCCCGATCAATAAAGCACTACCGCATACATTAATAACGAGGCTGTTGTAACATGCGATGCGATTATTATTCAGCTAACTTATCTGATGAATGTCATGTGATATATGAAATGTTTTGTGAGTTCAAGGTAATTACAGTAAAAGCATCTGCAAGTGCAATGCATGGCAGAATTGTGCTGAATATAACACGTTTTAAATATTTGAACTCGTGTAAATATTAGTGATACTACTATGACATACATTCATATATACTCACGGCCATAAATCCCAAAAAGGGGTAGCTAGACCTCAGAGCTAGAAACTCCTCAGCCACACTACTAATACGTATATTGTATAAAGCCGTGTAATGTCGGGTTAGAATAACACTACCCCTCTTTACCCATGGGTGATCGTAAGAGGCGACTAAGGGTATAGGGGCTTTTTAAGTGATTTTTGGGCGATGTGGTTGGAGACCCGTCACCAAAAAACATTTATTATTACCATCTTTTCCCCAATCAACTTCCAAAATTAGCTGAGGAATTTCTCATTCCAAAGCTCTGGCTACCCCGTTAAGGGATTTATAGCCGTGAGTATATGTATGTATGTATGTATAAATAGAGCGCAAAATTTGTCTGATCATATATTTTGGATATGCTGTACTTAATACGAACATATTATATCTTATATTTTAATCACACAGACCTAAAAAAATTAAGTAAATTGAAAAGGTAGTCATATACTTAATTACTCATTCCTCACAGCCCATATACATCCCCACCGTGGGGCTCAAGCCTACCCTATATAGGGTGATTTGGCCTTAGTCCACCACGCTGGCCAATTGCGGGTTGGCAAACTAACGACTACTACCGTAATAGTAGCCAAGAGTACTTAATAGCAATTTAATGCCCAACTCGAACAAGTGTAGACAAATTTACCTATTAAACCAAGCGACTAAGGAAAATTCTCAATATATGCAATAATTTTAGCTGGAATCTGCAAATGATACAGACTTCGAAGATTACTCAACAAATTTACCTGAATATACAGTAGATGAGTTACAAACTCTGACAGATTTAGTTGTTGAAAGCAATGGAGGAACTCCAACGCCGATATGGAAAAGATATTTGGAAGGTATATTTGAGATCAGTGATGTTCAATTGGATTTTGAAAATGACAAAATTCTGGTTTCCGAACCCGATTTGAAGTATATGTCTACAATGGCAGCGTATATTGCTACGACGGCTCCTGTTAGCTTGGAGCTGTACATTTGGGTAAAGGTACGTTGATTTGGTATTTCAAAATCCTTGACACATAAATTTCTGTGAGCGTATTTTTTATTCCGCTTATATTTATTACCACAGTACGTCTTATGAATTGTTCTAGAATATAACTATTTTGACTTACTTTATACAAATTATCATCACTCATCATCATAATCAAATGGTCCTCACTCAGAAAGTACTCGCTACTTTTGGGCATATTTAACCCTTAATGGTCTTTACTAAAACCGGTCTCGTGCGTGCTATCCTCAGCTATTTCTATATTTCTACGCATCGATCCAATTTGTAGAACGTTATTCTGCCTAAAAAAAGATATCATAACTATCTTGCGAACCTTTTTAACAAATACCAAATTCCTTATGCTACTATAAGAATTTTGAACAATTACAGGTAGTAGAAGTCATGGTATCTCAGACCACATCGCAATTGCGGACACTATTCCAGAAATCCTACGAAGCTCTTCAGAAGACCGACGTCGGTGTACCTCCTCGGAGCTTCCAGTGCGCCAGCGCCGTCAACGATATGATGGGGATGGCGGTGTCCTACGCTATTGCTGATCCTCATTTCTTCAATGTTACTAAACCTAAGGTTAGTTTAGATCTGCACCAATTCTGAGTCCTAAACTATCTATCCAGATAGTATAGTTTTAGAATTTCATCGCAAAAGACCTACAAAACGTGCTCAGTGTATACGAAATAGTAAAAAGACGCTAAGGTTTGGTTCCTGCAATTTTAGCGGCATGCCACTGTAGGAAGAAATTAAGCAGACACTCATGATGAACAGCTTGATTTTTACTTGCGAGATCGTTTGAAGTGGTCATCGATAGTCTCCGCCTATCCCAATGGAAATTAATGGCATTATTTTAAGTATAAAGAAGATTTTGCAGGCATTATGCAAAGGGTCTGGCAGGCTAAGGAGGGAGCAGTAGCGGCTGTGAGACTTTCCGATTTTTTTTACATGTTTGTTTGCTACCATTTAACTAGGCAAAACTCCAATTTACAGCCGGCTACCATGAATACTTTCCGAGGTTTTGACAAAAACGTAAAATCTGCTGACGTTATTTCAAATGATATTTTTTCATTAACTATAGTTAAAAGGTTACTTGAAAAATTCCGGAAAAAAAAAACGTTTTATTTCTTGACATTTATTTTTGACAGGTTCTTCGAAAGGCACACCCATGAAAATTATAATATAAAACAAATATACAAATATCTTTCAGCACACCAAAGTTGTTTCATTCGGTTGGGTGCGTCTACGCTAAAAATCTATTAATGTTGATAATGTAACATAAATATATTATCCATACAATGTTAATATAAGTTCTATTTCTTCTTACAATCATAGATAATAACAAATGTAATTTTCTGAAATATGGTGAAGTTTGTTTTTCTAATACCTACACAAACTACTACTAAATGAAACAACTTTTGGTGTGCTGAAAGATATTTGTATATTTGTTTTATATTATAATTTTCATGGGTGTGTCTTTCGAAGAACCTGTCAAAATAAAGGTCAAAAAATAAAACGTGTTTTTTTCTGGAATTTTTCAAGCAACCCTTTAGTAAATAATACACCCGAGTATATTTTAACTCAATGCACGTAGATGCTAGTTGGTTCCAATATTCTGCCTACTATAGTTAAGGAGAATATATCAATTGAAATAACGTCTGCAGATTTGACATTTTTGTCAAAATCTTGGAAAGTATTCATGGTAGCCGGCTGTAAATTTGAGTGTTGCCTAGTTAAATGGTTGCAAACACACGTGTAAAAAAAATCGGAAAATCTCCCAGTGGCCACTGCTTCTTCCTTAGGGCCGGCGCTGACTGCCGGCATGGCATGGCAAAGGATTTCGGTACAGATATATCATTTTTAATCTTATTACCATGCATATAAAAAACATAAACTAAAAGAATACATACATACATATACTCACGCCGTTAATTGAAAAAGAATAAAAAGCCGTTAAAAGAATGGTTAGCTACTAAAAACTACGAAGAAACTGAGACATTATTAAAAAGCGTAAGTTAAATTATTTACATAGACAAATTTATATACAATTTTATGCTTCTTTTAAACTTAAATTATTTGATAGACAAATTTATATACAATTTTGTACTTCTAAAAATGTTATACTTCTTTTATATAATTCTTTACTGTTTAGGTTATCTTTTTATTCTTGTTTTAATTTATCTTGTGTACAAAAATAATAAAAAAAAAAAAAAAAAAAAATAGTTAAGTATTTTTAAATAGTATTAGTTTTGTAAGTTTATTATTGTAATTTTTGTTTGCTATCATGCATGAACTTTTCAGGATAGAAAAGTTTGTTTTTATTCATATGTCCTCAATTTTTATAAAATCTAATTTAACTAAAGTAAAATGTAAAACTTGGATTTATATACTAAAATGAAATTGTAGTACGATACTGCAAACTAAATGTTACTAAGGAAGAGCGGGGTATATCTGGCACAGGTATTAAATTACTTACAAGGTAGCCCCAACCTTTTTATAAATATTGTAAACCTTGAAACTGCAATAAATATTTTTTGATTTTTTTTTTTTTTTTTGATATAGAATTCATTTTGACACAACGATGCCGAGGGAGGCCGCGGTAGGACAGAACGTCGACATCGTTGTGTCAAAATGAAGTAAAATGAATTCTATACTCATGGTAATAAGATTGAAAATGCTATATCTGTACCGAAATCCTTTGCCATGCCATGCCGGCAGTCAGCGCTGGCCCTTAGCCTGCCAGACCCTTTGGAAACAGCAAATAACTAATCCAATACCTAAATATATATATTTACTTACAGATCCAAGTAATGCTAAATGAAATGAAAAATGTTCTTGCAAGATTAGTTGGTAGAGCAAAGTGGATGGATGACAACACTAAAGTAGCAACATATGAGAAAATAATCCAAATGAAGAGTCTTATAGGCTTTCCGGATTGGCTACTAGAAGATGGAAAACTTGAGGAATATTATGAAGGCATCGAAATAAATGTCGAGCAGCATTTAGAAAATCTGATAAGTGTAATTCAAATAAAAATAAGAGCTGTTTTAAATAAGTTTCGGAACTCCAGTAATATTACTTGGGCTACTGACCCAACGGAAGTTAACGCTTATCATACATTTCAAGAAAATACAATAAGTAAGTATGTTTCTTATAGCTTATGACCGATTTCATATAAGTGATTCTTGACAACTCAGAACGATTTTTAACTATACTACTAGGTAGCCTGCTATAGAATCAGAATGTATTTTTTTTATTTCTTTAATTATTTATTGAACATAATATTCTATTACATTGTCATCTATCAATACTCACGGCTGTAAATACCGGACCATTAGCATTACTGTGGGGTACATAAGTATACATTACGATATTGTTTAAAAAGTACCTTGTTATTAACAAACCACAATTAATTAGCACTCACGTAGCTTTTTTTATTAGTCTGATATTCTCTTTCTAATCTTATTCGTGAATTCATTTTTGGACGCAGCTGTCCCGTTGGTAATGTTACAATATCCGTTTTATGATTTGGGACTAGAGTAAGTATTACTTATTAAAATATAATTTGAAATAGTATAATATTTTCAATAAAAGCCTGATTTTACAGTTCACTTAATTATGGATCTCTGGGCGCTGTCTTGGGTCATGAAATTACGCATGGATTTGACAACTTCGGTAAGATGATATCTTTTTACCTTTTTAATTTATCCAATAAAAAGGTAATGTTCCAAAGTTATTACTAAAATGTTGCTTGTTAATTCCATGAAATTCTATATAAACAATCTATTAATTATTAATGCCTTGATTTTTTGTAGCATTTACATACATACATATACTCACGGCTATAAATCCCTAGAAGGGGTAGTCAGAGCTAAGGAGTTAGAAATTCCTCAGCCATCTTTGGAAGTTACGTGCGGAAAAGATGGTAAAATAAAGGTTATTGGTGATGGGTCTCCAACCGCATCGCCCAAAAATCCCTTAAAAGCCTCAATTCCGTTAGTCGCCTCTTACATACACCCACCGGAAGAAATGGGGTAGTCCTATTCTAAACATATATATATATATATATATATATATATATATATATATATATATATATATATATATATATATATCCTGCAGCCTATTGTGCGTCCATTATGTCGATTTTTGCATATAATGTGGCGTCCACCTGCTTTTGGCGTCCGATATACGGACGTCGAATGGGAGACACCGAAATTCTTCTTCCCTGTGATCACCTGACTAAGAGAAACTAAGAAAAAAAATTTTTTTTTGGACGCCAATTTTGCTTCAATATGCATGTGTCTTATTTGAACGGAGTTCCGTCACTTTCCGTCAACAATTTCGATGGCGCTGTTGTTGAAAACATTACTTTCATAGGTCCGCGCTTTTGGCATCCCGCGTTTTTTGGAATGAAATGCGACGTTGACAAATCTCTTGTAAGCGATACTTTAGTACCTAACCTATTCATTTGTGTCATCGCATCGGTGGGTTGTTTTATGATTTGTTTGTGTGAATGAACATTTCCGATTATACCGAGGCCTGTGTCGAATTTTTCTTTCCTTCATTTATTACAAACGACTAGTGTTCAAATCCTGGGTCGGGCCTACACCAATTTGTCTTTTCTAAAGACATATGTGTGGTTAATTTATCATGGTTGTTAACGGTGAGGGAAAACATCGTGAGGAAACCCACATGGCTGAGTTGTACTTAGTCATGTGACAGTTTATTCGTACAAAAAGGCGATAGGCCTGCCTCCTATCACGTGAGTACACTGTCCATGCAAAACGTGGGTACTCTGAACACCAGATGACAAAGTCACGTGATGTTCAGAAGTATTAGTACCTCTTCCAACCCCTTCGGGGATATGCGGCGTGAACGTTTATGTTATGTTATGTAAATATATTGTGAACGGTAATCCATGTGCTGCTAGTCTTAAAATCTCATATTTATTAGCCTGGCAAAGGGTATATTCCATTATTAGGGTAAAGTCGGGTCAGCAATGGAGTATTTTCTTATGTTGTATATTATAGCATATTATAAAAAACATTAGATTTAGACATGTACATCGATGAAAAGTATGCAAATATTGTAACCCTTTGTTTCTTATTTTTTGGCTTAAGTTGGTTATACGATTAGTTGATTATGTGATATTACAGATTTTGTTCTAAATTTTATTTGCTATGTAGTGTCGGCTTAGAATAACACTACCCCATTTCTACCCGTGGGTGATCGTAAGAGGCGCCTAAGGGTATAGGGGCTTTTTAAGTGATTTTTAGGCGATGTCACCAAAAACATTTATTATCACCATCTTTTACCCAAACAACTTCCAAAAGTGGCTGAGGAATTTCTCATTCCAAAGCTCTGGCTACCCTGTTAAGGGATTTATAGCCGTGATTATATGTATGTATGTATGTGTGTATTCTAAATTAGAAGTGTTACTATATATATGTATGTATGTATGCATGTAAAAGTCCCGTGTAGTGCCGGCTCAGAATGTCACTAACACTTTCTACTCACGGGGTTCTTAAAAGGGGGCTTTTGGGCGATGCGGTTTGAGAACCATCACCAACGATACTTTTTTCTACAAATAAACACAACAGAATGGAACGCCCTATCTTCGATTGTTTATACTTTCAGCTGATGATGTAGTTGTAGACCAAAACCAACAAAAATTACCAGTTTCAGTTACACCAGTAAGTATACGGACGTCAGATAACGTAAAATCGAATACATGATGTTTGTTTTGGCGTCCGTATACCTTAATTATATTTATTTTGTTTCATTCGATATTTATTTTACCGCATTATTGTAGTTCCGTAATCCTCCTTGTATAATTTTTGATTAATGGTGCCAGATTACCTCTCAACATCATGTTTGATTTAACTTTTGTATACACTTATCTCTTTTTCTTTAAAAAACAAACGCTTTCTGCGTTATAAATATGGTAAGGTACGCAGTCATGTTTTCAATCATATACTTTTTTAAATATTTTAAGTACGTTTACATGCATAATGACCCGTTTTTAAAAAACAACGTCAATAAAAGGAAGGTTTAGCTATATTTAAAACAGAAACATATTGTTCATATGGTTGTTTCTTACTGGCTGACTTTTGTTTAAGTAAATACTTAATGATTGTAATTTAAAATTGACTCCATATTAAAATTTTATAATACATAGATACATATACTCACGCCATTAATTCTCATTGGGGTAGGCAGAGACTATCGATCGCCACTTCATACGATCCTGATAAACCTCTCTAGCTTCGTTTACATCCATCAATCTCTTTTGTTCTTCATACTTCGGACGCCAGCCTTTTTGAGCACACTCTCAATTTGGTCCAAGTGTGTTCTCCGTGGTCGTCCTCTACTAACATTACCATCCACACCAGCTCTGTAGATCCCCTTTACCAATTTTCTATCATCCATCCTCTCTATGTGCCCAAACCATCTCAACATTCCTTTTTCTATCTTTCTTACAATATCATCTTTCACACCACACTTTTCACGAATAACATTTAACTATTTCCCACTCGGTCACACAATCTAACATTACAAATTTTTCTGAGGGACCTCATCTCTACTGCATTCACTCTGCTCTCATGCTTCTTCTGCCACACCCAACATTCGCTTCCATACATAAGCGTAGGAACAAGAACAGCATCATGCACAGCCACTCGAGCCTTTTCAGACACCGATTGACAGGCCATTAGGCTATTCATTGCTCCATTTACCGCATTACCCTTTTTCACTCTTCTTTCAATGTCTTCATCACATTTTCCATCCCTTGTAAACAAACTTCCCAGATATACAAACTCCTTCACCTGTTCACATCCTTACCATCAATCGCAATCACACATTCTGTCACATCTTCCTGTCTCTCAAAAAACATCGTTTTGGTCTTATCCACATTCACCCTCATTCCCTTTCTTACAAAAGACTCACATGCAATATTCATCATCTTTTGCAACTCTTCTGCCGATGATGCAAGTAGCACTTGATCGTCAGCATACATGAGGCATTTAATGATGAATCCACCCATTCTTAGTCCATAATCACTTTCACGCAACTCTGTCAAACAGTCATCCATGAACAAATTGAAGACCCACGGAGAAGCTACACATCCCTGTCGGACACCCCTAGAGATTCCGAACCAGTCAGTGTTTTCCCCGTTTACTCTTACACATGCACTGGAATACTCATAGAGTGATACCAGTGCACGTATAAGTCGACTCCCCAAACCGAACTTGGATAACACCTCCCATAAACACTTTCTTACCACCCTATCATACGCCTTCTCTAAATCAATGAAGGAGCAATACACCTTTTGGTTCTTAGCTATGGACTTTTCAGTGATGCTCCTTAGAGAGAAGATTTGATCCATACATCCCATTCCTTTCCTAAATCCCGCTTGCACATCCCATATTTTCTCATCAGTTTCATTCATCACTTTTTCAATCAGTACCTTAGCATACAATTTACCAACAATGCTGAGTAAGCTGATGCCGCGTTAGTTTTTAGCCTCTTGTTGTGACCCCTTTCTTTTATATAGAGGCACAATCACCGCCTTGCACCAGTCTCGTGGAACTTTGCCACTCGACCAGCATTTTTGGAAAAGGAAGTACAACCAAGAAGCCACCAACCCTTTACCAGCCCTCAGCATTTCGATAGTAATCCTATCATACCCTGCCGCCTTCCCTACTTTCATACTTTTCATTGCATTCATTGTTTCTTCCATACTAATCTCACTGTCACTGAAATCACCCATCTCTTCTTTCCAATCAACATAACTGTCGATTGACGAAGAAATGGATGCATCCTCTTTTACAAACAGTCCCTCAAAATAATTCTTCCATACCCGTTTCATGCTACTTTCATCCGACGCCAATTCACCCTGTTCATCTCTTATAACACTCATTCTCGTGTTTTGGGAAACTCCCTTTTCCTTCCGGATATACTTCCAGAATAACTTTTGGTTATTCCGGAAATTATAAGAAAGTTTCCTCTCACACCACTCTTGCAAATACCGCTTTTTTAACCGACTTCAAAAAAAGGAGTGTTCTCAATTCGACCGGTATTTTTTTTTTTTTTTTATGTTTGTTCGCCGATTACTTTGCCATTTATGAACCGATTTTGATTATTATTTTTTTATTCGAAAGAAGATACTCCCGGATTGGTACCATGATGAGGATATCAGGGTCTGATGATGGGATCCTGGAGATATTGAGGGGAACCCTCAAATTTTATAGGCAAATGCACCGCGTTTTACATATTTTCTGAACTTATATTGGCATTTGCTTCTGAAAATCATATTGTTATGCTGCTGAGCTGATGATAAAAGGTGTGGATCCTCAATCACTAGGTATAAGGAAACAGTTCTTTCCACATTCTATATAGATTTATACTCCTCTTCGTAGCTTTTATGAAGAGAAGTACAGGTTCACTAAACATTTCTTTTGTTATGTTATTGTTACCGAGAAAGTACTATGAGACCAGGATCTGATGATGGCATCCCAGGAAATCGAGGGGACTGTCGAAACTCACAATTATGTGACAGTGTATTTGTTCAAAACGCCGATAGGCCTGCCCTGTATAACGTGAGAACACTGCCTAATAAATCGTGGGTACTCTGAACAACAGGTGACAATGGCACGTGATATTCAGAAGTATTACTACCTCTGCTAACCCTTTCAGGGATATTCGGCGTGAGCGTTTGAGTCTTTCTTGAGATGTAGAATTGAAGACCATCGCCTTTCGAAGGATTTTAATAAGAACAATGTAAGGTTACATATGGTTGAGCCTATTTAATATCGTACTATAATAGAAATACCGGAAATACGAAGAATAATACAGTAACTGTCGCTTCCTCATCCGAAAGGCATCTTTGCCAGGTCTACCCATCTCTAAAACTCGTAAAATAAAATAATTTTTAACAAAAAGAAAACCGACTTCATACAAAAACAACCGAAAATAAACAATCTAGTACTAAAAAGTACGAAATAAGTTTTTTTAATTGAATATGAGATACTGTGATTGATACCTTAGCAATTTCTTTATTCCACACGCGTCAGTTCAACCTACCTAAATATTACAATTCTCTTAAATTAATTTTTGAGTCGGTGCCAGACAAACAAAAGTAAATTCACCCTGCTATCTATCTCTGATTATTACAATCTAAACAATATATATCTATCGCCTAACGTTTTAAATGATAATACGTACAAAAATCAATTTACCCTACAACTACAAGGTACCCTACATTTTACATGTATATGAAGTGGGAAATACACACTTCTTATTATCAATTATCATCGAGGCTGGCACCGGCTCACAAATTAATTTAAGAGAATTGTAATATTTAGGTAGGTTGAACTGACGCGTGTGGAATAAAGAAATTGCTAAGGTATCAATCGCAGTACTCATATTCAATTAAAAAAACTTATTTCGTACTTTTTAGTACTAGATTGTTTATTTTCGGTTGTTTTTCTATGAAGTCGGTTTTCTTTTTGTTATTTTTCTATTTTCTTCTTCACCTTATTCTTAACTCTCTTATATTCATCTATATATCATAATAATTTTATATAATAGTATCTAACCGATATACGGATGCCATATGTGAAAATATATTTCATATCGTATTGCATTTGGCATCCGCAAATGTGTGAATGTCCATTGTATTGTAATCATTGATTAATAACTAGTAGCGGAATAATAGTTCAATGATTGAAATGTCGTATCTTCCATCTCGTCCAAAGTTCCTACTTCTTATCTTATTATGTTTTCTATGTTTAAGCACAAAGTGCCATTACCGCTTAACTCAGTTTATTATAAAGCAGAGATTAAATGATTGTTTTATTTTAAAACACAATGCGTACGGTGCGTACCACAGGCCAACAGACATACAAACCTACATATACATTAATGTTCATAAAAAAATGATTAATTAAACATTAACACACGCAGAGCCCCTTACTAAAATAATCTTATATTTAGACAAAGCATAAAGCCAGCGAGAAATACAAATGGAAACAAACAGCAATTCTTTTATATTATCAACAAATTAGGAATTCCTTCAAATTAGCAAGGTGCTTTAGCTTTTACATTTTTTACGGTTGAATTTATTGTAAAGTTGGCAACGTCGCATAAAAATATGGACGTTAGATGCCTATGAATATAAAATAAATTTGTTATTATACAACGGAGGTCAGGTTAACATTGATGTGGTGGTGGGTTCAGATGGGTTGGACAATGCATGTTAATATACGTATATTTGTATATTAACAATTATGGGTTTATTAAAAAATAAATTAGATTACGGTCCTCAGCAACAATAATTGGATTAGTATACGCTCTAAGATTGAGGCTATGTAAACGTTATCTGGTGGACGTCAAAACGATGCGAAGTGAAAAGACGCCAAATAGGTAGCGGGATTTATATATATATATATATATATATATATATAGTATTTCTTTTTCCGTATATTACGTTCGATTGTAACCTATCTTAATTAGATTTGTTTGTGCATGAAAACCTCATGGGGATTTTTTACTAATCAATTATGGAAAGATTCGATTATTAAAAAAAATCGATTCCCGCTGGTGTCGAATATTTTATTTTGCTTAATTGATTAATATATAACTATATAACCTATCTTAAATATTATCATTGTTTATTTCACAGGAAGGCAATTTGACAAGGATGGCAATCTACTTCAGTGGTGGTCGAATGATACGATAGAGTCGTTTGTCAATATGACTCATTGCTTCATTGAACAGTATTCCTCGTTCTACTTATCTGAGTTGGATGAGTATGTAAGTATAACCCACATCTTAAAATTAAAGGAAACTAGGTGCTACAGCAGATATACGCACAGCGGTTTATTAAGTTTGTTTATAATATTTTATATCACACATTTTGCTACGACTATTTTATATACATCAACATACATAGACAACTATATATTATGAAAGATTGTACCATAGAGGTCATATACCTACTCCAATAAAAAATCATATCCACTTATGTTTCATTAAAATGCGTTATCATACATACATACATAAACTCGGGTGGTGTAGCCAGAGCTCTAGAATTAGAATTTAAGTTAAGCTTTTAAGAAGGGAAAAGATTGTAAAACAAATGAAGTTTTTTCAAAATTCAAATTCAATATTTTATTCAATATGAATAGTTTACAGAGATACTTTTAAAATGTCAATAAAGTTTGGTGCTAGGTCTCCAGCCATTTCGCTCAAGTATCACTCGAAAGGTCCATAAACCGTATATCACGTTCTATTATAACTGCGGGAACAGTGCTTTTTTCAGCCGACACTACACAGCCAAAAATTTTATGTAAAATCTGAAAGTCTCTGTTTAAAAATAAAATACATTCTGCTGCTGTATACTTGAAATCATTATTTTACTTACTTTGCAATTTTTCCGTGTAGTGCCGGCTTAGAATGTCACTACCACGGGTGTCACTTCTGTCCACGGGCCTTTTTAAGTGGGTATTTGGGCAATTCGGATGGAGATCCGATGATACTTTATTTCAACCATCTTGTCCCCTGTCAACTTCTTAATGTGGCTGAGGAGTTTCTAGCTTTGAAGTTCTAGCTACTCCTTTTTGGGAATTATGGACGTGAGTATATGTATGTTTGCAATTTTAACTTTTTTTAGGTGGATGGTAAAAAAACTTTGGGTGAAAATATAGCTGATAATGGTGGAGTTAGGGAAGCTTTTGGGGCTCTGAAAGACCATTTAAGGAAAATGGGTCCTGAACCAAAATTACCTGGATTTGAAGAAATGACACCGGAACAACTATTCTTTCTGTCTTATGGAAACGTAAGTTACTTTTGGCTTTTTAGGATGGATTTTTTTTCGTCTTATGAAAAAAACACAATTTAGTATTTTACTGGTTCTCTTACATACATACCTTACAAATACAAATAAACTTATGTAGAATGATAATTAATCTTGTTAAGTTAGTAGATTAGTATAAATTTATATGTGTATTATATAACATTTAATACATCGTTGAGTTAGTACCCTTACAAGCCTTACTTAGCTTAGGGCTAAATTGATTTGTGTATAATGTACATACATATACCCACGGATATAATATCCGTATATTTATTTATATATTATTATTTATATTTTTATCAAGGATGATAATAATTAATTTTGATTAGTTAAAGTGTAATTGAAGTACGTTTTAATTATTAAAATTGTATTGGTTGCAGCTTTGGTGTGGAATATCAACTAGAGATTCATTGAAATCTGATCTTGATGATGAGCATTCTCCGCAAGAAGTGAGGGCTCGTGGAGCGCTGCAAAACATTGAAGAGTTTGCTAGAGCCTGGAAATGCCCACTTGGATCTGCTATGAACCCTGCTCATAAATGTATTATATTTTAAAGGACGCGTCTTATAAATAAGAAAGAAAAGAAAAACAAAGAAGTCTCTTATAAAAAAATCATCGTTGAGATGATCTATGATCGTTTGGTAAGACGGAGAAAAATCAGTGTGGGAGGTCAACTCAATGGAAAATTACATGATTCCTGCTGACTAAAAGCGTCGTTGGGTGTGGGAAAAGGGGCACGGGTCGCGGGTCAGGAAAAGATGAAATACAATTTGGTTGGGGAATTGATAAAATAAATAATAATATTCATCCTACCACTACCACTATTCATGATACCGATTGTAATGTAGCGTACAAGTTTTAAAGCTCAGTGCTTAAATATTGCATCATACATATACACATATGGGAACATTGATATCTATATATATGTATAATTGTATATCTATGAATGTTCTGAAGTCATATTATGTGGCATTTGTCAGGGTTTCAAAGGATGACAAATAACATCGCTTTACTTTCGCCAAAAAGCTGAGATAGTTAACAGCCCCGTACAAAGTGGCGGTGGGCTTGCCCACAATCATATTCTACCGGATGCTATAGAGGCAATAAGTGTCGAAAGACAAGTGGAAAAATACAAGAACAACAATATGCTCAATAAATAAATCATTTTTATACATCTGGAATGATATTTGTGTTTGTGATCAAAAGGTTGTGATGGTTGAAAACAAGGATCAAGGATGTAAATAATTTTTCCATAAAACAATTATATATAAGTATTCAGTGTGGTTTCATAAATAAATTATAAATGAATCAAATAACTCGTTTTAAATTACTTTATTGCTAGATCCTTAACTGACTTTAACATGTAATAATTTATCGTCGATTGAAACCATAATTTGAGAGTGAAAGACCTTCACCAAACTTTAGGTTAGATGGAAATCGTTTTTCGAAAAATATATTTTTGTCCAAAACTAGTGGTTCTGTGATAGGGAAGGGCTTTTCAACATGATACGGTACAGGTCTATCTACGAACACCGTATGGTGCACGGGTCGGTCTATGAAAACTGGTCTATCAACCGGGATTCGTTTTTCAACCGTTACTTGATACGGGACATTAACTTTAACAGCGTATGGCACTTTCTTCTCTAAGAACACGGGAACATGTTTTGTGATTTCATATGGTACTTTCTTGATTATATGTATTGGAACTGGTCTGTCCACTGGAACGTGGACTTTAACTGGATATGGAATATGTTTTTCTACTGGTACTGGAACGGGCACAGAAACCGGAACTGGAACATCCCTTGTTATAGTACGCGTTATGAACTTTGGAACTTCTTCTCTTATGATCACTGGATTAGGTTCTAAAGGAGTTTCACCATGTTCAAATATGGGTAAACTTTCCGGTGTACTAGACGGAAAAGATATTTCCGGTGAAAGAGTAGGAAAATTTATTTCCGGAAACTGATCAAATTCTGGAAATATTTGCCGCTTTCGACCTTTTTCAGCTGGTTTCTGTTTATTTTCTTCAATGTTTACCTCTTTTTTGGGTCCAGTTTCCGTGTTAGTTTCAATATTATCTGGTTTGACTGTGATGGCATTGCAAGATACTATGAAAATCTGAAATAAACAAAATACTTTTATCAAAATTAATGTCACAAAGAATATAATAATTTTGCTTTTTAAAAAGGGTATGAGTAGCCTTAGCCTAGAAATTACCAATTCCTCAGACGCTTTTGGAAGTTACATGGGAAAAGTTTTTGAAAGTAAAGTATTTTTCGTGCTGGCTCTCCAGCCGCAACGTCCATCAGCCACTTAGAAAGCCTTATGCCATTACTAGCGTTGCTCATCACCCGTGGAAAGGAATGGGCAATTTCTTTTCTAAGCTGACACTACAATGCCAACTTAGTCTATCCATACTAATATTATAAATGGGAAAGTGAGTTTGTTTGTTTGTTTGTTCCGCTTTCACGCCGTAAATACTGAACCGATTGCTTTGAAATTTTTCAGACGTGTAGTTAGAAGTCTAAATTAAATAATAGGGTACTTTTTATCCCGGAAAAAATATGTTCCAACGGGAAATCAAAAATATTGTTTGCTTGCTGGATGCATTGGAGATGGCACTGTGTATCGTTTAAAACAACGTAAAATATTGTAAACTAATATAAAAATCAAAATTTAGAAGCTTAATGGTACGGTAATGGATCCCCGAAAATAAGGAACTCCCGAGGGATGATGTACTATTGTTTTATCGTATACATTTTTTTTACATCTACTTATATTGCAAACGAATATTAACATGTAAATTTAGAAGCTAAATGAAACGACGACGATTCCTTGAAACTAAGGAATCCGCAAGAGTTCTCATAGGAACATCAAAAAACCTTAACTCATATATGGCTCAAAATATTGCAGCGATTATTTTTATCATCGATGGAATTCACATCAGACACTTTGTTAATGTTCATTTTGGAAAGATGAAGGGGTTTTATCAATTTAAATGACACATTTGTTTATCAATAGTAAGACTAATATAAAATAAAGCGTAATAAACATTTGACACCGCCCCGGTAACGTCTCCGTGGCGTAGCGGTATAACTAACTACTATGAATATTTAATTAGAACTATTATGAATCAATCGTCTCGGGTTCGTATCTCAGGTTATTCAAGGCATTTCTACGGGCAGTGTCAATTGAGCTACTGCTGTGCAAAAAGTATCTTATATTTATAATGACATACTTCAAAAAAATCACACGATTTTTAAGGACTTTTGCCTCGATGGAGAGCATTTCTAGAAGATCATTATACTTTATATAAACTCTGAAAAAAAACCTAAACTTTGAAAACGGGGAAAATTTGGCCAAAAAAGTCGTGTCGGGATTCCAGAAGTGACTCGATATTGCTTCATAACTTTTTTAATAATATTTATTATTTATTTAAACACTTTATTGCATACACAAAAACACACAAACAGTATATTACACAATAGTTACAACAGTACATGTACACAAAGGCGGATTTATCGCCTTAACGCGATTTCTTCCAGTCAACCTTTATGGTGAGGAACAAATTAGACAACTCTTTAAAACATTATGGTCAAGTATATATGCAACACACCTTCCTAATACCTTCATAGTTAAAAATCTTACATTCCCAGAACATGGAATAGACAATAAAGCTATATAAGTAAATATATTTAATGTAAATACTTGGGTTATTATACAATAACACTTTGTATCTTTGTCGGAAGCTTCGGTCTCAATTCGCTGAAATTTACTTTTGTCTACCTACATCACTAACTAAGCGCAGTACGAACGTCACTAGCTGGTTCCCACAAACTGCAAGTAGTGCCCGAGCGGCCGAGCATTATGTAAAAAGGGCAAGCATTATTGAGGAGCATTTTTCGAAGGTACAAAAGTAGTCAGTAATTTTTAGATCGTGTCATTTCTGAAATCGGTGTGTGAAATAAAATTTGTCTATAAAAGTATTTACAAAGATTATTGCTCAATTTATCGACTAGTTTAGTGATATCTTCTTATGCATTTTGCAGAAATAGCTTCAAATTGTATAATTTATGAGTTATTTGGTGAAATGTGTTATTTCCTCAATTCAGTGGGTCTCAATTACCTGGAAAATTGAGCACCGAATTGAGAAAACTTACACCAATTTGAGATTTTACTATACTTTTAAGAATACACTATAAAGATTTGATGAAAATCACCTTAAATAAGCAAAAATTACTTTATCCATATATGCTTCAGGTTTCTCTCTCTCTGTTGCAGTGTAGTGTCGGCTTAGAATAGCACTACCCCATTTCTTCCGGTGGGTGTACGTAAGAGGCGACTAACGGATTTGGGGCTTTTGAGGGATTTTTGGGCGATGCGGTTGGAAACCCATCACCAACAACCTTTATTTCACCATCTTTTCCCCACACAACTTCCAAAAGTGGCTGAGGAATTTCTGATTCCTTAGCTCTGGCTACCCCTTCTAGGGATTTATAGCCGTGAGTATATGTATGTATGTATGTATGCTTCATGTTTCTAGTATTATATCCCAAAACACGTACATTATAAAAATCAAAGCTGAACATGCTTATGACCAATGCATAATCTACTGTGACTTTAGTCAGAACTATTGCATGAAGTACGCTATCGAAATACAAAGCTTTCATTTTGGAAGTAGCAGGCAACAAATATCCTTACACACATCAGTTATCTATATGAAACATGGAAACCTCGTCACTCAATCATGCTGTACTGTAAGTGAATGTCTTAAGCACGATTCTGTAGCTATCTGGGAGCACCTTGTTCCAATTCTGCGATTTTTAGAAGATGAAATTCCTGATATACAATCTCTTTTTTTTTATATCCGATTCACCTTCAGCTCAGTATCGCAACCGAAAAATGTTTTTTATCATGACTTGTCTTCACTGGAATTTTCCTAGCCTAAGTTGCATCGGATGGAACTATACAGAGCATGGGCATGGTAAATGAGCGCCTGATGGCGTTGGAGGATGCTTTAAAAGTACGGCTTATATAGTTGCGCGTGGCTATGACATACCTGATATTGACAACTTTCGTGAATCTTTTGAAAAAACACGTCAAGAATATCTAAATCGAAGTGGTCGATGAGTCTGGCATTTTTGAAAAGGAAATGCTTGATTAATATATAATGTAGGTAGTATTGAAATATTCTTGAAATCTAGATGGTCATTTGTTGTACTACTTAAATAATATTTTGATAACTACAGTTTGTTAAATTGTTAAACTAGTTCCTGGTATTTAAATAACAACGGTATTTTTATTTTGTTACATTTCTTCTTTATGTGAAAATTAATGATATTAAAGCTATTCGAGTTACTTAAAATGATGATCTCACTATGTCAAGACTGATAAAGCGAAGTTAATTTATTAAATAAATAGCATTTATAAGATTGTCTTCTTTTACTTTCATGTTATTAATAAATATTGTTGCAATTAATTAATTTTGTATGTATCAGTATTTACCATATAAAATTACCGTCAATAAACAAAGTCAAGCATGTTTCGGTATTTTTTAGTAACCATTACATTATTTTTCTAATAGGTGACAGCGTTTCTTATTTCGCTTGAACATTTTCTGAATTCGTTGTACTATATTCCAATTTGGTAGTTCATTTTCTTAATTCGCTGCCATGTACTCCAATTCGGTGACCCATTTTGTCAATTCGGTGCTTTCTCAATACGGTGATTAACTTTTCTCATAAACCACTTTACGAAAACTGGTGCCAATGCCATATTTATATTAAGTATACAGTATACTTCAGTCTTCATTATAAAATTTCTTTAAAAAACCTTATTTCGATTTCAGCACCGAATTGAGAAAAACACAGGCCTTCTGTAGAAATGCCCTCAAGCTTTTTGTAAAAAAATCTTTGTTAGCTTAAAATAACACTATATATAATAATAACAAGCACTATCCCTTCAATTTAGCGATTATTTTGGAAGGAGATCCACCACTAATCATCCCTATATTGCCGAGCAATCGCTGCAAGCTCTCCCACTATCACCAACGGTCAGTGTAGGGGGCAGCACCGGGCCGTCGCCGCAGCGCCAAACTACTATCCGTATCTGTACTTATTAAAGATATTCTCATTTCTGAACATAAAAACTTGGAATATTTGTTTCATGATTCTTATGAACAATTAAAAAGGAATTTTCGGAACTCAACCCCTAACGGGTTGATATAGCAAATGAAAGTTAATAAAGAGTTTTTTTAATTTTATAATAAAACTTGGTGCGATTGAATTTATGAAATCCATCTATCAATCATTCATGAATATATGCTAACAACCATAAATTCCATAAAAGGGTAGCCATAGCTTCGGAGATACTAATTCTTCATCCAATTTTGGAAATATATTGATAAAAGATAGGTTAATAAAGGTTGTTAGTGATGGGTCACAAACTGCATCGCCCAACAATCACTTAAAAAGCCTCAATATCCTTTATGTCATTTACAACGCCCGCGGGATTATAAATATAAAAAACAGAAGTTGAGATAGTGTTTCGGTATTTTGGTATTATGTAAACTGGATGCAAAAAATGAAGTCCACGCGGACGAAGTCGCGGGGCAAAAAGCTAGTGAATCTATAAATTCCAAAAAATAATGTGGTCATAGTTTAAGAATTAGAATTTGCCACTTTTGGAAAATAATTGTGAAACAAGTTCTTTCCTGATGGGTGACTTTTACAAAACCAATGAAAAACAAAGATTATTTCTTTTCTAAGCCGCCACTACGCAGCATCTTTACGGCCGACTTCAAAAAAGCATGTACTCAATTCGATGGTATGCTTTTTTTTAATAGTTAATCGATTTCTAAAATAGTTTTTCTGTTCGGTTGGACACGCTTCCAAGGTACTCTCAAGTATTTTTTATCGGGTTTGGTTGCATAGTTAAGTCTTAGATAAAAATAAAAGAAGAAGATGCGGCGTGAGCGTACAAATTGTCAACTAAATATGGGCCTTATCGGTTTATCACAACACCGCACTACATCCATACGAACTGATACGAAAACACACGACATGACGCAAAGATAAAGATAGAGCGATGGGCTCGTATAGTCTGTCTCTGTCACTTATACATGTCAGATTTCAAGGATAAAATGGCCGAAATTAATAATATTTTGCTTGTAAATATATTTTTGGTGTATTTACGCATGAAACGTGATTCCCTGTGATTTGTTTTTACGCCTTGAATGATTTGTGCACTGAATAAAGGCACAGCCAGGCATTTTAAGCGCGAATTGTATGAAAATTTTAATTTCGATGTCAAAGATTATGTCAGCTCGTCGACTTGAAGTATCGTAGCGGACTAAACTCGACTGAAGCAAACCAAGTACATTGTACTCAGTTTAGTAGGACCACGCGCGGGCAGAGGTTGCCGCATCTTTCTTTTATTTTTATCTAAGAGTTAAGTAGAGATTACAAAAATATCAAAATGCATGCGTGGACGACTTGTTTTTTTTTCCAAGTTTGTATGAAAAATTGGGTACCTTCAAATGGTGGTCCTCTTTTTCTTAAAAAAAATATTTTTTTTTTTTTCTAGCTCCAGAATTTAAGACACTGCTTAGTGTTAATTCCGTAAGTGCTTTCAAATATTGCCTGTAAAAGTCGGGCAGAAACATTGTGGCAACGGTAGCAGATACAGGGTGTCACGCTCGGAAGGTGGAATACATAGATGTATTAGCTCTGTATAAATGTGTGACATTTGAACGATATTCTGCAACCACTAGCATCTATCATAAATAACAATTTACAAATAACTAAATTAACATCAATAACTTGTCTGGTACTCTTTTATTCTAATTCAATTCCATATTTGTGGCTTGTAACTCACCTATTAAAAATTAGCTAATCACAGTTGGATTAGATAGGTATTTTAAATGTCTAATTAGAATCATTCAATTCAAATTCAAACCCAATCAATCGTTTACATAGACAAACCACATATTTGTAGCTATAAAGATCTTAAGGTGAAGGTGGACGATATCCTATGCTCTATAAATATTTCTACGAACCATATATGCAACTAGATGCATAGACATTGCATATCAACAAAATCAGAGCAAGGATTTTTCGATTAGAAGGTCTTCAATACGACCCCAATATAAATATAATTTATCTTACCTACCTCTGACAAAATAACACATATTTTTAATGCATGTGACGTATTTACTTTGCGACGAACATTCAAAAACCCCATTCAAGCTACTTTCGTATATTCTGTAGATTTCGTTGGTTTCCCGACTAGTAAGCGCCAAAATTACTATTGTTCTTCACGATATATTTTTTGTTTGAACTCAAAATAGGTGAGTGCGTCGCGAATTTATTTTACAATCAGTCATAAGATGAAAGTACGATATTATTGTTGGAGGTTTGAAGACTCCTAATATCGAGATTCATTTACATTCATCGACCTTTTCATATCCCTTTTATCCATGCATTTAATCAGATATATCTTCGGTGGTCACCCCTTTGCTCAAAATCACTCGGTTATACATATGAACATATAGTCACGGCTTTAAGTCCAAGCCCAAATCAGAACTACAAAACTAGAAATTCATCATCCACTTTTGAAATTTGAGTGGGGAAATGATGGGAAAGTGAAGGATGATTGGTGATGGGTCTCCACATCGCCAAGAATCACCTAGAAGCCCCATGCCCATTAGTCGCCTAGACCCGCGGGAAAATAAGGGTTAGTGCAATTCTAAGCTGACACTACACAGGGATATTATACAATACGAAATTACGTAAACTAATTAAAATGAAATTACTGTGAATGCGTAAGTCAAAGTAAACTGACGAAGAGTAATGAATGGACATTAAAACTCGGAAGTGAGGCTACCACGAAACTGATTATGGAAGAACTGATGCGTGAGCCACGCTTATTTGTTTACTTACACGCTATTAATATTAAGTAATATTATATCATAGATGTAATATCAATTGTTATGATGTCATTAGATGTTGTACAATAATTGGTTAAATCATTTAAATCACGCTATTCTTACGATACGTTAATAATATGTAACGGTTGATTAGGAAGATCTTTAGGGTTTATTATAGAAAAATCATGATGAACCCACGGTTTTAAGATGAAAACTTATTGTTATCATTTAAAAATCAACAATTTATCCATCATTTTGATAGTGGAAGTGGAGTAATATATCATAGAGTGTACGGATGACAAATATCATTAAGAGTATCATAGGGCTGGTATTGGGGAGAGTATTATAGTACATTGGTACCATATCAAGGGTGGATCTAGCCATATGGGCAAGATGGGCATGCCCACAACCCTAATCGATCTATAAGCTCACATGTCTATAGTCTATTCAGGCTAAAGCTGATATGATGATTTTAATCACTATGGCCAAAAGATTTATAGGTGTCACAACCTTTTCTAGGGGCTGGATCCGTTCCTGTACCACATTGCCCACCACGCTTAGAAAACCTCAGATGCCTAGTACACCTAATACCTATTTATGCCCTTAGGGAACAGCTTATGGTAACATTATAGTAAGCTCATGCTTTTCAAATTGTCACGATATGCAGATTTATATGAATCATCTGTCAGTTCCTCACTTTTTAGGTGACATACTAGCTTTCACATGCCTCAGGCTACTGAAGTAGAGCTATAATGGGACCTGATTAACAACACTGTAACTTGAGATAAATACATCATACATTTTATTGCGAAGGGGTATTAATTTGTATGCCAACCCCTATATTCCTAAAAGAAAGGCAGAGACAAAATTTGCGCTTCTTACAATTCTCATTTACGATTAATCATTTATCACATATTGTACGTTATTCTTGAAGTATGAAATTTCCAAGGAAGCTGTGCGCAAGTACTTCTTTTATAATTGATTGAGCAATAGGGTTCAAATGAATAGCCCTATGCAAAAATCTAAGTTAATTTATCAAAAACCACGAGAATACTGAGTTACATGAACTCAAAGTTATAGTCATACATTTTTCAATTTGTTGATTTGAGATTGAGTAAATAAAGTTATTCGCATTAACTTTTAATATAGGTCTTTTCATCTATATGGAATTTTTCTTCACTGTTCGCAAATGATACATAAACATTAGACTTTAAATGTTTAAGTTTTGCCTATTTTGCAGAATTCATCAGAGTGCATACAACTACTCTAAAGAAATAAATACATTTCTTTTGCGGAAATCCTGCCTTTATGTTAATCCGTCGCCATTATTATAGTCATATATACCACTCCCTAAATTTGCTCCCAATTAATAAGACTATAATAACATTGTAGTAAAAAGCACTATTTCTTAATTGACTTGACACTGGTTAGCATTTCTGTTAACTTTATTTTTCTTGAATCAAACTTATCATATTTTTATGCTTACGATATTTTATGTCATGGTTACTTTAAAAATAATTATCTTATATTTACTTTAGGTTTTGGTTTCGTAGCTTACAGCGGAAATAAATTCCGCTGATTGAAAATGGTCTTATTATCCTAATATTGGTTTATTGCCGCCAACTTTGTTTGAAATTCCATCTCAATAAACTTTACTACCCCGTTGACAGTATGATTTATTAGCACAATATTCAAAATATTTTTAAACTTACCACAAAAATAGGTAGTAACTCCATATTAACTGACAAAAGCGACACAACACTAAATCATTCGCGATTCAAATAAATCGACGAAATCGACTTATCCTAGCTGTGTCGACTACTAATCTAGAATAGTAACTACACAGGCACCGCTATATATACTTTTCATACATTAACGAGTATCCAGTGAGCCGAATCCTTTACTTACACAGAAGGCATGTAATGAACGTATTAATAATCATTCCGGTGCATAAAAACTTTATTACCCAACGAGGGTGATAATGTTATGCGTGATTCTGGATATTTCGTGAAGATATGGATTCATTATATATGTGTATTGCCGAAGAGGTGGCAGATGTACTAATACTTCTGACCATCATGTGACATTTGAGTTACCTGGTGCTCAGAGTGCCTTTTTTTGCTTAAATTGCGTATTCACTTGATAGGGGGTTAGGCCTATCGGCGCTTTGTACTAATTCAATGTCACATGCCTTAGCCTACTCCGTCATATGGCAAACCTTCATGACCGATTGAGCTCGTGACTTCTCCCCACACCGTTAACAACCTTAACGACTTAAGAAAATACACATTGCTGTAGGCTTGACCCAGGATTAAATAATATAATAAATAAATCTTTACTTCAGGCATCTACATCTGGCCCATAAAATATAAACAAAACAAAATCAAATCAAAATTAAATACAAACACATAAATTAATTAATTTAATTAAATTAGACAGATAATTAACAAAACATGCAGCAATTTAAAATAATAATGATAAAAATAATAATAATTTATATGTTATATATTGTTATATATATTTATATGGCGTAGGGATGTGACGACCCCACCGCCCATTGTTGGAATGGCAGGATGAAATGTTTACCAGCTTGCCATTCCAGCAATGCAAATAGTCAGCGCTTGAGTTTGTAGGTGTTGACCGTGTCTACAAACTGGTCTCAGCGCAAAATAGAGCAATAACGGTCTCCCCGGGGCAAGTGAGCGAAAACCCGGGTGAATCTTCGCTCATCGTAAAATGGACAATTATAATAACGATGAGCGTATAGGGCCGCTCCCCAGGGGTTATCGCTGGGGCGCGTCTGGAGCTGGGGCTGGACGTGGCAGCATGCGGTCCCCCAGCCGCCGCAGACCGGCCCGACCACCTGGCCGGTCTGCGCGACCACCTCAGCCACCAGATGGCTTGGCATCGGTTGGGACTGGGGCAACTCAGTCCCAGCAGTCGGTACCCGCCGCTGGTGGAGCTAGGCGCCGCATGGCATGGACGGTTGATATGAATAGAAATGCCATGCGGGCCTACCTTAGGGCCTCAGGATCAAGAACTGGGCGGACGGGTTATCGGGCAGCAATGTACCGCGAATTTCTGCGGCTGAAGCCCAATTTGACCGTCACAGAACAAAACCTGGCGGATCGAGTTCGGTACATACAGCGCTCAGAACTTTTTAGCAGTACCGAACTCGAACAATTGCGACGCGAGGCTGTTCCTCCGCTAGACGAAGAGCCACCTTTGCAGGTTCTCCCTCCAGTCCCTGAACGGGAAATACGGAGGGAGCCAATTGCTAACCTGCCGGATGTGGGTGGTGCGGAAAGCGATTGGGGAACAGTCTCCCTGGATTTGGATTTGGTGAGGAGCGCACTCGAAGAGACGATCCTGGAATATCGCCAAGTGCCTCTCGAAAGGAGGCCAAGGCTGCCCCGAGTTCCTCTCAGCATCAAGGTTCGGGATGTCGTTGAGGCCGTCAATAACATGCTGCCCTCATTTTTAGAGAGCAGCATGGACCTTTGGGATACGGATTCAATTCTCTTTGGCGCCGCAATGACAGTTTGTCAAATTGTCGGCGTCAGGATGCCGCCAACAAGAGCTGGTGGCTCCCGCCAGGCTGGCAGTACTAGTCCCAGGACTAGAACTAGACCAGCCTGGATGAGGCGGATTGAAAGCCGTATCACAAGGGCCAGGGTCCTCATCGGCAAACTGACCAGCTTCAGATCAGGCAACAATAGGCCGAGGGTGGTGCGCTTCGTCAGGGAGGCATTCCCTGGTGAGAATGTCTTTGACAACTCACCGGAGTTTGCCTGTAGACTGGTGGAGCGCATCGATGATCTGAAGCAGAAGATCGCTGCTTGGGGTAAGCGAATTAGGCGATATTCTGAAAGGGTAAAGAGGTACCAACAGAATCGTCTCTTCATGAGTGACCAGAAGAAGTTCTACAGAACTTTGGAGCGTCCCGATGTGGTTTCGACAGGTCAGCGACCGGAAAAAGCAGATGTAGTTGCCTTTTGGCGTGGGCTTTGGTCGCTGCCTGTTGATCACGAAGAGGGCCGATGGTTCGAGGCGGTCGAGGGAGCGTGCGAGCCCATAGCGCCCATGAACCCCGTCAACATATCCGAGGAGGATGTGGTGGCTGTGATCCGTAAGGCTCCGAACTGGAAAAGTCCGGGGCCGGACGGATTGCACCATTACTGGTTGAAGGGGTTCACGCGCTGTCACGCTACTCTCGCCCGTCAGTTCCAAATCGCCCTCGAGAGTGGGACGCTCCCGAACTTCTTAACTACTGGGGTCACTCATTTAGCTCCAAAGAGCGATGCTACCGCGAATCCATCACAATACCGCCCCATTACTTGTCTTTGTACAATTTACAAGACCTTGACATCCGTTCTGAGCTCCAAGATTACTCAACACATTGTTGATAACAATGTGATCTCTGGAGCTCAGAACGGATGTAGGGGCGGTAGTCGCGGTAGCAAGGAGATGCTCCTCATCGATGCGGTCGTAGGCCAACTGGTCAAACGCAACCGTCGGAACTTCTCCGCTGGCTGGATAGACTACAGGAAGGCGTTCGATTCGGTACCTCATACATGGCTCATGAGGGTCCTCGAGCTGTACAAAATTGATAGTGCAGTTCGACACTTCCTCGGGCAGTGTATGGGGTGCTGGAGAACGATCCTGAGTTTAGACGGTCAGCGGATGACGGACGCGGATGACCAAATTGATATAAGGCGAGGAATTTTCCAGGGCGATTGCCTGAGTACAGTTTGGTTTTGCTTAGCCCTGAATCCTCTAAGTACACTCTTGGAGAATTCGGGGACAGGCTTTCAGTTTCGGAGAGGCGGACCACGCTTGCCTCATCTCCTCTACATGGATGACCTGAAGCTTTACGCCCCCACGGCTAACAGATTGGCGGAGCTACTGACGATCACTAATGATTTCAGTGGTTCCGTCAAGATGGAGCTCGGGGTCGATAAGTGTGCGGTCATTCATGTTGAGAAGGGGCATGTCGTGCACTCTGATGGTGTCGATGTCGGCACCAATCATTTGAGGGCACTCTCCGAGGCTGAAACATACCGGTATCTGGGCATGTCACAAACCATCGGTGTGAAGGTGGCAGACGTGAAACAGGGTGTTTGCGAGGAGTTTTATGAACGCCTGAAAAGTGTGCTTAATAGCTACTTGTCAGGCGTTAATAAGATCCGAGCCGTTAACTCCTGGGTCATGCCTGTACTGATGTACACGTTTGGCGTGCTCAGATGGACTCAGTCCGAACTAGACGCTCTGGACAGACGAGTCCGCACGACGATGACCTCTCATCGAATGCATCATCCGAGGTCGTCGGTTATGAGATTGTATATCCCGCGGAAGTGTGGTGGTCGAGGCCTCTTGAGTGCCAAAACCATGCACAACCGCGAGGTATGCAACCTCAGAAACTATTTTTTGACGATGACGGATGATAGTATTCGGGGAGAGGTGGTCGCTAGTGATAAAGGACTGACTCCCTTATCGTTGGCCTCACAGGATTGGCGAAACCCGGAGGTACTTAGCACCTCTGATCGGGAGTCCGTATGGAAAGAGAAGGAGCTGCACGGGAAGTTTTACAAGGTACTTCACGAACCTTTCGTGGACCGTAAAACCTCCCTGCATTGGCTGCGTTTCGGGGACCTGTTTGGGGAAACCGAAGGTTTTGTCTGTGCAATACAGGACCAGGTTATCAAGACGCGGAACTATCGGAGATACATCCTAAAGGACGGTACCACAGACATCTGTCGAGCATGTGGCCGTCCCGGAGAGTCACTTAGGCATGTTATTTCCGGTTGTTCGGCTCTTGCTAACACTGAGTACTTGCACAGGCACAACCAAGCAGCCAAAATCCTGCATCAGGAGCTCGCTCTAAAATACGGACTCTTGCAACAGAGGCTGCCGTATAACAAGTATCTGCCGGAGCCAATCCTAGAAAACGACCGTGCCAAAATCTATTGGGACCGATCTGTTATCACGGACAGGACTATTCTAGCGAATAAGCCTGATATCGTGGTATGGGATCGGTCGCAGTCGAGGGTGTTTCTAGTGGATGTCACTATCCCTCATGACGAGGGTCTCGTGAAAGCCGAAACCGAGAAGCGTCGGAAATATCTCGATCTGGCTCACGAGATCACCGACATGTGGGGTGTGACTTCGACAGAAATAATCCCAATTGTTTTGTCCGCGAACGGGTTAATTCCAACCAGTCTCGCGACCAACTTGAGGCGGTTGGATTTCTGTGGCGTGTCGGTTCCAGCACAAATGCAGAAAGCGGTGCTGCTCGATACGGCTCGGATCGTCCGTCGGTTCTTGAACCTGACTCCCTGACCCCGACCGACTGTGCTTTTGTCGGGGAGTACCGCCTCTCCCATTTAAAATTTATATTTTCATTTTCGGCCATGGGAGAGGCGAGAAACAAAAATGTTTTCCGAAATAATAATAATTATATAATGAATTAATTAGAAATTAACAATTTATTTAATTAATCAAATTTATTAAAACTCACGTTTTCTGAATAAGAAGCCGTAGTGTTCCAACTGAGCTATAAAGGTTTTTGTATCTTAAGAGTTAAATTTTTAAAAAAATCAACATCGTTATAAGTATAATTTAGAAACCCTTGATACAATGTTTTTTTAATTAATTTATTAATTGGAAAAACTATTTCGGTTTCTCAACTCTCATTAAGCATGCGTGTAGAAAACGTGTTTTATTAACGTAAATGCTATGTTTAATGCACAGTAACTACTACTGCAACCTTTTTTAGTTTTTTTATTCTTTTTTAGTTTTTTCAAATTAGCGCTCCGATGTCACAAAATACCCTGATTTGTTCAATCAGATAGCTGAGAACTGTATTGACAGCTGATTTTCTTTTAAACGAATGCCTGATCATGATGACAATGATTTTGACGAAGGTACGTACCTATCTAAAACCTACTAAGAAAAACATAACGATTGTATGTCATATACTTAGGTAACTTTTATTAGGCAACTACAAAAAGATAGAACCGACACAAATAAGTTATTTATATCAATTTAATGATTACCGCCGAAGTGAATTCTTTAACGAACCGAGCTCTGTAATGACTAATTGCTTGTTAATCAAATATTTAACAAGCCTGCCCATAAAATGATTTGTGCTGCATTAAATTATGTCATGTTAAATCGCTTATTCAGCAGCGTTCGGGAAGCTGCGCCATATCTTGAAGTTTAAAATTCCTTATAGTCTTAAGTGGCTTCTAATGTGGGGCCTCGTCAGAAGGCTCCGAGTCACCCATATGGTGATGGTGAGGTCTATGTTAGGAATATCATAACGGGGACGTATTCGCAACAACTATTGAAATTACGCAATTAAATGAAAATCTAGTAAGTTCATAAAACGCCAATATTCAAAGTAATTAACTTGACCCAACGGCCAGCCATTTGACTGATTTACCCGATCATTCATTATTTGAAGCTAAATTAAGGAGCCCTAACAAGATGATTAAGCGGGAGGCTTATGTCATACAGTGTTCACTTGCGCGTTCTTGTCAGTCGGGCGATTGTACGTAATTTAATTATACTCTGAATTTTAATTCTTTAGAATTTTGAAAGTTTATAAGTGTTGCAATTAAAAATACATTCCCACCTAAAAAGGGAAAAAAATACTCATTTATAGGCAACTAGTTGTCGCGACAGACTTCGAACTGTAAAATTTTACAAAACTTTAGGTGTTTTTTTTCGGCACTCTTTGTTCAATCAGGCGTACCTAAATATTTTATTGGTCAAATTTTTCCGGGATATGAAGTACCTATCCTATTTGATAATTTGGGTCATTATCTAGCATTCTGGCGAAATTCATTCATATTCATTATGTACTCCAGGAGCCTTTTCGCCTAAAACACATAAACATCCAAACATCTAAACTTTCACATAATAATATTAATAGGATAAAAAATCAAATGCTAGACATTGGTTTATGTTTTCTTCTTTCTCAACTCAAGAAAACTCAACTCAAACGTTCACGGCGAATATACCCGAAGGGGTTGGCGGAGGTACTAATACTTCTTGAACATCACGTGACATTGTCACCTGGGGTTCAGAGAGCCCACGTTTTGCTACAACGAAACTAATATAAAAAAAACATTTTTATTTCACGAAAAGATATTCAATATATATTTTTCTGGTTTATAAAACCTTTTTAAAAGGTAAAGCAAAGCGCTCGCTTTGGGTGATTTATTCTCTGCTGCTTTAAGCTGTAATTTCACGTTTGTTTTGACTTGTCATGTCATTAGAATTCTTTCAATGCTCCAACGCGCTCACATTTTCTCAATGTTTGCTGTTACTTGTTGTTATCACCTTGTTACATTAGTTAAGTTGCTGTTCGCCATTAATTCCCTTTTTGCATTTTCAGCACTGAACTTAATAAAATGATATTCTCTAATAAATAAAATTAATAGGGTGACTAGACTGATAACAAAATATATGACGGCTAGATTTATCATAGTGTAAATGGACGTGGTTGCTTTAAACACGAATAAATTATTTAAAATACTGCATGGGTAATTTAGTTTTTTATACAAACACAATAAAAATATAAGATGGTTTGCGTTTTAATATTGATTCATTATAAAAATATCTTATTTTTTATGCATCCCCTCGCTTTTCTTAACTTGTTTCTATGAAACCCTTTTGGGGCGAGTCTGACTCGCACTTTTCAAACTTTTTATACGGTGCATACGTAAATACCAAGCGGTAACACCTCACCAAAAATATAGTTAATCAATCAAAATTTTACAAAGTACAATGAGAAATTAAAAAACTTGAATAAACTCAGTCACTGACTACCCTCACACGAATTTATTAGAGCCTATAATCCTTCAATCAAATGGTTAAGTATATGGCTGACTGATATTGAATATTAAATAGAAAACGGGCGTTCAATGCAAGGAGTAGGCATCCAATTGATTGAGTTATTTAACCAGTTGACAGAGACATATAAAAACAAAATTATATATTTTCCGTCCAGTGTTGAGATGGGATTTTGCCCGGGCATTTTGGGCGGATTGGATTTATGCCCAATAAATGACCATAAATGCCGAATAAATGTCCATTACTTGGGCAGAAATCTTATTTAATTTTAATTTTTAAAATATCATTATTGTAAGAGTGTGGTTGATGTTATTAGTTAAAATCATCATAAAATGACCTATTTCATTTAAAGAATGAATAATACTTATAGGGTTCATGATAGGGACCATTAGCATAAAAGTCAATGGGTGCTATCCAACCCGTTTTATGAAGTTTTGCAGACAGAAACGCAAACATTTTTAAATGCAAGAATCTTATCATACTTTTTATGATAATTCATTAATTTGTTACAAAACAATAGGGAAAAATTGTGATACTGTTTTAAACTTTTAATTTAAACAAACATTCTGGATGGTCATAGTCCAGATTATGATGATTTTCCACTATACACGTATGAGAATCTAACCCTATTTACGTTGGTCTCGTATCAAGTACAAATCGCGCGCTCCTATTTTACACTTTATATAATATAAAGTTGAGTATAATTATATAGAGTTGAGACCAAATTGACATTGACATTCCGCCGGATTCAATCTCGCTATTTTGCACCTAGATTTTAAATTGCGTAGAATTCTGACAGCTGCCATTTTTCGACATGTCACAGGTTATAAATCTTTTTGACCAGGCTCATTTTTTTAATTTCTATTAAAGTATGAACATCCACGTCAACTCATTTTATTTGTTAGAATATAATATATAAATTTTATTATGTTCTACGCTGCAAATGCAAAAAGCGCATTCACGGTGAACAGAAAATTTTAAAATATAACAGTTAATAATAAAAAATAATAGCAAATACCGAAAAGAAATGAGCGCATTTGAGTATTCAAAGAAGTCGAATGACATGGCATGACAAGACACACGCATAACGACAGCTAAGAGCGACATTGAATAAATAATACAGAGCGAGCGATTTGCTTTACGTTTTACATCCATCTACTTACGGCTACAAATCCCTAAAAGGGGTAGCCTGCTCTTCTGAATCTTAAAATTCTTTAGCCACTTGGAAGTTAAGTAGAGAAAGATTGTTATATAAATATTTTTGGTGATGGGTCTCCAACCGCATCGCCCAAAAGTCGCTTAAAAAGCCACGATACCCTTAGTCGCCTCTTACGATAACCCATGGGAAGAAATGGGGTAGCGCTATTTTAAACCGGCACTTAGCCGACACAGCAAAAAGGTTTACTGCCTGGACTAACAAAGAAGGTGCCAGCTAAAAAAATAAATAAGGTAATAAAAATTTAATTGATATCATGTTCGTAATATTGAAATATTATATAATATATAAATATTTTTTACTATTGTATAATTTTACTTAACTTGGGTTATATTTGCATTTGCCTTTAAAAAGGTAACACAACTTAACAAAAATCTAGCAGCGGATATTCGCTCCCGTCGCTCTGCCAACTGAGCAATAGTATCAAGTGATCATGATCACTGGCGCGAAAATTGGTTTTTGCCTGTTTCTTTACATCTTTACTTGTGTCAACGCCATCTACCGCCAAATTATTACAACCCGGAAATATGCGCCTTTTGCCACGAATAGTTCATGTACTCTGTCAATATATGACATCAAAATCATTCGTGTCCGCTGTGGTTTTTTATCCATACATTGATGCTCATTGACCTTTACTATTTAAACACGAACTGTTTTTCAGTTTAAAACCCTAATACCTAAGTATTATTTCATCCCCTTTGAGTATAAAAAGTAGCGTGAACGTGAGTATTTTCACATTTTAAAATTCTGTTAGCGGAATATACCGTTACTACATTATGTTAATAATCTTGAAAAATAAAAATAAAATATATGTTTTTTTTCGCTAAGTTACTTTATAACATTATTCGTTATACTAAAGTTAATATCTTATAGCTACTCTATCGATTGATATAATTAAATGTGTTTTTTTATTGTAAGGGTAAAAATAATTACTATTATAATCGTTCAAAGTAAAAGTGGGTTAAGATTAAGAATTTAACATAACATAAACGTTCACGCCGTTTATCAGAGCCGGTTGGCAGAGCTACCAATGATTAACATCACGTGACAGCGCTATTTAGTGTCCAAAGTAGGTACCAATGTTTTGCTTAGACAGTGAACTCACGTGATAGGGGACAGGCCTATTGCCGTTTTGTACGAATACACTGTCATATGGCTAAGTACAACTCGGCCATGTGGTTTCCTCACGATGTTTTCCCTCACCGTTGACAAACATGATAAATTACCCACACATATGACATTAGAAAAGACTAATTGGTGTAGCCCCGACCCGGGATTTGAACTCACGACTGTCTGTTTACGGGCGGGCGTTCTGCAAATTGGACTATAATGTCATCTAAGTAAGAATTTAAAGTACTTATATGCCTATATTTGGCAAATTGTAACTTTTTTTTCTTCTTATTCCTTTATTCTGATGACGCGGATGTATATGTATAAGTTAAACACAATTAAAATAATGATCCACTTGTAGTTTAATTTTAAAGTAGAGTTTTGTTTTTCCGCCCAGCGATTGGGCATTTATCGGGCGTAAATTCATTTTTGCCCATTTTAAACCAATACGTCCAATCTGCCCAATAAGTTTTTATGCCCTCGACCCATCTCTAGTCCAGTGTGATATAAACGAAAACAGCTATTTTTGAAAATTAAAGCATTTTAGTGCATCAAGTACACATATTAGTTAAATGATCAAGATAAACTACCACGCGTCTCAATAAATGTATTATTTTCTTTTTATGATTAGCAACCTCTTTTGTATATCAATTAGCGGAATACAGTTTGCCATGCCATTTATTTCAGCGCGAATTTAAGAACTTCTTTTATTGTTATTTATTTGCCGCCATTTTGTTTTCCCATTAGCATTCCTAGGTAAGTATTTCTAACAAAGGCAGGGGTCCGAAATGAGCATCAATGAAAAGAATAATGAAAGTAAAAGAAGCAAGAGAGCTCTGTCAAGATCGTGCAAAGTGGCGATCGATAGTCTATGACTACCCCAATGGGAATAATTGGCGTGAGTATCAGTAAGTAAGTATACCCAGCTAAAGGGTTATCCCCTAGATTTACAAGAGGACATTTTGTTTTAAAGAAATCACGGCATGATAAAGACACTCTAGAATCCGTTCTCTTAACTGATTGAGAAAACACACTAAAAGTGTTTTCTATAAAAGGGGCGGGAAAACAAATAATATATCGTAAAAGCAACTTATACCAATAAAAGTTAGCTACTTCTTAAGCAGCCAGTTAAATAGAAATTTCGTCTCATGCTCGTCTTTACCTTATCCTAAACTTTAATATAGTTACCATGTCAAAACACGTTCTGTTTTCTGTTTTTAGCAAGTGTTTATTCATTTGCCTCTATATAAATAAAACAACATTTAACAATTCGCTATTTAATTTCATCTTAAAAATTGAATAAATAAATAAATTAACTTAAAACTATTTTTCCTTGAATAAGTTTATTTATACTGATGAAAAGTGAAACACCAAGTCCGATCAAGAAATTGAATTTTCATAATAGAGACATAGTTTTAAGCAACAAAATGAAAGTAGAGTTTAAAGAGAAAGAGTCTATCAGTCTGTAGCTCAACTTAAATTCAAAAATAATAGATCGATTTTGACAGGATTTTTTATCATGAAAACTGAATAGTTAAATTATGACAATACTAATTGTATTATAAGGTTGATTTTAAATTAGTCAGTCTCATTATCTGAGGTTGTCGTTTCCTCGAGAACTGTTACGTTGGTAGCACTGACAGTTTCCGTAGTGGTGCTAACTTCAGGGACAACCTCGCAGTTCTTTCCGGAGACACCTTCAGGGCATTGACAGCGGAAATGACCGTCTCGTGCTTCCAGAGATTGGCAGGAACCGCCGTTTTTACAGGTGCCTGGGTTGACCTCACAGAAGTTTAGTTCTGGAAATAGAATGTTTTGTTGTAATCATTATCATAGCTTATAATATGTCCTCACTAAGGGACTCGTGGGCTCGACCCTACTGGGAATAGGTTGATTAGGCCATGGTCCAGCACGTTGTCCTAGTAAGGGTCCTAGATTTTAAAGTAATAGTTTATTATATATATGTTGTAGTTGACTTCTTTTGTCAAGTTAAACAGTCTTTAGCCGTTATGGTATGGTAAAATTTGATTAATTCTACCTATCCATGTACATTTCCTTAAAATGTTCCTTACTCCTTATGCAAACCGATATGTTATGTCATATCAAAAGCAAAGCAATGTAAAACTCACGCTCATCGCAAAGCATGCCGCCCCAGCCAGATTTGCAGTTGCACTCCCAGGGGCGGTCGCAAGTGCCGTGCACGCAGCCGGGGTAGGGGTGGCACTTGGCACACGACTCGCCCGTCCAGCCGACCTTGCAGCGGCACTCGCCTGGACGCCGGCAGTAGCCGCGCTCGTTGTGGCAGCCGGAGGCGCATATTGCTAGAAATGAAAAAATAAAATCTTATTTGCAAATACAACAATACGGATATCGTAAAAAAGACATGTAAATATTTTTTATTGGTTATGAGTCATAACTTATGACTAGTGTTTATTAAATACACTAATGTAAACTTCTTTTATTTAGTTTAGATTTACGATGCGTTTTCCGTACAACATACTAATT
This sequence comes from Bedellia somnulentella, assembly GCA_963576735.1. Taxonomy (NCBI): domain Eukaryota; kingdom Metazoa; phylum Arthropoda; class Insecta; order Lepidoptera; family Bedelliidae; genus Bedellia; species Bedellia somnulentella. The sequence goes on from OY755188.1 coordinate 11,789,644, forward strand.
ATTAAAAAAAATAAGCGCATGCGTTAAATATTATATAGAAAAAAAAGTGTTTTATTCGTATATACTTAAAGCAAATCTATACTTATAATAAATCTGCAGAGAGGTCAATTCTGTACATGAAATATATTTTCAAAATAACGAGCAGGAGGAGATTAGTGATCGATACTGATGCCAAAGATGGAATCAGTAAAATTTTGGTCTGTCTGTCTGCCGGTTTGTTTGTTCGTTATTGAAATAAAAACTACCCGACGGATTTTGACGAAACTTGGTACAATTATTCTTTATACTCCTGGGCAGGTTAAATTATACTTTTCAGCAGAGTAGTCAAGGGGAATTTTGGGAAAACGGGAGAAGTTACTCCATTTTTTAAGCTTCCATCTGTGCAGCCTTAATGGTTAATGTTGCATAGTAATTATGTATTACGGAAATATTCCACATAAAATTGTCTAAAAAATATCCCTCAACAGCAAATGTCTATCATTTTGGCTTGATTTACAATACCACGTGTAACTCCTGATAGAAATCGGTATAGAAACACCAAACTTATACGTGAAATAAGCCACCGCACCGTCGTCGCACGTGAATACTGAATCATGCTATAAGGATTATTTTTGTGTACCGATTGCGCGGGCAAAAGATAGCCATGAGTATATGTATGATGTATGCAAAGTTTATAACTCTGATTGTTTGTATGCAAGGGCTTATTTTCGGAGTTACTGAACCGTTCACAAGCGCTTTCACAATTTCTAAGCTACACTATTCAGGATTGCTATAAGTTGCGCTGAATTTCACAAAGGGTCACAGTGATTGAAGACAGATATTTTTAACCATATTTATTATATATTTTTCCACCCGTGCTAAGCTGGGCCGGTCCACTAGTTTTTAATAAAATTAGGAACTAAAACTGCCGGTTATTCAATCATATATTTGATATCTTATCTCTATCATACCTACATGCATATACTCATTGGTAAGAATCCCAAAAAGGAATAGCTAGAATTTATAACACGCTATAAAGTTCAGCCCAAAACTATAAAAAACTCACCCGTCTGACACAACAGCCCAGTGTACCCAGGCAAACACTTGCACTCGAGCGGCTTATCACAGTACCCGTGCTGGCAACCGGGCAGCGTCTGACACGAATGGCACGTGGCACCGGACCAGCCCAGCCGACAGCGACACTCGCCGGGACTCTCGCAGAACCCGCGCGTGGCGTGGCAGTCGGATTTGCAGATTGCTGGGGGAATCAAAAGTGTAATTATTGGTACAACTTAATTATGTATCGATGTATATATAGTAATAATAAACAAAGAAAATAATTAAAATGTTTATAAACAAAACAAAGATAAGATATTTTTTATTCATACATACATATACTTACGGCTATAAACCACTATAAGGGGTAGCCAGAGCATCGCCGCATTTTCTCAATAAAAAATATTTGAGTCTTAAGAGTCCGAGTTTCTGATGATATATAAATAATAATAAGTATGATTTCGTTTTTCGGAGGGTACGTAAAGCATTCAGCCCCACCTAGCTACTATCACGGTGTAGTTGTTAAAGTTTGCCGACTCATACAAGGCCCATGCGGCAGGCAGTGGCCTTGCAGTGGCAAAACAGGCTCGAGCCTGATGGGGATATATCATGAATCATCAATCAACCATCAAAGTATCATATATTACAAATCTTTTAAAGGTATAATTAGTATATCAGTTGTTGGTATAATACTAACGTTCAGAACAGAACAATCCGTCCCATCCTTTCTGACAAATACACTCGAAGGAGTTGTTGCAGGAGCCGTGCTGGCAGCCGGGAAGCGGGATGCACTTGTTGCACTTCTCTCCGTAGAAACCTAGCTTGCAGCGGCATTCGCCTGGGCGCTTGCAGTAGCCTGGAAATAGTAAAGAAATGGTTAAAAGAGGGTGGGTGGTGTACAGAACATAGGGAAATTATTGTAAATGTTTATGTCATACCATGATTTACGATGTCTCTACTTACTTATATACTTTCTTATATACACTCACGCTGTTATTCGCAATCCAGTTCTCAAAAAGCAGGCGTTTGAAGTGTCAAGAATCTCCAAACAGCTGATCCAATTATGACGGCAAATAGCATAAATGCTTACTAACCATTACACATAAATGCAAGCCTACCTTGCATAAGTAACACCCTCACTTTCAGATAGGCAAATGGTACAAATCCCATTATTAATATTTTTGGTCTCTCCATCTGTTGGTTCTTATCTCTTAAACCGCTGAACCGAAATTTCCGATGTATAGCTATAGTACTAAGTAGTAACTTATACTATTCTCATGTATCTTAGTCATAAAATATGAATAACCTACCTTGCAACGGGTCACAGCCCCTCTTACAGATAGGCACATCGCACAGGTCCCCCTGCCACCCCGGCAGACACTTCGGCTCCCCGCTATCGTCACACACGTAGTGGCTGTGCTCGCTTTGTGAGGCTGGGAGGGTGCAGGCCTGGAATGTGGGAACAGAAAACTCTTTACTGCACCAAGAAACTGACATGAAATTATAATAGAGTGGAAAACACTTCATCATTCTACTATGATCATTTGTTACAGAGTTTATATCAAGCAAAAAAGAAACTAAGATGAAACAAATTAACAACAAGGTAATAACATCATTCATGTACTAGAAAGACAGATAGTTTGCGAAAAAAATCAAGACACACTGTCGCATGATAAAGTAAAGCTTAGCTAAATGGTTTCCCTCGTGATTTTTTAATTTACTGTTAAGAATCATAACAAATTAACCGTATATATGTCTTTAAATGATATGAGGAGTTGTAGGCCCGACTCAGGATTTGACTCTGCCGTTCTTTTTTACAAGCGGTTTGCCTCCCCGCTGTGCTAGCACGGCTATATTTTCATCATTTTTTTTTTGTTTTCAAGACCAAGAAATTAACAGATATAGGTATTGGTTAAATTGTATACAAACAATCATCTTAAGAATTCGAATCAATTCGAATTAATGACCATCCTCAGCGAGCTTTGAAGTTACGATCTGCGTTTAAACCAAAACATTACTTGACCTCAACCTTCAAAACGAAATGTTAACAAATCACCAACGTTCACAAAAGCATTAAAAACTACTCGCGTAGTAGCGTCCGTGCGCGTACTACTAAATTGTATTTTCGCAACATTCAGCGAAAGTGTACTCAGTCAGCACAAACAGAAACCATTAAAATATACAAGGACCAATAAAACTTGTCATTCTTCATACGCAAATATACGCTGGCATATACTTTCTAATACGCCCGTCGAGAAAGCAGTTTCGAAAGTATGTCGACAGGAAAATCCCGGGTGAAAACACTAGTTAATCTTAATGTTTCGAAAACTGCAAGATAATATTTTTTTACGTTAATCTAAGAGGCGGATATGGGGGTTCATACTCAGATCTTACGCCGCGATTATTTCAATCCAAATAGATGCAATGCAACTCTTGTTCCAAGTCGTTCTACTAGCGCGAGCGGTATAACCACATCAAATTCGATATGAAATGGCATCAACATAATAGTACGGTTAGTAGCTATAGTAGCTGCCAAATGAAGCGACAAAACCACTTTGACATAGTGTTTAGGAGCATGTAAATTCAGCTTTTATCTGAGATTCTCTCAAAACTTTGTATAAACAAAACAAAGCATTCATAAAACGCTACTGATTTTTTCCAAATTGGCTGAATCTCAGAATTCTCTTTTTTCCCAGAAAGAGTTTATATCACATGCTGCAGTTAGTACGAGCGACCTTTTAACTAGATATGCCGTGGTATATATCAGAAAATCAGTAATCTCTTACGCACTTACTTAGTTAGTATCGTATACTATCATCACATTCTAACCGATATCGTGACGATAAAATAGCGCTCGTACAAAGTCTCCTGAATAGTTTACCAATGTGACTACGACAACGCACAATTTTGAGAATATCCCCTGCATATAGCATTGAGGAGATATTTTATTTCATGGCCTTTCAATAATTAAAAAACAGTTTCACTTTATGATTATAAGCATAAACACTTTTCAATCACTTCATGAATCAGTCTATGAACTTCTTTTTTGATGCAGGGGATATTCTCAAAATTGTGCGTTGTCTTAGTCACATTGGTAAACTATTCAGGAGACTTTGTACGAGCGCTATTTTATCGTCACGATATCGGTTAGAATGTGATGATAGTATACGATACTAACTAAGTAAGTGCGTAAGAGATTACTGATTGACTGATATATACCACAGCATATCTAGTTAAAAGGTCGCTCGTACTAACTGTAGCATGTGATATAAACTCTTTCTGGGAAAAAAGAGAATTCTGAGATTCAGCCAATTTGGAAAAAATCAGTACCACTTGAATGCAATAAATGATTTGAATTTGAATTTGAATTCGGTTTCACAATTTAGATCATAAAAAAAGCATATACTTTTCTTACATTGTTACAACGGACCATTGTTATATTAAAGGAAGTAGCAAACTGTAAACTCTTTAATTGCAATTACAAGAGTTTACTGTGACACATTTGCGTGAAAGTGAATATGATATGAATTGAAAATGTTGTTTTACGTATACGTACATATACTCACTACTATAAATCCTTAGAAGGGGTAGCCAGAACTAAGGAATTAGAAATTCCTCGGGCACTTTTGGAAGTCGCGTGGGGAATAGATGGTAAAATAAAGGTGGTTGGTGATGGGTCTGAAACCGCATCGCCCAAAAATCCATTTAAAAGCCCCAATACCCTTAGTCGCCTCTTACGTACACCTGCGGCAAGAAACGGGGTAGTTCTATTCCAAGCCGACACTACACAGCGTTTTACGTCTCCTACGCTTAACAATAACCTTGTTCAAAAAGAGGATAACTAATCTTGATAGTGTGAAGAAAGTGTAAAGTGGCTAAAAAGTGAAACTAGAGGCTTTGGTTGAAACCTTGTGACGGATAAACAAAATACCCATGTGCCTTTTCTTAATTTATATGCGTAGTAAATATTCATCAAATGGATAACAACATGATAAAACCCACTTGGCTGAGTTGTGTTTCGTCACGTGATGTGATCACCTGTTCCCGACTACGTGAATAAATTGTCCAGGCAAAATATCAGTCCTTGATGTTTAGAAGTATTAGTATATCTGCCATTCCTTCAGAAATATACCTATATAATATGAAATTAATATGCCTAAACCTCGTTCTATGGTTTCTATTACACGACATTGTAGAAAAGTAACAGTAGCAAGTGATCAAGTTGTGATATACCTAAATTAAAAAGTGTAAGTTCGCTTACTACACTACATGTTCACGCCCTTGCTACAGTTCTTTTTATACCATGTCGTGTATATTATACAAACTTACATACAAACATAAACCGACGACTATAAATCACTAGAAGGGGTAGCCAGAGCTACGGAACAAGAAAAGTTTCAGCTTCTTTTGGAAGTTGAGTGGGGAAGATATTGTAAAAAGTAGCTGATGAATACATATTTCTACTCCTTTTTGGGAAATACAGCCGAGAGTATAAGTACGCTGATAAAATTGATTGTTTCTTGCAAAGTAAGTTGATGGGTTACAATTTAGAATGACAATTAATATAACAGGTCTGGTATACTCATAATCATCGTGAAAGTGACAATTTACTGACTTCCTTGAACTCAACTTTCATAGGCCAAGGGTTTGAGCATTATCGACCGATTTCTGAATTGAGTATTCCAGCTGAGAACAACTTAAGTATCGTTCTGTTGCATTGAAATCTTAACAACTAAATGAGACAAAATGATACTTAAGTCGTTCTCAGCTTGAATACTTAAATCAGAAATCGGGCGTAAGTTTAGGATCCGAGGTCTCGGGTTCGATTTGTGGGCACATAATAATTATCGTAACACTACCGGCTCTGGAACCCCTAATTTTTCTAAAGTTTAGATGTTTTCATGATGAGTAGAGCACTAAGAGCCATCAGTGCCGGCAACTACCAACGTAGTTATGGTTGATGTCTGCCAATCTATGACCTAATATCTAGATACCTAATATCTGCTCTAGAGCAGGCCGTAGTGGAAATACCTACGTGTTATTTAGTCCCTAGCATTTTTTCGGTCAAAAAAGACAGTCGATCGCCACTTTTCACGAGCCTCTTGTGCTTCATTTGCTTTCATCAATCTTTTCATACATGTCTCTGTCCATATATTTCGATAAAACGGGGCTCAATTACTTAAATAATAATAAACCTTGGGAAAACATTACAGAAAAAAGAGTAAATATTTTCTTAACTCACTACCATAGATGTAACTAAATAGAAATTTATTAAAAGAGACTCTACCTGCAGACAAACTGTAAAACAGTTTTGCAGGGCTTTGTTATAATTAAATGTAACCATTTATATTAATAAAGATTAATAATAATAATAATAATAGAGTAACGAAACTGTCAATTTTTGAACGTGCAAATAAAGTTTTTCTTAACTGTTCTCTTCTAATGATATAGAATATTGAATATACCAAATGAAGCATGAGAGTAGATAGAGGCAGGGTAGAAATGTGCTAAATGGTAATGTTATGTTGTGTCAAAACTACATTAATTAAATAGAGCTAACTTTATTCTCTTTTTGTCACTTAAATCTAAGAGACTCGAGGTCAATAAAAGAAAGAAATGTAAGAAAAGATAAAAAAGGACATATACCTACAAGTTTTAAGAAAATGGTGCAAAACAGTCAAGTAAAGGAAAGTGATGAACGAGTTGCAGAGAGCCAATAGGGTATTATCAGTAAAGGCTGACTATGGTAAGCAATATTTGGGTCAAACAGATAGGATATTAAAAAAGGCAGATATCGGAAACTTGTGGATTTATATTCAATATTGCCTTTAAACCTAAATATTTAACCATCTGTATTTTCCTTTAAGCAGTTAAACAATGGCTTAAGAATTTTGTGACTCTGAAGCTCTTTTAGGGATTTATAGCCGTGAGTATATGTATGTATGTATGAAGTTAAACAAAAATATTTAAATATATATAGCACCGATAAATGCAGTCCCAAAGGAAGTACAATTTAATTACTGAAGTTATCAGATACTAAGACGACGATACATTTCATTATACATACAATATAATACATAAATATCCATCGTATAAATGTTGCCCTCGTCGGAGATCGAACCCGCGACCCGGATCCGGATGCAGAAGTCACCTATCAACTGGACCACGGGCGTCGACTTGTAGTCTTATTATACGGAAATGTATGTATTTATCAATTCATTTCATCTCAGCAATAAAGTCCTGACCTTTATAATTATTACCTGTTTAGTTTTTAAAATACTGATATAGTATGGTTCTCTTTAACAAATTGAATCACCTATGAGCACTTTAAAAATAATTGGCAAAAACTAGCTAAGTCCGTGCTTTGAATTAAAGAAAGCTTGTTTATATCTTAGGTCATTAATCTTAATCATCTTAGCTCAATTAAAAATTAAACTAGGTCACTCACCGCTTTTTTCCATTTCGGTAGATATTTTGCAGAAAACACCACCGGTAAACACACTAACACACATATAAAAACACTGCTCTTCATTTTGCACACATTTACGCATCAATATCACTAAAACTGTATTTTCTTAATATAATAAGAAATGGTTTCGTCCGTCGCGACTCTTGCAGAGATGCCGCGTTACTGTTATGTTGAGTGTTATTGAACTTGCTCCTATCAAACTTTCCCCAGATTCGATCGGGGCCACGGAAAACGCAGTTACGTTTTGCTGTGACGGATCATGTGTGATTTGTGCATTTTGTCTTAGCAAATTTAAAATGCTGTGTAGCTTCAGCTTAAAATAACACTAATTAATACATTTCTTCGGCGGGTGTCGTAAAAAGGCGTCTTACGGTATTGAGGCTTTATTTCAGTGATCGTTGAGTGCTTGAAGACATCACCAACAATCTTGATTATTTTTGTTATTATAATCTTTTCGTTTTCTGTACCAATTATGATTAATTTAAATTGTATTGGTATTGTAAGTATTAAACGGCCAAACAAGAAGTTTGATGACTAGATAGAAAATGTTATATACAAACAATGTATAAAATTTAATTTAAAAGTCTTGTCAACTGTAAGGACATGCTTTCACTTTCACCGTATTAGCTGTCTTTTTGGGTCACCTTTGATAACGAAGTGGTAGCTCCGAAAGATTTTCTTTATTTTAACAGTCAAACGGCGAATTGCAGGATGGACGAGAGCAGCAGCAGAACACAAGACTAGTTGTTGTGAAGATCTTTAGGTAGGCCTATATTCAGCAGTGGACTACTACTGCCTGATGATGTTGGCGATAAAACCAAAAGTGGCCGAGGAACTCCTAATTTTGAAATTCTGGATAACTCTTTTTGGGATTAATAGCTGTGAGCAATTGAGCATAGATTTCTATCTATATTATGTACATTATTAATTTTTACATTGGCGGGTGGTGGTTTACAAAATTTAAAATCGAGCAATATAAATGCTCAGTTTTTGTCTGCATCATAACTCTATACAGTAGAACCCGTTTAATATGGTCACGCTTAATACGATTTCTCGCATAATACGCCTTTTTACGCCAGTCCCTGTAACTTGAAACATATTTTCATACATTTCTTAATGCTTAATACGCTTCGTCTTCCCGTTTAATACGCCTGCCCGATCGTCATTTCTTGACTTGTAGCGCGTACCCTTTGATTGTTTTGTAATAGTGCATCATTTGTTTGTTACAATATTCCTAAAAATTAAGAGACAGGCAGTGTCACTTCAAAAAAAATTTAAATATGTATTGAGAGTTTTCGATAAAAGGTCACAAACAACAAATAAAACTGAGTTAGCTGCTGAGCTTTACTTACCCGTTTCTACGTTACCTACCATTTTAAAGAATAGAGAAGAAATTAAAGAAAGACAAAGAGTGGAAGGTGTGCAGAGTAAAAAGCAAACGGTAGGAAAGTTTGATAAATTGGAAATAGTTTTGGTGGAATGGCTTCAATAAGCACGAGCTATAAAACTGCCCATAAGTGACCCACAATATGCGAGAAAGCGGCTAAGGCATTATCAGCTAGATTTAAGACGCTATGTTGTTTCTTTGGATGAAAGTGAAGATGCACTGAAAAAGTTTAATTAAGTTGAAATTCTTTAGTTGCTAATGCATCAATCTTTCTCTAAAACCGAAATAAGTGAATATTTTAAATAATGTCTAATAGTAATATTATGAACAACATACATACATACATATACTCACGGCTATAAATCCCTAAAAGGGGTAGCCAGAGCTGAGAAATTAGAAATTCCACAGCCACTTTTGGAAGTTGAGTGGGGAAATGATGGTAGAATAATAAAGGTTGTTGGTGATGGGTCTCCAACCGCATCGCCCAAAAATCCCTTAAAAAGCCCCAAGTCCGTTAGTCGCCTCTTACGTACACCCACCGGAAGAAATGGGGTAGTGCTATTCTAAGCCGACACTACACAGCATGAACAAAATACATAATATGTATATGTAGTACGTTTCCCTATTCCGCATAATACGCTTTATCGCTTAAGATGCGTTTTTGGGGGGGTAGATGGCATGCCTCATGACAGCGACTAATTATTCAGATAAATTATTTTTGCTTAAATACACACATTGGGGTAGGTAGAGACGCTACTTTGTACGATCCTGGCAAAACTCTCTAGCTTCGTTTACATCCATCAACCTTATCATACATGCTCTTTTATTCTTCATACTTCGGACGCCCGCCTTTTGAGCACACTCTCTATTTGCTCCAGGTGTGTCGTCCGTGGTCGTCCTCAACTCACATTACCTTCCACTTTGGCTCAATAGATCTCTTTCACCAATTTACTGCCAACCATCCTCTCTATATGCCCAAACCATCTCAACATACGTTTATCTATCTTTCTTTTCTTTCACGAATCACGTCTTTTCTCACACGATCACATAATCTTACATTATAAACTTTTCTGAGGGACCTGATCTCTACTGCAATTACTCTGCTATCGTGCTTCTTCTGTCTCACCGGACATTCACTGCCATACATAAGCGTAGGAACAAGGACAGCATCATGCACTGCCATTCGGGCCTTTTCGGACACCGTCTGACTAGACATGACATGAGACTATTCAAAGCTTCATTAATCAGATTACGCTTTTTCACTCTTCTCTCGATATCTACAACACATTTTCCATCAAAAGTAAACAAACTTCCCAGATATAGAAACTCTTTCACTTGTTCAACTCTGTCTTACCATCAATCTAGGTTTTTGGTTTTATCATGCAATATTCATCATCTCTTGGTACTCTTTAACCGATGATGCAAGTAATAATGATAAATAGTCTCTACCTACCCCAATGGGAAATAATGGCGTGAGTATATGAATGTACATACATATACTCACGGCCATAAATCCCATAGCAGGGTAGCCAGAGCTTTGGTTTGAAAAATTCCTCAGCCACTTTTGGAAGTTGGTTGGGGAAAAGATAGTAATAATAAATGTTTTTGGTGACGGGTCTGCAACCACATCGCCCAAAAATCACGTAATAAGCCCCTTAGTCGCCTCTTACGATCACTCACGGGTAGAAATGGGGTAGTGTTATTCTAAGCCAGCCTACACGGCAACGTATATATGTATATCATATGTATGTATGTATGTAAATTACTCTCACAATTACACACAATAATAATCAATATATAAAAAAAAAATGCACTTAGGTAAAATTGAACTCAGAAATAGCCATACATGCAATACAAAACGACTATCACAAATGATAAGACAACAGCTAAGTATCGAATCAATTAATTAATGTAACTATTTTAAAAAACTCGCGCACGAAGGGTTCCGTCCTATCATCTATACATAAAATCACGTTTGTTGCATGGGAGCATCATCATCAGCCTATAGACGTCCACTGCTGGACATAGGCCTCCCCCAAAGATCTCCACAACGACCAGTAATGTGCTGCCCTCATCCATCGGCTTCCCGCGATCTTGACCAAGGCGTCGGTCCACCTTGTGGTATCCTCCCACACTGCGTCGCACAGTGATTCGCGTAGAACAAGCTAGGTGGACAAAAGTCATTGTCCAATTTCCTGGAATTGATAGTTTTATGTTGTCAAGAACAACCCTATTATCTCATTTCCAAGAATTGATTGTGCAAAGTCCCGTTATGGCTTGCTAATGAGGTGTTAAAGGGTAAGTAATGACGATTATTACTAATTTGTAATCGTCTCAGTTGCAATTTTGCCACACTTTCGACAACACCTCATGACTTGTGCAGTAAACGAATCAGTATTTTGTGCTATGGATCCTATTAGTACAGGTAAGAACATTATATTTTTATAGAAATCTTACTCCTAGGTAACTAAATCCAATAAAATTTTACGGTCTAAAGGATAGTAGGAAAAACACAAAAAAATATTTTTCTTAAAAATGTTTTATAGACTGCAACTTTTTGTCTCCACATGTCTCCGGGTTAGATTTTATATATGTCGTAGATCGAAGTCTAAACTTAATATTAAACATCACTTTCCATGCTCCTTTTTTGCTCTAACATTTTTTTTTATTTTTTTTACAGAGCAAGTGCTTAGTGTTTCTAAAATTCAATTTTTCGAAGAGTGGATCAAACACGATAAAGAAAACAGAAATTCACACATTTTTGATTTTCTTTCGGTTAAATTTGATCTCTTTAATATAACCGAAGTATCCTTGCGTGAAATCACCAAGAGCATCGCTGCTAGTAGCACGAAAATAGCCCAAAAAAGGAGTAGTGCTAGTTGCATTAGGGAAAGCTTTCTCTCTATGCATAGAACATGGCTGGAAGGCACAGATTTTCATTTCAAGGTGCCTGTTAACCCTCCAGTTGTCACCACTTCTACTGAGGGTGCTCAGCGACCGGGAAGACCTCAAAAGAGCTTTGAGGAGTCATCATATAAAACAAAAAAAACGACGTGTGAACGGCATCGTTTCTGAATGGAGTGCAAAAGAGTTTGCAATTGCTGCAGAAGTAGCTAGTAGATCAGAAAGCAAGCGGAAGAAAATTTGATATTATCTTAAGAACCCTTGCCTCAGGCTATGATATAAATTTAGAGAAATTTGAAGAAGCTTGTCGTGAAACGCGTGAGCTGTATCTAAGTCTGTATTCGTGGTATTTCATGCCCGTTACCGTGCATAAGATCCTTGTGCATAGTATTCAGGTATTAAAAACAGCACTTCTTCCGATTGGACAATTCTCCGAAGAAGCCCTAGAAGCGCGTAATAAAGACCTGCGCCGATTTCACTTGCACAATACGCATTGCCACGAATACAGACCTATTACACATGCTTGTAACTACTTCCGACCCTTTAATTAACGCCTTCAGAGATATGCCCAGGAAAAAGTTAAATTCGGAAGTTTTAAAATTAGTTATTATTTTTTTAATCAGTGCCCATTTCGAGACCTAATGTAAATATCCCTCGTAATGAAAATGATTACATAGAGTCGGATTCTTCAGATGGTGATAGTGATAGGGAATGATTGTAATTTGTAACATATATAGAATATTATTTTTTAAGTAGCTGACTTGTAAATATTTGTTTTTCATATTAGTTTTAAGTTTAGAAAAATGTTTAATGTGGAAGAAATCATGATTTTTGCATTTATTTTAATATATATATATAATTTTTTCCATTTTTTGTATTTTTATTTACACTACCCCCCTCCCATTTACCTTAAGTCATAAAATGTAAGAAAAAGTACAGAATACGTATGATTAATCACATATAGAGCCATTCGAGTCGAAAAATAATTTTGTCCATCTAGCTTGTTCTACGCGAATCACTGTGCGTCGTCCAGTACTTGGCCGCCACTCCAGAACCTTCGAGTCCCAACAGCTTGCTTCGGGGGTCCGCTTTACAACAGCAACTTCTGGGAATGTTAGTGTCGTGCGTTTCCCACCCAACGTACATCGCAAAACTATGTGATACGAGAAAAGGCCTGTACCCTTAAAATTGGTTTCGTAAAACAGAAGCTCTGTGGTCTTTTTGAACCTGGACTCCGTCGAAGGGTTATAGTAGCTCTACGAGATGATTAAAAAAAGAACCAGTAACCGACTTAGGACTCGAACCGTGAGTTTCGATCATTTAAACCAAATATGGCTTATGTGAGTTATATGAGAAACAAGAGTGTATAAAAATAATAAATGTTAGGTACAATGTTTTCTGTCCATTTCCTAAGTACATAAACAGCAAAAATAAAACCATTAGTTCGTACTAACCATATACTATTTGTATTCATACTATAATCAATTGTGTGTAGTGTCGGCTTAGAATAGCACTACCCCATTTCTTCCGGTGGGTGTACGTAAAAGGCGACTAACGGTATTGGGGCTTTTAAGAGATTTTTGGGCGATGAGGTTGGAGACCCATCACCAACAAACTTTATTTTACCATCTTTTCCCCAGTTAACTTTCCAAAAGTGGCTGAGGAATTTTCAATTCCTTAGCTCTGACTACTCCATCTATGGATTTATAGCCGTGAGTATATGTATGTATGTAATCAATTGTGTTTACTTTACACAAAATATTTAATATTAGCGGTTGCTGGCGTTATTTTGAAAAAGTAAATTTAGTTGGAGTTTTTGAATATAGGTAGGTATTCGTGAGTGAAGTTAATGACGAGTAATTACGTCGTTTTTCTCAAATTGAAAAATAAATGAAAAACATATTTTTGACAAAACTGCCACCTTTATTCGCACAGTACTGTTACATGAAAAAAACACAATGTAAGCATGATTAATTAAAGACAAGTGGCACAGATATCAACACGTTTATGTTTTTTACTAAAGAATCTCTTAAATTAAATATAATATGCAAAAATAGTATAGTTTTGCACATATTTACAGTTGTATAAATTATTGCACTCGCTCTATGATTATAGGAGTCAAACATAAAGCATTATTTACAATAAAACATTAAGTCATGCACACAACTGACAAATACGGTGCCATTGGTGTTAAATAATTTAAAAATGTAGGGAGTTTTATTTTTTTAAATACTGAATTTATAAGAGGAGAGAATATTTAAGGAAAATAATATTGGTATTCTGTAATAAATATGGTATTTGATAGATATGTTACAATACTTTATTTTATTAATATACCTCAATAATCTTTTCAATAGTTTTTTTTTACTCTTCTCTTTCTTCAAATAAAGGGAGGATTTCATTCCAAGCAATATTAACACCAAGAGTGCATACAAAATGTTTTAATGTAAACGAAACATAACTTAAAATATTAAACATATGTTATATTACATTTCTCAATACACCATCAAATACATTAAATCAGTTAAAATGGAATGTAAACTAAAGATAAAATAGGAATATAAGATTATAAACATTACTTTTATGATGGTAAAAATATTATAACTCCATTTTTAGTTTGTACTGTTAAATTAGTGCCACAGAAAAAGCATTCAAAGTATTTTGCACAAAAAGAAATATATCAGAAAGAATTAATAAAAAAAAGATTCCAATGGATATTCAAAATATTTCCAGATTCAGTCGTAAGAGATTCATAACAAAAGAAAAAAAACGTAACTGTCCAAAATCATATGAAGAAAATTAATTTTAAAAGCTGTCTATAAAAAAACAAGTAAATTAAAAAAATATTCAGATGTGAGCCGTCTTCAAAACGTCAGTCTTCACAATAAATGTTAAAGCAAAAGGAATATTGGAATTAGATTCAGATAATATTAATAAAACAGATAGGCACTAAAACAACCTTTCATTAACACCAAATGTTAGGTTCAATGCAATGTCCTTAGAAACACAATCAACAAGGAAAACTTATTTATTACAGTCATTTAAATTGTTACATATTTCATCGCTTTTGGCTATTTCATGTTGTTGTGGTTCTAGGTAGTCTATGTTATTGTGTTTTTAGGTTGCTTGAAGTTTATATTATCAATAAAAAGGTACAGCAAAAATAATATACATTTAAATATGTCCATTATAAAATAAAACTACGAATTATTATTATATAATAGAATCGTATACAAATCGCTTTATATAACAAAAAAAATCAATTAAATACTTCTTATAAGATATATTGTTAATTAGGTTTGATGTTAACTTAGCTTTCAAATTAAATAAATATGAGTAAATAGTGGTATTATATTTAAAATTATAGTTCCAACTATAGAAATGAAAACGTATTAGGTTCCCTGTTTCATTATGAATATCAAAAAATATTTATAGCTTGACACCATAGATGTACTAATAAAAAACCGTAGATAAGTCATGCGCGCTCATAAGTGGCACTTAAAACACAGGCTAAATGGCTCATCTGACTTCAGTCGTGCACTGGCTGCCGTCGCAATCGTTCACCTGCTTTGGCGTGTTTGTTTATCAAAATAATCGAGAATGCCGTCGTGTGCGATGAGATTTTGCACAAACTATAGTAGAAAAACTACTAAAATGATGAGATTACTTATCATTTGTAAGTATAAATTTACAACGTTTTAATTATAGTTTATAATAAATCGTGTGTATAGGTCATAATAATTCTTTGTCAAACGGTCGTCTTAGTGTCATATTTCACGACGGTACAGAAAAAATATGTTTATCCCTTTTTAGCGCTTGCTTTAAGATGAGCTATCTCGCCTACATTTCAAAGGTACTTCTTGGTGTGTTGTGTTGATAATATATTTCTAGTGGTGTGCATTCATCTGCCGCAATTGGTGCTGGTGCCACTCGTAAGCGCCGGTTTTCTCGTAAATGGCCTATCTAACGTTTTTTAATCTATGGCTTGACACTAAGTTATTTTTTAATTCCCTTAACTATAGCTTTATTTGAACTTAAAATTGGCTTCATGCATTACATGTGACTCATTGCATAACGAATATATTCAATATTGTTGACGATTCTCGGTTAATTTAATTAATAATCTCATGTAAATTTTTGGTATTGTTTGTTTATTTTGCAAAAACAAGACAAAAATATATTTTTTTACATCCTTTTATATCATATAAGTAGACAAATTAGAAACATGTTATTTGCGAATAATAATGTAGTAAATAAAATTTCTAATTTAATAAATAAAAATAAATATGTTCGGTAATACATTTTTCATCAGATCTTTTGATTTTTTGTTTCAACAGTGAAAAGATATTGTTCGTTGTCAAATTGAGACCAATGACTAATTAGATTTGATAGTGACGTAAGCTTTTACAAAATCAGTCACATTATTTTTGTGTACTAAGATTGTTTATGATTAAATATTTCTTTACTTTTATTCTGCAAAAATGTATGTGTATCTCAGCCCAAACTGAGTAGACACTAAAAATAGACATAAAAATCTTTAACAGTTAAGTTTATCAGAATATGTCAGTCATAGTTCATACAAACTATCAACATGAGGTAAACATTAAAAAATATCAAAAAAATAATGTGTTGAAATGCCTAAGGAAATGTTGCTTTACAAAGTTTCATGATAAAAAATAATACATTTGAGGCTTAAATGCTTAAAAACGGTATCATTTACAGTTTTGTGTTTATAAAATTATGTGAGCGAGTAAAACTGAGATTCAATCACGAAAATATGTACAAAATATTGTGCTGGGACCATTCTTCCAGTATTAAAAACATTCAAATACACTATTTGATTTCATGGCAATACTATCTAGGAAAATATGAAGACTGGGTCCTCTAATGATTTATATTATACAGTTTAAGAAGAATATGTTACAGTTGTATAAGTTAATATTGTAACTATTGATTGACTCACAGCTCTTTGAGACGGTGCGGTGTTACGTTTTCAGATCTTGATTCCCGTTCACATAAAGTGGGACTTCTTTGTACTCCGGGAACGGGTATAATACTAAATGATCCGCGGTTTTATACCACGGTATGAGGCCGTTCTGAAAAAAAAATATAGAGATGTTTAGGATCCAGTGTATAGAATATTAGTAACTTATTTTTTCCTGTGGGATATACGAGGCAACTTAAGGGGATTCTTAAGGAAGCTTTTCTTAGCTACAATGAAATGTTAAAATTCCACAACTTAAAATAACGTATATTATTATTTTATACCTGATTGGTTCTTTTATTGGTGCCTCTACCAAATCCGTCCCAGTGATTACCGGCAACACCTATTAGATCATCCATCTGTAAAAAAGGGATAGATTAATAAAGTTTAATATAAATCTTTGGTTTTGCCTCCATTTCATTTGAAATAATATGTAAGAGCAAGCAATGAGTTTTTCATGTTAAATGAAAAACATGTAAAGGTGCACCCTCACCGGAAGCATTCGCGTGTAATGTAACGTTACAGATTTCATCATTACATCAGTGAAGGAAGAGAACCAAGCACTACAATGCGCACCTTGTAATGATTGTATGAATGATTGTATGAAAATCAAAAACGAATCTATAATGTTACAGTACACGTGAAGCATATTTCCCTACAATATAATAACTTACTTCAAAAGAAATCTCCTCGTTATTATTGGAAGTGTGCGACATGACGGCAATCCTATTGTGGGCGTTTTGTCCGCCGAAGTAATAGATATCGTCCAGCGAGAAGAAACTGTTTGACGCGTCGAGGCGATTCGTCTGCATTATCTCGTATGCGACTCGGCCAACCTACGGGAATGAGCGCAAATTATGGTTTTTTGTTTGACAAATGTAGGGTATTAGGGTTGTAACCACAGATCTGTATTTGAATAGACAACGCAAGTGTCATTTCTTGTATAGAAATCAAGCGTGCCATTATTTTTCCACCTACTGTGACGTCACATGACCAATTTAGTGATGGGAACTCCCCGTCAGCGCGTAAACGATTCAATCGATTATATTCGAGTGCATCGACAGACGAATGATAAATTGACAGAAGAATGAAAATAAAAGAATGATCATAAATAAAAGATGTTATTAAAGGAAAGAAAAATTTCGACACTGGCGGGGTTCGAACCCGCGACCTTCGGGTATACGCCCCCGTCGCTCTGCCAACTGAGCTACAGTGTCAGTTGGCATCCAGCCAGTGTCGAAATTTTTCTTTCCTTTAATAACATCTTTTATTTATGAGTAATAATCCCCACATGAGGAATTCATGTCAAAAAACATTAAATTATAGAATTATACCTGTTTTTTAATAACGCTATTTTCTCATGGTCTCATTTTCTTCTTCTGGTTCTCGGAAAGTTACAAAATGATTTAAAAAAACCCCGAGAAGAAATTTTATCTACAAAAAGGAAAGCCAGTAGAAGAAGCTATGACAAAATATAATACAACCCAGAACGGTTACATACTGTATATCCGAAACTTTTAAACCCGAATATTATTTTACCGAAAACTAATCGCTTTTTTTTTAATTGCCATAATATTGTTTCATCGAAATTTCATATACCATATTCTTACATTCCAGATTATCGTTTGGTTTTTGTTTTTGTTTACTATCATTTTGATTAACCACTAGAACGGATTTCCGAAGAATCGAAAACCAGATATACCTTTATTCCGCAATATTGCTTTTCCGAATAATCACTATACCAAAAAATCATTTTCCATACATTGAAAATACAGATGTTTTGAATGATACCTACAGCTATGAATAATTTAGCAGGCATATTTTAAGTAATAGTATACCCCGCTTAGTAGTATACCATGCATCAGACATTTAGGTGCTCGCTCCGCTGCGCTACGCTCGCTCGTTTTATACATAATCTAACCTAACCTAACCTAACTGAATGTAACCTAACTTTTCTTTGTCTGCAGGGGGCTTTCGCCCCCCGACCCCCCCAAGCAGGGGGGCTCTGCCCCCCTGCACCCCCCCTACATGCAACCAAGCATGCAAACAAGCAAGCAAGTATACATACAAACAGGCATGCATCCGCGTTCTATTTATACAATTTTTCTAACATAAAAAATATCTTTTTTTTTTTTTAAATCTTTTTGTTCATGAAAACCTCATGTGAAGACGCATCCCGCCTGTGTCGAAATTTTTCTTTCCTTTATTTATTCTTTATTTATTAGCAATAAAAAATATCTGGTTAAAGAGATTTACGATATGTAAGACTATAGATAAAGTTACTTCGGTCTTTTAAACCTTTGGAATAATGAGATTATAGTAAAAGATGTAGTTGGTAAAAGCAAAAAAATCATTTTAATAATCTGGTTTTAGTTTTTCTGGGAAGTGATACTTCTAGAAAATGTATTTATGTTCTAATGAAGTTGTGGAAAATAAAGCATCTGTGATACGTAAATTATGTGAACAGTTTTCTGAATAGTGAATTTCGGATTTGAGATATTCGAATTTTCGAAATGTTACCACCCAGAACTAATTGGGATTTGAAAAAAAAACAAATAAAATAACTTGTAGAGAAGGAAAAATAATCAAGTATTTTTTTTTCGTTGTCTGTTTTTCTCCAGGCTGTATCTCATAAACAGTGATAACTAGAAAGCTAAAAGTTTCACAAATGACGTATTTCTGTTGCCGCTATAACAACAAATACTAGTAAAAAAAAGATTTTAAGGGGGGCCCCTTACAATAAACGTGTTTTTTTTCGTATTTGTTTGCTCAATATCAAAACGTTAATAAGTAGATACTTAAAGTTTTCACAGTATATTTACTTGTATATCACCTTTCAAAATAAATAATTAAATAACAGTAAAGTAAATATCAAAGGGGCTCCCATACAAAAACGTTATTTTCTATTATAGATGATAGTACGGAACACTTCGTTTGTTCAATATTGGAAATAAAAAAAAACAAAGTAGTTAAACAAACTCTTCAACATTTGTTGAATATGTAGAATTATCAGAAGCAGTAACCGAATTACATTTTCTCATTTGTGTAATGAATGATGTCTTTACTAAAGTTTGTAAACCAGTTAAAATCTATGAAGATAATTAAGCAGCTGTAGCTATTTCTAAGTATGGAAACTTTACAAAGAATTCTAAGCATATTGAAGTTCACTATCATTTTGTAAATTAAAATGTTTAGCAGGGAAGTATACAAAATAGAGTCAGAAAATAAAATTGCAGATAACTAAATTTAAAGGAGTATAGTTCCCTAATTGATTATAATTACTGTAGTACTTAAGAAGCTTTGAACTTATGTAAGGAGGCGTGTTCGTGTATATATGTACATTTATATTGGCAACACTGAGTGAAGGAAGGAAGTAAATAAAGACTGACACATACCACATGTTAAGAAATGTAGCTTAGAGAAAAACTTATAACTAAAATTAAACTGTTTTTTTATTAAATAAAAACAAAGTTAAAACAAGAGTATTCCAATTAATTATTTAACAGAAACATTGTAGTAATAAAAATATTTTAGATACATGGAACATCCATCGCAAATATTATCATTTCTCTGTTCCCAAAATCGATTAGAATTAGAATCGAATACAACTATCTGTGTAGGTACAACACATTTAGCTTAAAATGACAGAAATATGACAATAGCTACCGTACCATGTAGCTGATTGATAGGTGAAAATATCGTTCATTTTGATGTTCATTGCGTGTTTTAATAGACAAGCCATACTAGATAGCTTTGTAACTAAAAGCGGCAATGTATTATAAATTAAGCGATACACACTCGTTTAAAAGTTTTTCAGTGTAAAACCACAACGAACACGAAATAATTGATTTTGCAATAAAAACCACATAATCTAATAATAAAGTGACCTACCAATGAAAGGAAATCTTTCTATTAATTAGTCCCGCTTTATTTAGACAGTTTTTGCAACTCAATACGGCACAATTAGGCAATTTTTAAATTTAGCTTGACATCTGTCACCGAGAACGTACGAGCACGGACTCAATCAAATGGCGATAAACTAAGATAATTTTACTCAGTTTTTACACGCGAAGTACATGCACTTGCGGCATCTATTCAAATACATGTCTGTGGTTGTAACGAAACCCCGCCTCCACCTCCGTTACTGCGGAACTTCCGCAAAGAATCAAACCTGCGCTTCCGCATCCGCCTCCGCAAAAAATATGCAGAGTTTTAACGGAGGTTAACAAACAGCGCGCAAGGAGCGATGCTTGGAGGCGCGGCCGCACGGATGGGCAAAATTTTGCTTTTGCCACGGAAATACGGGCGAACGGTGGAGGGCATAATTATTTTTGACTTAAATGAGCCATGACTTTTTTTAATTTTTCTAGCTTAAACTTTACAACTACCTCCGCCTCCGCTAAGAAGGCCCCCATTACAACCCAATGACAATAAATGACAACAGGAGGATAAGAGAATTAGATAAAATATATATCTGAATAAGATTGAGACAAAAGCTTAGTGAATTTTGTGTTACTATTTTATTTCTGAAATATGTTTGCTTTGGTCCTTAAGCACATGAAAACAATATTTGGTTCTTCGAACCGAAAAACCAAATATTGTTTCAGGGATTTTTTTTTATTTAAAAAATAATGGAGGTTGGTAAAATCGTTTCATATTTAATGCTAATTGTGTTTTTATATTTCTTTCATAGATTGGACGATAAAGTTAGAAACATGTTATTTATCAATGAAATTTGGTATAGTCTTAAATCACTGGCATATAAAAAACTGATATTAAATAAGAAACTTAAACTCACCTGACTACTAAACGTGCACACAAGATAATCCGCCGCGGCCAGCATAGTCAAATCCACGAGCAGCCCATGCAACGACGTGGGCGAGTATCTCCTCGCAGTGCCGGCCCATCGTGATATGCCCGCGTCGTGCACCCAGCGGTACCCCGGGAACTTGGCCGCCGCCTCCTCCGCCACCTGCACTGCGTCAACTATCACACACATACACGACACGTCACACACACACACATCACACACACACACCCAGCGGTACCCCGGGAACTTGGCCGCCGCCTCCTCCGCCACCTGCACTGCGTCAACTATCATACACATACACGACACGTCACACACACACACATCACACACACACACCCAGCGGTACCCCGGGAACTTGGCCGCCGCCTCCTCCGCCACCTGCACTGCGTCAACTATCACACACATACACGACACGTCACACACACACACATCACACACACACACCCAGCGGTACCCCGGGAACTTGGCTGCCGCCTCCTCCGCCACCTGCACTGCGTCAACTATCACACACATACACGACACGTCAAACACACACACCACATCACACACACACACCCAGCGGTACCCCGGGAACTTGGCCGCCGCCTCCTCCGCCACCTGCACTGCGTCAACTATCACACACATACACGACACGTCACACACACACACCACATCACACACACACACCCAGCGGTACCCCGGGAACTTGGCCGCCGCCTCCTCCGCCACCTGCACTGCGTCAACTATCACACACATACACGACACGTCACACACACACACCACATCACACACACACACACCCAGCGGTACCCCGGGAACTTGGCCGCCGCCTCCTCCGCCACCTGCACTGCGTCAACTATCACACACATACACGACACGTCACACACATACACGACACGTCACACACACACCACATCACACACACACACCCAGCGGTACCCCGGGAACTTGGCCGACGCCTCCTCCGCCACCTGCACTACGTCAATTATCACACACATAAACGACACGACACACACACACACGACATATCACAGTCACATACAGCAGAGAATCCTGTTACAAATACACCAGGTCACACATTCGCTAGATGCCAAATACATACACTAGACTACAAACTTATACATGACTCTACACACAAACTAGATGGCCAATTTTACAAGATCAACTTGTTTAGAATTTAAACGATTTGGGATTGTGACTTTTGTTTACTGAAATGTACCTTTATCAAGCATTGAGGTACAAGTTTGTAATTAAGGACCCATCACTACAAATCCGTTACTATTAAGATTCAGTTAAACTTGTAGAATTGCGCCCAAGCAAATAAAAATTTTCGACACCAGCAGGATTCGAACCCACGACATCCAGGTATACGCCCCCGTCGCTCTACCAACTGAGCTATGGTATCTAGTGACCAAACGCGGAAAAAAATGTATTTGCTTTGTTTCTTTAAAATTTTATTTGCTTTAAAATATAATTTCAATATTCATAAAAAAAAAACTTTTAACCCATAAATTTCTATCAACTTTAAACCCTGCATTTTTTTGACAACTCAGCTTCTACTAATAAAACAAACCACTTACAGCAGGATCATCGGTCGCCAAGTACACCCTGCGTACATCAACGGGCGTAGTTAACTCTAGTTGGTCGTAGTACTCCTGCACGTGACGCATGTACTCCGTGATGTGGTGGAACGCGGCCTCCGTGCCCACCTTGTCTGTGCGTCGTATGTGGACGCTGCATGCAAATATGTGTTTTATTACGATATGATTATGGGCTGTTTAAGCATGGGGTCATATGTGGACGTTACATGCAAATAACTGTTTTATTACGATGTCGTTATGGGCTGTTTCAGCATGGGGTCTTATGTGGACGCTGCATGCAAATAAGTGTTTTATTACAATGCCGTTATGGTCTATTGAAGCATGGGGTCTTATGTGGACGCTACATGCAAATAAATGTTCCATATTAGTAGCAGTAGAGATGAAGTCCCTCAGAAAAGTTTGTAATATAAGGTTATGTGATCGAGTGAAAAATACTGTGATTCGTGAACGGTGTGGTGTGAAAGATGATAATGTTAAAAAGATAGAAAAATTAATATAACGAAGGTTTGGGTACTAATACAGAGGATGGATGATTGAAAATTGGTAAAAGAGATTTATAAAACCAAGGAATACCACGGCGGATACATCTGGACCAAATAGAGAGTGTGCTGTTTCGTAGTAGTGAGAAATAACCGTATGTTAAGTGTAATTTGGAGTTCGATTTGAAAGTTTACGATTTATTTTAACTTATGCTTTTGTAGCATGAGGTACATAACCAATGAAATGAAACATCGACAGGCGTAGTTAACTCTAGCTGCAGAGCAAGCACGAGCCGTGTTTAAACTAGTTATCGCGTGGGATAAAGCAGCCATCTCTTACGCACTTACTTAGTATCGTATACTGCCTTCTCATTCTAAACGTTATCGTGTCGATAAAATAGCGCTCGTGCTTGCTATACTGGTCGTGCTACGTGCCCACTTAGTCCGTTCGTCTTATACGAATAAGTATTTTATTACATAGCGTAGCATGGGGGACAAAACTTGCGAGGAGGACAAATTGATGGTTTAATGTTTGTTTTTTAATAGTTCTTTGTATGGAAAATATTGTAATAAATATTGAAGTTTTATTTTGTCATACATATGACTTTTTGAATAATATATATCTATAACACAAGTCAACAAAAAAAATATTTTTCTTTGAGTCTGTTATTTAGTGAATATTTTCTGATTGTATACATCAAAAAAGAAACAGAAACTCTATTTATAATAAATAAAGTTTGCTTTTGTACCTTTACACAATGTAAAACGAATATAATAGTGTTTAAGCAGTTTTTTTAGGAGCCGTTGCATAGAAGATACAGGAGAGGGGCAGGGGGGGGGGCTGTAGTTGACAGCTCTACAAGAAGCCTAAAGGCAGTACTTCTTCACAATGGAAATAAATTTCCATCTCTTCCCCTTGCTCATTCTGTAATGCTTAAAGAGAATTACGAGAGCGTTAAAATGTTGCTACAAGTTTTAAAATATGAAGAGTACGCCTGGCCAGTGATAGGAGATTTCTAAATGCTTGGATTTCTGATAAAAATGCAAGGCGGGTACACTAAATATCCGTGTTACATTTGTTTATGGGACACTAGAGCCGATGCAGCACTCATGGCCAAAACGGAGCGAGTTTCAAATAGGACAACTTAATGTCAAAAATGAACCGATTGTGAAGCCCGATCATATTTTAATGCCTCCATTGCATATTAAATTAGGTCTGATGAAGCAGTTCGTAAAGGCTCTGCGTCAAGACTCTGAGGCCTTTCAATATTTAAAATCATTTTTCCCGAAATTGTCAGAGGCTAAAATTAAAGCTGGTATTTTCATTGGTCCACAAATAAAGAAAATAATGGCCAGTGAACAATTCCTACACCTCCTCAGTACCCACGAAAAACAAGCGTGGCTCAGCCTTAAAGCAGTGATTAATGGCTTTCTTGGCAACAGAAGGGCAGAGAATTACACGGAGCTTATTAATGATATGCTTCACAACTTCAAAGTTATGGGTTGCAGAATGTCATTGAAAGTCCACATGATACATGCTCATTTGGATAACTTTAAAGACAACTTAGGTGCATATTCGGAAGAGCAAGGGGCACGTTTCCACCAAGATGTAATGAACTTTGAAAAGCGTTATCAAGGACAATATAATGAAAACATGATGGCTGACTACATTTGGGGGCTCATACGAAAAAATTCCAACTAACACAGAAGAAATACCAAGTCTGTTCATTTTTAAAGTCTTATTTGTATTATTTTTTGTATTTGTGGGTTTATATATGCCGTCTTGTATAATTAAAGTCAATAAAAAAATGTGAATTAGAAACTATTTTCCTTTTACATGTAATAATTGAAATTAAAAAATAGAGCTCTTTCATAAAAAATAAATTTCATTGTAGTAACTACAAAAGCAAACTTTAATAGATAAAAATATTTTTTCTATAATTAGTTAGGCATAAGTAATCAAAATCAGAGGTACAGAACGCAGACTCAAAATTCGTGTTGACCCGTGTAATCTTTCTCAGCTTCTGCATTCTCAGCCATGTGGGTTTCCTCACGATGTTTTCCCTCACCGTTAGCAACCATGATAAATTAACCACACATATGACTTTAGAAAAGACAAATTGGTGTAGGCCCGTTCCAGGATTGGAACTCACGCCCTTCTGTTTTTCGGGCGGGTGTTCTACCCACTGGACTATCATGTCGCTACTTGTACTAGTTGTTGTACTTAGTCATGTGACAGTGTATTCGTACAAAACGGCGATAGGCCTGCCCCCTATCACGTGAGTACACTGTCTAAGCAAAACGTGGGTACTTTCTCTGGAAACTAGATGGCGCTTGCCATGTGAGTTCAGGAGTATTGGTACCTCTGCCAACCCCTTCGGGGATAAACGGCGTGAACGTTTATGTTATTTATGTTACAACAGATTCAAAAAGTTACAATTTATATAGAACAAATTATTGATCAATATTTGAAATATACAGTTGATTATCATATCGTATATTATACTCATTTACATTGTTTATACAACTGTGGTTTCATTGTTAATAGTAAATACGCTTTAATTTCAACAAAAAATATATTGACATGATGCAGCAACTCGGTAAAGCTTGTTTTTTCAGAGTGTTTTTGTGAGAAATATCTACAAAAATATTGATAGTGTTCCATTAACCTAATATTAAAAAAAAAATGTGAAAAAAGTAGCACAGAAAAGCCTACCCGGATAAACCATTAAAACAAAAACAACAGCTTAACTAACATACACATATACATTCAGCCTCTAAGAACCATAAAAATTGTAATGGTTGATTGTTTCACGTTAACGAACTTTCATCAATAAACATTTTATGGCCAATGCTTTGAAACAAACAATAATGTTTTGTCTCACATCACAAAACTGCTGTAATTAATCAGGTCGATTTTAAGTGTTGTGCGATAAGGTTCATTAATCACTGTTGTTTTATGGTAGAATTATGGTCAGGAAATATTTATACTAAGGTTTGTTTAAAGAGTTAAAAATTCTTAGCTCTGTTCACCCCTTAAATAGGTTTGAGTTATGTCTGAAATTGCTGTAAAAAACCCTGAATATAATTAAGGTATAATAACTGTGATAGCAACTATTTCGTTTATTTACTTCCAAACCGATGAATTGTCAAGGTATTTAACAATCTGTGAAAACATCATGAAGAAACCCAAGCTGAGATTTACTTAGTCATGTGACAGTAAATACACTGTCTAGGCAAAGAGTGGAAAATCTGACCATCAGGTACCAAAAATATCATATGATATTCAGTGGTATTACTACCTTTACAACCTTTTCTGTAATGGTGTGAACGATTGACGGTCATTACCCCTTTTTACCCATGGATATAGTAAGAGCCCCAAACCCTTCGTCGCCTCTTACGACACCCGTGGGTAGAAAGGGGTAGCGACATTCTAAGCCGGCACTACACGGCACCGTTTTTGGGTTTAGTTTTTATTGGATTTTTGGGCGATGCGGTTGGAGACCCATCACCAAAAACCTTTATTTTTACCACATTTTCCCCACTCAACTTCCAAAGGTGGCTGAGGAATTTATAATTCCTTAGCTCTGGCTACCCCATCAAGGAAAATATAGCCGTAAGTATATGTATGTATGAATGTAGTAAGAGGCGACGAAGGGTATGGGACTTTTTAAATGGGTTTTTTCGCGATGCGGTTTAGACCCATCACCAATGACACTTTATTTCTACCATCTTGTCCCCTATCTACTTCCAAATGTGGCTGAGGAGTTTTTAGCTCTGAAGCTCTGGCTACAACTCTTTGGGATTTATGGCCGTGAGTATATGTATTTATGTAAACGATTAAACAAATTGAACAAAAACGGTACTCACCCAACAATTGGATGCTTAAAATCTAATTTGGCAATAGTTTCATTCATAGCTTTCTGTATCTCAGGTCTTGGCTTCATGATATACTTCAATATCTGTCCAATCCACCACGAGGATGGGTCGCCATTGAAACGAACTATTCTATGGGCCAGGTCCTTTGGGATAGCCAGGGGCAGGAATTTTGGTTTGCGCGTTATCGAGTCTATGAATGGTAGTGAGACTACTTTTGCGTCGTAGGTTACTGAAATGAAGAATATTATATTGTATTAATCTTAAACCATTGAGAGCAATGGACGTATATTTGAGTACAAGTAATAAACATAACATGAACATAAACGTTCACGCCGAATATCCCCGAAGGGATTGGCAGAGGTACTAATACTTCTGAACATCAAGTGACTTTGTCACCTGGTGTTCAGAGTACCCACGTTTTGCAAGGACAGTGTACTCACGTGATAGGGGGCAGGCCTATCGCCGTTTTGTACGAATACACTGTCACATGACTAAGTACAACTCAGCCATGTGGGTTTCCTCACGATGTTTTCCCTCACCGTTAACAACCATGATAAATTAACCACACATATGTCTTTAAAGACAAATTGGTGTAGGCCCGACCCAGGATTTGAACACTAGTCGTTTGCACGATAACCGAGTGTTCTACCCATTGGGCTATCACGGTACAAGAGTACAAGTAAGTATTTATATTTATCGCTGTGTAGGGACAACTTAGTATAGCACTAACCCCTTTCCTAGCGAATAAAGGTATTGGGGATTCTTTAAATGTTAGCTGGGCAATGCGTCAGTAATGGTTAGAAACTCATCAATAGCCATCCTTTATTTTGTGACCTTTCCCCCTCAAGTTCCAAAAGATAGAATTCAATTACAGTAGCCGCAAAGTCTGCCAACCCACACTAGGTCAGCGTGCTAGGCTAAGAAAATAACACTCTTTACAGGGTAGGCTCGAGTTTCATATAAATCTCTTAAGTATTAATAAGTAATAAAAATAGGAGCTATATGATGGCAGACAGATTCTTTATGTTTCCCTTTTGCCCCTTCATGGAGTAACATAATAAGTATACATACCCGGCCATCATACCTAGTTATCACGTTGACCAATCTTTTCCAATCCTCTTATGGTACGATGAAAAATACCTTAACTTACCGACATCACAATGACTTATAAGCAGTCTTATGGCAAAACGTAATCTCTTCCTATTTTTGAATGGTAAGTTCAGTAAAATTTATACTGTCAGATAGATACAACATAAGAAGTCTTACCCGGCCATTGCAGCACCTTATCGTTATAAACGCTAGTGCAGGTATCAGAGATGGGGTAGAACACGTGGTCCCATCCCTTGGTATTGTATCTCCACCCCTTCGAGTTCAAAATGAGGGTTCTCTCGGTCGCGTATGCGAATATCAGGCAGTACACTATGTGGTGGAGTTGGCAGCCAAAACCGCAGCCCTGGGAATGTACATTTTATGTATTAATACAATGCAACCGTTATAGCCCAGTGCAACCGTTATAGCCCAGTGCAACCGTTATAGCCCAGTGGGTAGAACACTCGGTTATCGTGCAAACGACTAGTGTTCAAAACCTGGGTCGGGCCTACACCAATTTGTCTTTTCTAAAGACATATGTGTGGTTAATTTATCATGGTTGTTAACGGTGAGGGAAAACATCGTGAGGAAACCCACATGGCTGAGTTGTACTTAGTCATGTGACAGTGTATTCGTACAAAACGGTGATAGGCCTGCCCCCTATCACGTGAGTACACTGTCCATGCAAAACGTGGGTACTCTGAACACCAGGTGACAAAGTCACGTGATGTTAAGAAGTATTAGTACCTCTGCCAACCCCTTCGGGGATATTCGGCGTGAACGTTTATGTTATGTTTATTATAATACGAGAAAATTGCGCAGACATGGGAGTATAAAAATCAAGTTATAGTATTTAGTATAATTAGAAGGAGCGCAAAAGGAAAAATATGCATCTAAAATACATTATAAACTTCATAGTATTTGATTTGACACTGATGCTTATATACACATACACTTTTATTTATTTTCCGTTTTCAAATTGAGATATATTATATTTGTCTCTTCAGCTGATGTCATAAAAAAATAACTATTTGTGTGCAGCGCTGCTAGCACATTCGTCAACTCTAACCAATAACCCTAGGAATAGTTTTGTTTGTATCATTACTGAGTGCTATAGAATGAACTTATAGACTAAGGACATTATAGACTGAAGCAGCAGTACACATTGGACCAACCATTGGGCCAACATTGGGCCAGTATCTGGCCGTTTAAATTGTGAAACATTTACACATTGGCGAGTTGCCTGCCCAGTCTGCATTGGCGTTTCAACAAAGATGGACGTGGAAACGGTCGCAGCCGCGGCAATCTATCTGTACAGCACAGTTCATTATTTCCTACATATTGAAAATGTATTATTAATATAATTAATCATGGGTTCTTATTATTAATAATGGGTTTACTTTGATAACATTCAATAAATTTTAATGTTGTTTTAATAGCTGTGTTGTGCCAGCTTAGCACTACCCCATTTCTTCCGGTGGGTGTACGTAAGAGGCGACTAGCGGTATTGGGGCTTTTAAGGGATTTTTGGGCGATGCGGTTGAGGACCCATTTATTTATTATTTATTTGAACACTTTATTGCATACAGAATAGATCTTTTGTATTTTACAAAAGAACAGAACATAAAAACTTAGTACACAAAGGCGGACTTATCGCATTAACGCGATTCAAATTCAAATCATTTATTGCATTCAAGTGGTACATACAAGGTGATACAGGTTGTTTTTATTTAATGAGCCATAACTTGAACCCTGATAGGGCACCGCATAATATAAACTTACAAATAAAAGTTATAAAAGGTAAATAATAAAAAGAAAAAAAAAGACAATTCTAAATAAAACACAAGTATGATATAAAACGGAAAAATTAAAAACTTAAAACTAAACTTAATTGCTAAATTATAATACTAGCTTATTTTATTATTACTACAACTACAAGTTAATTAAATTAAAAATATATTAAAGGTCCGTATATTAAATTCATGTCAAAAAATAATTGTATGTCTTTTTGATTTCTTCCAGTCAACCTTTATTTCACCAATCAATAACAACTTTTATTTCACCATCCTTTCCCCACGCAAATTTCAAAAGTGGCAGAGGAATTTTAAATTTCCTAGCTCTGGCTACCCCTTCAAGGGATTTATAGCCTTTAGTATATGTATGTATGTAAATTTTAATGTTTCGTAGCTTGTCCTCGCCATCGAAGCCGCCATCTTTAATAACTGACATCGAACTGAATAAGTCACCAACGTGTGAACAGTATTGGCGAGACACGCCAAGATCCTTTCATGTGTGGAAAAAAACCGACACCGCACCGCTCCGAATAGCTGGCCAACGTTGGCCGCCAATCACCAACACCACATATGCAGCGCCAAGTAGCCCGCTACACGCTGGCCCAATGATTGGCCCAATGTGTACTGCTACCATAAGACAAGCAGGCCTATTTGTATAGTAGTTTAGAATGGTATATGTAATTTTGTATATATCTTCTATACTTATAATAAATCTGTAGAGAGGTCAATTCTGTACATTAAATATATTTTCAAAATAACTATCAGGGGGTGATTAGTGAACGATACTGATGCCAAAAATGCAATCAGTAGAATTTTTGTCTGTCTGTCTGTCTGTCTGTCCGTCTGTCTGTCGGTTTGTATGTTCCTTATGGAAACAAAAACTACTCGACGGATTTTAACGAAACTTGGTAGAATTATTCTTCATACTTCTGGGCAGGTTATAGTGTACTTTTCAGCAGAGCAATGAAGGGGAATTTCGGGAAATTGTGGGAAAACGGGGGAAGTTACTCCATTTGTTAAGCTTCCGTGTGCAGCCTTAATGGTTACAGTTACATAAAAATCATGTATGATAGAAATATTGGACATAAAATAGTCTAAAAAATATCCTTTAACAGTACATGTCTATCTTTTATGGTTGACTCACAATAACACGTGTAACTCCTGATAGCTTAGCAGTTCGGAGCATCCTGATTATATATGTATACTCTTACGTCTATAGTTCTCTCATTCATCTCTCATTAAAAACAAGTTTACATTATTACCTATTCAATAAAAAAAGAATCATAGAAATCGGTATAGAAACACCAAACTTATACATGAAATAAGCCTTCGCGTCCTGTCGTCACACGTGAATACTGAATCATGCTGGATTATTTTTTAGTAATGGTTGCGCGAGCAAAAGATAGCCGTGAGTATATGTATGATGTATGCAAAGTTTGTAACTCTGATTCTTTGTTTGCATGGGTTTATTTTCTTAGATACTGAACCGTTTATTAAAGCGCTTTCACAATCACAAAGCTAAACTATTCAGGAGTGCTATAAGTGGCGCTAAATTTCACAAAGGTTGAGCAGTGATTGAAGAAACGTCAGATATTTTTAAAACTACGCTACCCGTGCGAAGCAGGGCCGATCCACTAGTAGACACTAAATTTAAAACATAAAAAAATCCAAAAGTGGCTGAGGAATTTCGCATTCCAAAGCTCTGGCTACCCCGTTAAGGGATTTATAGCCGTGAGTATATGTTGTATAAAAAAATTACAATTTCAACTAAGAGTATGAAAAACGCCTCACCTTATTCAAATTACAGACCAACTTCCTCGCCTCGCGGCAGTCGGGCGGGTTCTGCAAGAAATGCAACCTCCGTTGTATGAGATCGCTGACGTTTGCGGCTTCTTTGAGCCGCCAGTCTTCGTAACCGTCTAGTTGCGTTAGGCGGAGCATGTCGGAGAGAAGAGATCTGCCGATATAATTATTAGACTTGTAATCCTATTAATATTATAAATGTGAAAGTTTAGATGTTTGCAAGCTTGTGTGTTTGAGGTTAAAAGGCTCATCCAGTTCATAATGTATATGAATGAAATTTGGCAGAATGCAAGATAATGACCCAAATTGTAACATAGGATACTTTTATCTCGGAAAAATTTGAACAATAAATATTCACGCCTGATTGAACTAAGAGTACCGGAAAAAACGCCTTAAGCTTTGTCATAAGCAAATTTGACAGTACGAAGTCTGTCGGGTCGGTCGGTACATACATACACGCACGTATGGTAGGCATAGACTATACTATAGATGCCTACCTTTTGAACACTCTCTCCCTAACATTACTTTCCACACTTGGTCTGTAGATCTGTTTACTAATTTACTATCATCCATCTTCTCTATGTGCCGAGACCAACGAATATATTATTAACTACAAATCTCGCGGCTAAATTTATGGCCGTGAGTATATGTGTGTATGTATGTGTCGTGGCCATATCGTAAATTTGAACACATCATGAAATGATCGATCATTTCATGAAATGGTCGTATTTCATGAAATGTTCAACTGTTTATTGGCCACATCGTGATGTGGTTTGGGCAGATCAATGATAAGAAATCGTTTCTCGATATGGCCAACTAAACGCGCGGCCTCTTCATGAAATGGTTAAGATTATTTGGTCATATCGTAAAGTAGTTACATTAATTACCGGTAGAGGCGCTGAAAACGCTTTGTTTATGTGTGAAGATGGCGGTCGCTGTCAAAAGTGTTATTTCTCGCAGTGAAAAAGTTGACAATTCGCTATTAAGCGAGGAAAAAGTGACAACAAAAGAGTTTTCGACGAAAAGGTTTTCGAATACTTTGCTTATTACGAAAAAACTGAGCAATATGTTAAAAAACTGTAGAGTTTGGATCGCATTTCACAGGTTACTCTATTTCTACGATCTGGCCAAGCGTGGATGACAAAATCGTGAAACGTTGACGATTTTATGATCTGGTCAAATGAAGTTGGCTACATCATGAAATGTGACCATTTCATGAAATGATCGATCATTTCACGATGTGTTCAAATCTACGATATGGCCACGACATATGTACTACCCCACTTTTTCCCGTGATTGTTCATAAGAAGCGACTAAGGGTTTTCGGGCTTTTAAAGAAGTTATTTGGCGATGCGTTTGCAGACCCATCAACTTTATTTAACTATCTTTTCCCCAATTAAGTTGCAGAACTAGCTGAGTAATTTTCAACTTTGAGGCTCTAGCTACCCCTCCTAGGAACTTTTAGCCTTGAGTAACTTTATATATGTATGTATATTAGTTTAATATCTTTAACAACATGTAAAATTCATTATTTTTGTATGCCATTAAAACCATAAAAAATAATTAGGATTGTTTAGGAACATTTAAGCAATACTATTTGTTTCTCCATGTCTAAGGACATCTACCTAACATGACTATATTTATTGTTGTTTCCATCCAAAGGTTGTCTGGAAGAGAAATTTTCAAGTCATTAGACAACCAACCCCCGTAGATGAGTGTGGGAGCGATTAGGTCATGTGAGACGTGAAATACTGCCAGATTTTGAATGAGCGATCTGTCAGTTTCTCATCTTTCATGTGACGTACGTGCCAAACCTTATGGTTACTAGTGCAATAATACTTTTATTCTGTAAGACTGTACTTTAAAAATATTTATTGTGTGATGTGCAAGATTTATAAAAACAATTACACATAATTAAATCATTACAATAATACCGCAACGATTTCTTTGTTTTGGTATCAAAAGACCAACACGTTAATTCAGTCATCTGTATAAACTTATCGTTAATTTATAAATACAAAACAACTGTTCCAATAATTTTGATTGTGTTTCAGCAAATATCTTGAGTGTTCATTTGGGGCAATTATGATTGAATTGTTAGCCGTAAGCATGAATGTCTCAATAAGGTACATACAATACATATACTTACGGCTATAAATCCCTAAAAGGGGTAGCCATCAGAATCTAAATTTCTTCAGCCACTCTTGGAAGTTAAGTGGGGAAAAGATTGTAAAATAAACGTTCTTGGTGATGGGTCTCCAACCGCAAAAATCACTAAAATGCCCCAATATTTTCTTTTTTTTCCAAATTCTTAGTCGTCTCTTAATCAATATCACCTTGTTAATAGAATTTGCGGCATTTGTTCCTCAAAGATGTGGCAGGGGCACTACTTATTATCAACGATAATAACAGCTCAGTCACAAATTTTTAGCAAGTTATAAAAGATTACTGTTATATTTCATGTACGTAACCTGGTTTAGTTTAGTTTCCTTTTTCATCGCAGTAATTAATTTTACTTTGTGTTTAATAGTAATTTTTATGGGAACTGATATCCTGAGTAAATTAATACATGTGTGAAAACTAAAAATAAAATGTTGTTTCTTTCTTACTCTCTGAACATCCAAGAACCATTCGCGAGCGCAATGTAGTAGAGATCTAGTAAATAGACTATAAAATAAAGGTTACCGGTTATAAATGGTTGGTACTATTCTAACTCGAACTGTGACGTCGTATATTCCCGAAGGGGTTGGAAGAGATACTAACACTTCTGAAAAGGGGGCAGGTCTATCGCCGCTACTATTCTAAGCCGACACCAAACATCAAATATATCTCCATCTGTATAAAAACGACTGAACGATAAATACACTACGCTAGAAACTCGTGCTGAAAACAATGTTTAACTACAGCTGTTTGAAGGCCAATTATTGCGTAAAGCAATGACAAATGGTTCTTTTTTTTTATTGAGTTACCTTTACTTCGTGTCTAGATATCATATTTTATGTGAAAATTATTGTTTTCTTAACAATAACTTTTTTTTGTAATTCCCTGATTAATATTGACTGTATACTAAAAGATTATGACTGTTTTCTGGGGAAAAAATTGATACCAACTCATTTACCCTTTTTTACATTTATAGATATGATTAAACAAGGTTCCTTGTAAATGGTCTTCCTTGCCATGTTTATTCTTATGGTTAAGAAATCTCATTAAAAAACTTGCGACTACAAAAGACATAGAGGTTAGCGTCACATTTGATAATATTATTCTGATATAATGTTTAAAGTTTGAGATTAAATACGTATATGTTGAACGACGTGATAGCTCAGTGGGTAGAACACCGGTTGACGTGCAAGCGACTAGTGTTCAAATCCCGGGTCGGGCCTACACCAATTTGTCTTTTCTAAAGACATAAGTGTGGTTAATTTATCATGGTTGTTAACGGTGAGGGAAAACATCGTGAGGAAACCCACATGGCTGAGTTGTACTTAGTCATGTGACAGTGTATTCGTACAAAACGGCGATAGGCCTGCCCCCTATCACGTGAGTACACTGTCGATGCAAAACGTGGGTACTCTAACACCAGGTGACAAAGTCACGTGATGTTCAGAAGTATTAGTACCTCTGCCAGCCCCCTCGGGGATATTCGGCGTGAACGTTTATGTTATGTTATTAAATATAGAGTTTTCACACTCTATTCTATTTATCTATTTTATCAAAAAGCACTTCCATTTGTATACGACAGCCGAAATACTCTATTGTTATCAAATGTAGAACCATAGTAAACATATTTAAGTACCGTATAGTTTTTTGTTTGGCCAGCTTTATCTCGATATGATTGTACGACACCGTTACACTATTGTATTGATCGTTATCTGTGCGTTGAATTCTGTATAAAACCATAGCATAATAAAGTAAATAGTAACTACGTAGTATTCAAGTTTCATGGTAATGGCGGGCTGAATCTAATAATACTTCTCCTACCCTTAAGGATATACGCTGTGTCAACTCTTAAATGTGTCGCAACTATTTTAAACCTACACAAAATCTATTAACATAAATACATGCATATTCGTACAGCCAAAAAGGGGTTGCCAGAGCGTCAAAGCTAGAAACTCCTCAGCGCAATTTGGGAGTTGTTAGGGGAGAAGATGGTAGAAATAAAATATCGTTGGTAATGGGTCTCCAACCGCATCGCCCAAAAACCACTTTTAAAGCCCCATACCCTTAGTCGCCTCTTAAAAAACTCTTAGGTAGAAAAGGAATATTGACATTCTAATCCGGCGCGACACAGTATTCATCTAAAATCTATCAACCTTCATAGAAATGGGTTACACACGCCACATATGCCGGCATTATCGCAGAATACTTAATAATAGTTATGTTATCAATCGCATGTCTTGCCCATTAGTTATTATGCATCGGAATATTTAACTCACGCTAATATTATGTCATATAAATTACTACTACATTGTCAGTCTGTGTAGTGTCGGCTAGTGACAGCACTACATCATTTTTAGGGCTCCGTACATAGAGGTTAAGAGCTTATTCCATTTGTCTGAATGAAGACGTCTGAAAGCCACAGAATCTGAATTCAGACTAGTGGAATAACGTTCAGAACGCTAGAACTGAAATTTGTGTAGTGGAATAACAAGCATCTGCGGCAGTAACTTCGAAGAACGTCTGAATCCAGCAACGACAAAGTGTAATGGAATAAGCTCTTTAGAACGAGACACTATTAGTTAGACGTCGCCGAATGTCTGCCTGTCACCAGGATGTATGTTATAAACCGTGATAGCTAGAAAGTTAAAACTGTAACTAATTTTATTTAAGGTTACATCAACAAATGCAAAAAACTGTGTAAAAGTCCGGACAGGGAAAGAGATTCTGAGGAATTGTTATTAATCGGAGTAGGGTTGTATTTAACGGGCACCGAATTGCTTTGTAGTGCCGGCTTAGAATGTGTCTAGCTCTTTCTACCAACGGGTGTTTAAGACCGTGAGTATGTGTATGTATGTATGATGCTCAGCTATTAATTTGGTGTACAACCAGGAGGAAGTTACGACACCCATTATTTTATCTCATCGGCATTATTCATTAAGTGGGCTACAACCGTCACAGGTTTTCGCATTTAACCCAACTTGGTAAGCTATAGAAAGCCCCAATACCCTTAGTCGCCTCTTACGACACCCGTGGGTAGAAAGGGGTAGCGACATTCTAAGCCGGCACTACACGGCAAGGCTAAGGGTATTGGGGCTTTCTGTTGGATTTTTGGGCGATGCGGTTGGAGACCCGTCACCAAAAACCTTTATTTTTACCATCTTTTCCCCTCTCAACTTCCAAAAGTGGCTGAGGAATTTATAATTCCTTAGCTCTGGCTACCCCTTCTAGGGAAATATAGCCGTGAGTATATGTATGTATGTATGTATGTATGGTAAGCTATAGTAGGCCGTGATGTATGACCTCTGTGACCGTGACATTTCAAGTAAAAACACATGATTATCCAAAACTTAGACGATTCCTTGTTTCGGAGCGCTAAGGCATTGACTTAAGCAATGTCGCGGTAGGAGTAACTAATATCTGCTAAACCACCCGGAGTCTTAAGTAAAAACGATCTCAATTGGTGGTTTTATCTTAGATAGGGTTATATATAAACAAGTATACATATCACACAGACCAAAATAGCCCCTAGAAAATACAATAATGACTTTTTGGGTAGGATACTTTTTTATATAAAATCGATGATATAATTATATCCTATTACATAATACACATATAAATAGCAAGACTAAGAACCAAACTTTCGTAACTATCATACAAATGATAGCCCTCAGCGGTATTCACACCCGCGACTTCCGGACCGAGAAGCTAGTTTCCTATAAAATATACATACATACATACATATACTCACGGCTATAAATCCCTAGAAAGGGTACCCAGAGCTAAGGAATAAGAAATTCCTCAGCCACTTTTGGAAAGTTAAGTGAGGAGAAAAGATGGTAAAATAAAGGTTGTTGGTGATGGGTCTCCAACCGCATCGCCCAAAAATTCCTATAAAAGCCCCAATACCGTTAGTCGCCTCTTACGTAAACCCACCGGAAGAAATGGGGTAGTGCTATTCTAAGCCGACACTACACAGCATAAAATATATGAGCTGTTATGATAGTTATTCCACTCACCTCTTTCTATCATTACTGACATCCAATATCTCTTGCAACTTCCCAGGACTGTGATCTTCCTTGATGGCTTTCTTAAACTCCGCAGAAAGATAGTAGGACAACTCTTTGGTATTCGAGAACACTCTCCGCCGCAGATTCTCATATTCTTCAGATGGACCTTGGCCTATGTTCATGAATATTGCAGGATCCAGGTCTTTGAGATTTCCGTTTGCGCTGGAAAGAGATTATATAATGATCCGTCGTCGTAAATTGAACCTTTTTGCAATATCGACTACGAAGAAAGAAAAGTACATTGACCTTTTCATTTTATATAGAGATGGTCAACTCAGTGGTTGGAAATATTATTGTAAAGTAAGTAAACATAAAAAAACACTGGCGAAGAAAGCAAGAAGCAAGAAACACAGCAAACTGGCGAGGATAATGGGTATTAATATGAGTGATAGAGAGTTGATATTTCACAAAGTAGCTGACTCCCTATCTATGCCTTCCTAATATTCCTTATTTGAGTAAAAAAAAAAAAACGCTCATATTCATACAAGTTGCTATAAACAAGGACTAACTACAATTGTGTTGGCATTACAATCTCTCCAAATAAAAGCTATAAAAGTAATATATCCGATAGCTCGCTAATATAATAGCATCCCAAAACTTACCCAACAGACCTTTTGATTTGCTTCAACAGCGAATTATGGTGATGCCTCAACGTGTCCAACTGCGTCGACACTTTGCTCAACCGGTCTTTGATCTCGGTTCCCTCGTCGCCAGAACTGCACCACAGCGGCGAAATGAACAAATACGTCACCAGGATCCAGACTACTAGCAGTAGGATTGCCAGGCGTTTCCATTTCGATGTCATCAACATCATGAAGACTGATGATGAGCTGGTTTTTAGTTGTGTTCTGGCGGCATTGTTTTCTTAACTGGAATTATGTATTTGTTGAAGTAAATAAATATATACGGGCTTGATAGAAATAGGGGTTAGCCCCAAGGGATATAAAATAATTTATATTTTTTTAGATTTTTAGCCCCTCACTCCCCTCAGTGACCACTCGTAGTATATACCAAGACCTCGTCTTGCCCCCTTCAGTGTTCACGTGTAGTAATTCATGATTATGATTTTTAATAAATTTACACGCAAAAAAATAAAATAAACCATTTTGCCTCATACTCGTTTTTATCGCACAAGACTGCAGGCATACTTACATTACTAGTGTAAATAAACAACATATTAAATTAATATATAATAAATACGAGTTTATTCTCAGTAAAATCGACTACGTGACAAAAAGATGAATAACCTCCCCGCCAGTGATTAACCGTAGTATTTTAAGGACCCCGCTCCCCGCAGGTCAGGTAGTATGGGTACGTTCCCTTATATTATGAGTTTAGAGCAACGTATCATCATAACATTATAATTTTTAGTTACATACATACATACATACATATACTAACGGCTATAAATCCCAAGAAGGGGTAGCCAGAGCTAAGGAATTAGAAATCCCTCAGCCACTTTTGGAAGTTGTGTGGGGAAAAGATGGTAAAAATAAAGGTTGTTGGAGATGGGTGTCCAACCGCATCACCCAAAATTCCCTTAAAAAAAATTTAAGGTATGGTTTAGAATTTCAATATTCTTAGTTTTGTATACCTTCTCATGGTTTACTCAGCTATAAGTATTTTATTATAATAGATATCGTAAGACCTATTCTTCACACTATCGCCGCATATATTAAACACGCACAATCAAGCATAACTAAATAGTATTCTACGTTTTACGTTCAATTGCGTTAACAACAAACATGTTGATAGATACATTTATTTGCTATTTATAAACACTTACAAGAAGAAATAAGGAAGGATAAACTGACCATCATAACAAAGATATAGATTGAGAAATTGAGGAAAACACAATAAAAGAAATACTTGCAGACATAAATTAATTTCATTGACAAATTTACTGGCATAGAAACAAAGCGGAAAATATGCAAGTGGAATGGAAATGCACCAAATGAAGTTATATTCAATTCTTAAAATAGAAAAGTAAACAACGATATAATATGTACTTAAATTAAGCACTAATAATGTTTCCAAGCAGAAGTCTAAGCGGTTTTTATGTAAATAAATCATGTTGCAAAAAGATATTTTATTAACACCTTGAAAAAATACAAGAGCAAACTGCTAGTTTTAAGAATTAAGTGTGCATTTAAGTGTGCATAAAAATATACTTCATTCAAGTCAAACTTAAGAGAGTTTGAAAACAACTAAAATGAATGCATTTTCGCGGGGATGGCCTTATCTGCGTGAATTATTTATATTATCGCAAACTGAACAAGATTCATAAGAGTACGATGAGCAATATATAAATAGTATAGTTGAAAATTTTGTGAAACTAAACAGTAAAGCATCATGCAGAACTGAAAGCTCTGTCTCCCACTTTGAAAACTGATGTGAGCAGCAACAATGGAGTATTAAATAACTATTGGTGAAAATGATAATCATTCCCCTCTCAATTGCCAAGTGGCCGTGAAATTGTTGATCCTCTTATTATTGGCTGCCAATTAAGGTCATAAAGACATCATCACCTTGGATGTGATTATGCTATAGCAGCTGGTTGGTAGACTTTAACAACCTTTACCTTATTAGTAAATGGGAGGAAGAGGTACTGGCTTAACTGTTCCTCTAAATCAGAGAATAATTTTTAATATACCTAGCTAAGATAGGTTCTTTACTCTACATAACACAGCCATAAATCCCAAAAAGGGGTAGAGCCAGAGCTCCAGAGATCAAAATTCTTCATAATTTTTTTGAAGTTAAGTGGGTGAACATAAAAAACTAAGAAGGGTTGGTAATGGGTCTCCAGCCTGTGCCTCTAAACACCCAAAGAAACTAATGGGTTAGTGCTATTCTAAGCATGTTGTATTGTCTTACAGTCTCTAGTGAATGTATAAATAACATAAATCAAGTAGTCTGTGAATCTAATCTAAGACCTCTGAACCATTGAATAAATGATGATATCAGTGAAAAGATATTTATATTACACTGTTTAATTAACCAAAAATCAAACCGGATCCCCAGCACTTTATCATAATACCTAATCACCAGATTGTGGCCATCATCATAAGCGATATGAAATTTCAAAAACATAGTATTTCTACTAATACACAAAATTAAAGACTTAACATGTTTAAAATTCCTAACCACAGGATTTCCCATGTTCATTAAAGTTTAAAGTAGCAATCTACTTTAATTAATTAGCCAAGCTGATAAGAACTCTGAAAATATTCAAGTTTATATAGGGAAACATTCTTAAAATATGCCTTTGTGAAAGTTTTATCGAATAATTAATTATTATCTTGCGGCAAAAACATTATAACTATTTACGTTGAAAAGGTAGTCAGAGATTGACAACTATACCACCAGCTTATACTTACTACCTTACCTTAGTAACTTTATCTAATAAACCAAATGGTGGATTTTGACAGTACATATAGGTATATGTTTATTACTTAAAAAACCAATATCATGCAGAAATATAAATTTTATTACATATTTTCATTAATTTAAATAAGTCATTTCTTAATTTTAATTTTACATTCATATAGAGATGGATACAATTATTTTACTTCCCATTGGGGTAGGGGAAGACCATTAACTGCCACTTTTACAAATTTAATAAAACTCTTTTGCTTTATTTATATTCATCCATTAGTGTTTTCATACATGCCCTTAGCTTTAAATTATTTACCAAAATATTTTTGAAAAAAATACCACATACCAACTCAATTATGCATTGATTTACAGTTTGTGTTTGTAATGAGAAGTAAAAAACATGTGCCTTTAGCATACATTTAAGGACACATAAAATAAATAAGTAATCAATTAGTGGTAACACCTTAAAATTCTGCCATCGCAATGCAGTATCTGTGCATTTTTTTGGCTCTATATTCATCTGAGGGACAGCGACACAGGAAAATACAAATGGGTAATAAATGTTACATTCAACTCAATTTTTTTACGGAAGATAGAACCATACATTTTGGAATGTCATGTAATATTGAGATTTATTTATTTTATTTATTTATAGATAACTTTTAGTGTAAGATGTTTCAATGCTAACAGTTACTAACACTATACTTATTTATTTAATAAATATAATGTACCAACCCAGGCCAGGGTCTTAGGTTATGAGTTATGAGCATTCATACATTAGAAAAGATGAGTTATAGTTGTTTATATGGTATTATAGGAATATCCTCTCGTTTTTTGATATTAAATAGTTTTTATATAGCTTTGGTTTCACAGATTACAATTTCAGTTCAGAAAATAATGTCTTACATACATTAGGCATACAAATCATATAATACAGCAATACTCTTAAGGTTTTTGGAACTTCAATGGCAGTCATTCATTGACAACATATTCAAACAGGTTTTAATAAGAGTTTCATGGTAACATCACGTACTAATTTCACATTACATTCACAATTCGGGTTTTTTCCAACTAAGCTACCTTCAACCTATATGCTAGGCTAAATTGTACACGAAATAGACCGGACTTTAACAATCACAAATTACACTACAATCAATTTACCGCTTTACGAGTTAAATATAGCAACAAAACTATTTTACGACATTCGGAAAATTATTTAATTAATATATGCTATCGCATTGTTTGAAAGGTTTAATCAATTTAACGACACGTAAATTAACATACTAAACCTTTTGATTTGATTCCAAATAGTTGGCTTACTGCTAGTTCTGGCCTCTGGCTTTTGGATAAATGAAGTTTGATTTGATATAATGGACGCACTACAGCACTTTATTGAAAATCGGTCACAATAATAAAATCCTTTACACTATAACCACTACACCATTACTAAAAACAATACGTTAATGAGTCTCTCTAAAGTAGAATATAATTCTTAAATTTACAGCAGTACGGAAACACGCAGCCCGGCTGAGAGTAGAGAGTATCTCTTTCTTTATAGTCTGTGGAGTAGAGTAGAGTAGTAGAGTAGAATAGAAACATGAAATGTCAGTGAGTGTGTGTGTGTGTGTGTGTGTATATGTAAGTGTGTACTACTAGGGGCGTTCAATAAAAAGTGAGAATGAGTATGAAGCAATTATATTTTTTGAATGTTATTTTACTTTTCTATGTAGTCATCTTTAAGGTTTATAGACTTGGTAAAATTCCCGTACTAAAATAATCACCCTCCTGGTCCCTTAAAAAATCACGTACGGCGGCGATTACTTCGTCATCGTGTTCAAATTTCTGGCCCCTGCCTGAGATGTTTCTTTAACCGCGGAAACAGGCAGAAATAACTGAGAGCAAGGTCCAGTTAATACTGAGGATGTTTCATCAATCATCAATTCGAAGTCAGCTTCTTTAATTGCAGCCATTGCAACACTGGACTTGTGCGCGGGGCGTTATCTTGGTTAAACAAATCAATTTTAGCTAGTTTGCAACGCACTTTCTCGCGTATTTCCTCACGAAACTTTTTTATTTGTTCTGCATAGAAAGTCCCCGTAAATGGCTCTATCATTCAGGTATTCGATCATTACCTTGCCTTGGCTATCCCAGAAAAGAGAGCTCATTTTCTTACCGGCGCACTATTGGAAAAGCCTGGTCATTAATAGTAGTTACAAATATCTGAAATCTACTACTTAATTTATGCTTAGAGAGATAGAGTTAACTATATTATCTAAATTTGCACTTATTAATTATAAAACGTGACGTATAACCGGGCACCACACCATCAGTTCAAAGTTGGTTGTTTTTACGACATTCATATTTACGAAAACTTATGCAGCTAACGTTTATCAAGATACTTTCGAACTACCTGTATTTTTTGTGAAGCTTTGATTTATTCTCTCAATGAAGATTACATCTGAAGGTAAGTAATAATAATTCTATATATTAAAGCATAAACTTTAGATTTAGACGCCATTATTTAAATCTGGGGGCACGGCAGTGCCCCTGCCAAGTCTCGAGCAAAACGGGCACGGCCGTACCATCTTTTCTCGAAGCGTTTCGCGGCTGTTTCGCCCCCCCTTTATCTTCGACGTGGACAAAGCTAGGAGTTTAGGTTTTCGGTGAATAATAGTAGGCATTGGAACAAGCTTAAGTTCGAAATTACACGCCAAATGAATTAATAGTTTAGGAGTTACGGTCGATCAAAGTTACACCATTTTGTCACTCACTGACTCACTGACAGATCATCAAAAATCTAAGGTACTTCT
Source organism: Bedellia somnulentella (assembly GCA_963576735.1). NCBI lineage: Eukaryota > Metazoa > Arthropoda > Insecta > Lepidoptera > Bedelliidae > Bedellia > Bedellia somnulentella. The sequence continues at coordinate 11,834,268 of OY755188.1, forward strand.
AGCAGACTTAGAAACTTCAAATTTTGCACCAAGATAGGTCATTAGCCACATATAAAGGAAAAATTATAAAAACATTAAAAAATTATATGCCATAGAAAACAATTTTATATTTGCGGTTTGGCAAGAACATTATGTATGGATTTTGACTGCATTGTTAACTTTGTTCGTTGTTCAAGTACCTATTCAATTGGATGAATACATACATAGAATAGAAAAGAATAATATAAATGTAATACATAGACTATCATTAATACAAATTAATACATAAAGTTCATTAAATTAATAAAGCTAAAACTCCATTGTATTGCGATAAATATTGTATGCGCGCTCGATAGATGGCGTTGTACCTGTCTGAATCGCGCTATGGTTGCGTTACAAAGCGCAGTGTAAGTAGTAGGTACTTCAAAATAATTTGATAGCGCCATCTGTCTATGAAAACCCATTTCGAAACTAAAAAATATTGTAGTGATAATTGATATTCGGAGAACTTTACGTGTTATTTAGTTTAGTTTAGTTATCGTTTGTAAGTTAGTAGATATATATTTATTTAGTTAGTTATTTGTTAGTTAGTTTAGTTCTATTTAGTTTGCATATATTTATATAAGTTTAAGCCCTATTGTTATAGAAGTAATTGTAAATATAGTGTAATGGAACGTGAAATATTGTACATAAATGGCGACCTTTGTCCACACAGAGTTATCTCTATTACTGGAGATGGGTCGTGTTTATTTCATTCGTTGTCATACAGCATGTATGGGAGTTTTCAGTCGTCAAACAAGCATACGTGGCCCTTTCAAGAGTGACTAGTTTGGGTGGATTACATTTAATAAATGTGAATTTTAGTAGTATCAAAGCTCAGGAGACAGCAATAGCTGAATATAATCGACTCCGAAGTATATATCGCCCAGACTTGTCTACCTTAGAAGTAACGAAGCCTCAGAGAAGAAACAGAAGAGATAGAGATAGAGAATGGGTTCTAAGCAAAGCAGTAGCTGACGTCCAAGAAATTGTGAGGTCACCTAAAAGTAAAAGAAAGAAATGCATTACAAAAAATAAATGAGATCCCACCAAAAACATTAAATGTAAAAAAATGCCAAGTCTCTCGATGCAGTTTTTCCATCTTAAAAAGTTTTGAGATCTCATAGAAGCCAAGTCCTATTCAAAATATTTCGTAGTTATAAATCAACATTTAGTAATTGTATCAATAGTTTTCTTTATATTATAATTATAGTGACTTGGCAATGAGCACAAATTAAAAGCTGCTTGCTGCCTGGAATTATATGCAAATGTTACTGACGAGACCAGTGATCAGATTATTTGTTATGTGTGAATCATGATGGTCACTACCGACTACATGCTCCAATACAATAATTAAGAATACCTTACGGGCCATCGCTTTATAAAAGTAAATGAATCGAGAGTGCACTAAGACTGACTGCCGTTGCCGAAATTCGGTTGGGACGACACGGATAAACCAAAAGAAAATTTATTTTGTGATATTAATGTTTACGCATGCGGTGTGTGTAACTTTCAACTCCTCCAAATACGAGTATGCCGTTTTATTTGTTTCTTCTTGTGCTCATTGCCAAGTCACTATAATTATAATATAAAGAAAACTATTGATACAATTACTAAATGTTGATTTATAACTACGAAATATTTTGAATAGGACTTGGCTTCTATGAGATCTCAAAACTTTTTAAGATGGAAAAACTGCATCGAGAGACTTGGCATTTTTTTACATTTAATGTTTTTGGTGGGATTGCTTTTACATTGTTGGATAATATGGCATTTTGTTGAGTGTTACTATGTATATTACCCTTCATTCCCCTACAATGTTTTTTTTAATGCAACGTAACTCATTGTGCTTTGTGTATAATCTTACAAAAACTGCTATTTATTGCGGCAACAAATTTTTATAAATTTATTTTATGGTCAAGTAGATTTCATGTTTTTTTTAGTTTAGATTTTTTTCATTTTTAACTGTAGGTTTCTATCGTTTATCTTTACAGAACTTAACGAGAAGCTTTATAAAATGAAAATAAATGCACTAATTAAATTTTATTAGACGAAATATTCTCCAGATTTTGTATCAAAGCTCAGAGAGAACATCAGCTGTTTCAAAGAGTTTTAAATGAAACTGCGAACTATAGTACAGAAGGTCTGCAACTCAGTAACATCGACAAAGTCAGCACATACAATACATGTTGCAATTGTCGTCCAATCAAGTATACTTCCAATCGCAGTGCTGTCCGGAGGAGCCCAGTAGGCCAAGAACACGGATGTCAAAAAATATAAGCAAATTCTCGAGAAAACGAAATATGGAGGATGTCATGGAAAGACAATTATTAAGCTTGGATCTATTCATTTCATAGATACAAAGGTACTTAATTATACTCACGGCCATAGTTTTGGATTTCCAAAAAGGGGTAGCCAGAGCTTCAGAGCTGAAAACTTCTCAGCCACATTTGGAAGTTGATTGGGGACAAGATGGTAGAAATATACTTTATTTGTGATGGGTTTTTAAGCACATCGCCTAAAAACAACTTAAAAAAGCCCCATACCCTTAGTCGCCTCCTACGACACCCGTTGGTAGAAAGGGGTAGTAACATTCTAAGCCAGCACTACACAGATAGAAGTCTTGAGAAAATATTCTTAAGAATTATTAAATTTACTTTCAGAACATATAAAGGTAAACATTACCATATACATAAAATTATTTTTAAATTTTAATTACCGAGTAATAAATTAATATTCCGTTAATTAAATCCACTAAATACTAAACTGAGGCTTTTTTATTTTATTGTACATACCTCTTTTTATCCTTACTACTAAGTAATTAATTACGAGATGTTTTTGAAACACCACTATTTATGGCCAGGTTTTACGTGTTTTTCCCATGATGGGGCGGAGGAAATTGTCTTAAATTTCTTTGGAGTAGGAGATGATGGTCTTTTTCAAGCCATGAACTGTTGTTTTGTTTCCGAGTGATAATTATGAAGCCATGTTTTGTCCATAGTTATGTCTGCGACAGCTTTTTATTCTGCATACATTACTGCGACAGCATTCTCTTACAACACCCACAAGCTCGTTTTCATATCGGTCTACCAGAAACCCACTTATTGCTTCGCCAGCCCGGCTTAAAACACAATTTACTAACCATTTTTTCTGTTTCTTAGGCCCATTGTTGTAGAAAAAAATTAATCAAACAATCCCCATATTAGACCTCTGCAACTACAGTCTTAAGAAAAAAGTTACTGATTGGCTAAATACGCTTGATTATGACTCAACAGAACTTTTCCTAAAATATATAACGTAGTGTTTTGATTCTTCTTATTGATTTCACAACCCAATTCACAATCACACTCATTCACCAACATCCACACAAGCACATACTCACACATTAACACAAACACACACACACACTCAAACACACAACACACGTATGCGTCAAAGGAGAGATTTTATTTTATTTCACATATTTCCTTTGTATAATTTTTCATTTTCTATTTTTTCCATTAGTTTTATATTTATTTTTACTTCTTGTGTAACAACTTGTTGATTTTAACTTGAATTTAATGTAATAAATTTTCCTTTGGACATTGGCGTCCATAGCACAGGCTCGACCTATTAAGGCGTCAATGACCCTACCAGGGGCTGGAAACTTCCTTACATCCTCACTTTGTGATTTTTAACAGCGCCTCTGTTGCAGTTCCACCTGAACTTATTAAAAAAGCGCGCCGTAATTTGCTTATTCATCAATAGATGGCACTGTTGGTAATTCCTACATCGCGGTATGATTTCTTCTTTATTAGAGTATATAAACGTAAAATTTTACGAAATATTGTCATACGGAAAATTACGAAAAACAGGATAGGATCGTGTCTATTTCTTCGACATGTTTTGTTTTTTTTTTGTTAATATTAAATATTCTTAGCCATACAGACAGTACATCGAAATTATTACTACAATTATATATATATATATATATATATGTATATGTAGCAGAAGTTCGGGTGGAATGCCTCGAGGTGGCGATAAGTTTGCATTATAAACTAGGTGACATTAAAATCAAGCAAGTTGGCTCTCTATATCCAGTGTATTACTTTACTCTATGGACCCTACTTAAGTATGCCTTACCTGGAACTTTGCTTTTGTTGTAAATTTAGCTATAAAATGTATTAGGCATTTTGGAGAAATAAATTATCTTATCTTATCTTATCTATGAACCGAGCCAAAAAACGGCCAGAATCTTGTTGTATCAAATCCAAACCGCTTTGTGAAATTCGCAGTCTCATTTCTTTCTACGCGTCATTAATCATTCTGGGTACCCAGCGCACTGAGTCTTTATTGATGCCCAAATGGTCGTGTATAATACCATGGACGCTTCCCATCAAAATCTTGACTGCATTAGCTATAAAACATTATAAACTTTCCGACACGACGCAAACAAATGACTTCAATTTTTAAAAAACAAAAAGGGAATGGATGGATTTTTTATTTATTATCATTATATCGAATGTCTGGGCTATGGCTGCCAAAATTACTTTTTTTCAATCCAAGAATTATATATCTCATTCTCACTATTTATTGAACACCCTCGTATATCTGTGGTATAGACTGGGGCTTGGTGTTTAACAATAAATATTTTAAACTACTATAAGTTGGTTTAACTTTTCTTTGCTTGTTTTTTTAATCTCCACTTATTTTTTGCAAAGTTATCCATATTAGATAATGCAACCTATCCTATTGATATTATAAATGTGAAAGTTTAGATGTTTGTGTGTTTGAGGCAAAAAGGCTCCTCAAGTACTTAATGTATATGAATGAAATTTGGCAGAATGATACATAATGACCCAAATTATAACATAGGATACTTTTCACCCCGGAAAAAAATGATTAATAAAATATTCAGGCCTAATTGGCCTAGACCTCGGTTTTATAACATACCCTTTTTATATTATAAATCGATAAAGGACAACAAACTAAACAACTATGCCCATGGAATGCCTATCTAAAATATTGTTATTATCTAAATATTTAATAATGAAAAATATCATATACCTAATTTAAATCTTTTTGTTCATGAAAACCTCATGTGGGGATTATTACTAATAAATAAAGAATAAATAATTATTCTTTCCTTTATTTATTATCATATACCTAGTTCAAACTAGGAAAGTATAGAATGAGATTCTTTGCTTCAGTGAAAATAAGAAATAAAAAAAAACATCTGATCTATGCTTTTCGCGCTGTAAACAATAACATAACTTATTTCGGTATTTTCCAGTTTAATCGCTCGCTTACCGGTTTATTTTCACGATATTATTTTTCAACGACGATCAATAGAACTGGAAAATACCGAAAGAAGTTATATTTTTGTTTACAGAGCGAAAAGCATAGATCATTTTTTTTTTATTTCTTATTTTCACTGAAGCAAAGAATCTCATTCTATACATTTCTCAGTTTGAACTAGGTATATGATATTTTTCATTATTAAATATTTAGATAATAACAATATTTTAGATAGGCATTCCGTGGGCTAAGTTGTTTAGTTTGTTGTCCTTTATCGATTTATAATATAAAAAGGGTATGTTATAAAAGCGAGGTCTCCTTAAGCTCTGTCATACATAACATAAGCAAATTTGACAGTACGAAGTAGGGTAGAAGCATGAAGCTACTAACTAAACAGGGGAGCGCACTCATAAAAATGTAGTACACAATAATGCAATTTATTACTATGTGATAAAGTTTATTATCTTTTGAACACTGTCAAGCAGAGAAACATCCTAGAACGAGAGCCTGAACTAGAGGAGTGTGTCCCACTCGCGCGATTGCCAGTCGAGATTAAGTTAAAAGAAAAACCAATTCAAACTTACTTATAGGGAACATGTTATAAAAAGCAGGTTACTAACTATTCATTATTAAAAAAATGTTCTAATTATTATCATCGTCTATCAACTTGGAGGTAAATAATTTATTAAGTTTGGTAATCGGTAAAATCATAATTATAACGGGTATCCCCATGGAAACCATATAAATAAGGTGTCAAAAATTAATCCTCTTTTCGTGTGTTTCGGGAGCTTTTATCATTTAACTAAGAAAATAGTTAGCAGAGCAAAATATGTTGAAAATTATTTTGACCTTTCTATTTCAAATAAATAATATAATTGAAATAAGGTGCCGTGTAAAGTCGGCTTAACATAGCACAAATATTTATCTACCTGCGCACCGTTAAAAGCAACTAAGACTTTTGATTTGGGGCTTTTGAAGTTGTTTACTAGATATTTTATCATCCTTTTTATACCACCATCCTTTACTTGTCCTGTACATCCTGTACTTACATCCGTGTCTGTATGAAGGGTCTACCTGTAGAGTGATGCACAAAGGCCGTCTCACTGATCCCATCCCAGTGACTGCAGGTGTGAAACAAGGATGTCTACTGTCTCCACTTCTGTTCCTTATGGTCCTGGACGACGTTATGTGTAGAGTGACCGGCAAATGCCGAAGGGGTTTACCACATGGTCTTACGGCAAAGTCTTAGAAGACATCGACTTTGCCGATGACCTGTGCTTAGTCTCTACAAAACGTTCTGACCTTCAGTCCAAGACGAACGACCTAGCCACGGAAGCTGCGAAAGAGGGCCTTCGCATCAATATAGGCAAAACCAAGGAGATGCGTCTTAACTCCTTCGATAACCAGATACTGGCCACGAACCATTTCGAACGCAGAACTGTGGAGGCTGACTAAGCAGAAACCCATCGACCAGGAAATCCTCACAAGAAAATGGAGGTGGCTGGGTCATACCCTCAGAAGACACGAAGAATTCCCGTCGGAAGCAATTGCTCAGCTGGCAGCCAACCGGAAAACGTAAACGGGGCCGCCCAAAATCAACCTGGCGACGTTCTGTGGAGAATGAAGCAAAAGTTGTGGGAATGAAGTTAACCGTACGGTACATAACAACATAAGATTACATTTCATGGCGCGTTGATTTTTTTATTTATTACAATGTTGTGTTGCTCTATTCTATAGAATATAGTCTAGGACCTGATAAATTACATTAGTATAAATAACACGAAAATGACCTAACTACATAGATAGATAATAAGAATTGAGGTCCGTCAGCTAAGCATACATGGCGCCAAGTTTGGTGAGTGAGACGGAGAGAGCGTAGAGAGCGAGACAACTCGCTCAGAGCTCGGTCGTCACCGTGTTGTAGGGTCAGCTAATCATTTTATAAATTTAAATTTTCTAACATACAGTTACAGGCAACGGAAGAACAGGTATACACGCGCTACGCGCTGCGCTGCATCATGCGTGGCAGTGTGAGAATCGCCTTAAACCTACAAAAGATCAAAATAACCAAATATAAGTGTTTTTGTAACTTTTAGAGGAACTCTCATCAAAACACTAACAGATGGACGCCCTACTTAAAACGAGACACAGCCCACTAGTAAGCCATCCTTGTTCAGGACACTTTAGGACGCCAGAGCGCATTCCTGTTTAAACAGTACTTCCATGGTACCAACTTATATTTTGTATTCATTCCATGGACGTATTAATACAGGTCTAATCAAGCAGTGCATCTCATTCTAAGTAGGTTGACCTATCTGTTGATGTAATCAAGTATGAGATGTGCTTGCGGGCGAGAAACTGAATCCACGAACCTTTCTGTCAAAAAGACGCTTTGACCAACCCTCTAAGAAGAATAGGTACCTACGTATTTAGATAGGAGCAGACAAAAGCGGGGGGAAAATATGTTTTATACCATGTAGCGATCAATATCACTTCGTAAGTATTAATATCTATAAATGTAAACTCAGTATTAATTATAATTAAACGAATGTTTAGTTTATTTCTTTTTATCCAAAACACATGCTATTGGCATCGAAGCACTTTTCGTGCATATGATAGTGCCAATAGCCGAAAATATAAAAAAAAACGAGCGCGGCGCGGTTGATGTGATGATGGACTTCCCCTTGAATTTTACAGATTGAGTTTTACTTTACTTCGTTTTTCTTGGAAATATCTATCTATGTTAAGCCGGAGGTGTTGGCAAACCTTACATTGTTATTCCCAATAGTATTATTTAGTTAAAACAAAGTTTAATCAAATTTAACTCGGCTACAGAAATTAAGTTGAAACGCGATATTTGGATACTGACTAATTTATTTTTAAAGACAACAAAATCTGATTGACGATGCCAAAAAAGCAAGCGAAAAATTCTTTTTTCTTTTTCATGCTTGATTTTAAAGAAGAATCAAGAAAAAAGGGAGTAATCCTGAACAATATGCGCGAGGTTCAGGAAGCTGCAAGTCCTGTGTGGGTGGTACGTATATTCTATCTTATTTTGTTCCAAATGACCACCTATCATAGGTTAGATAAAACTTGAGAATTAGCAAAGTATTTTGCAGCAAAGAATTATGTAAAGAAAGTACTTGAAACCAAGGAAGGAGTATTACTTTATATTGCATTGTGGTTGCCGCACTTAGCCCTGCTCATATATCCTAGCTCTGTCCAAATTTCATTAAAATTCATAATAATATTTTAAAGAGCTCTCCGTGTACTACCAGATCTCTGGAGAGTGTTCTAGTGGAATTTTATGTCTTGCTCTAAGTGTAACATATTTTGTTACTTATTCACTCACTTATTACTAACTTTGCCATATAGTGCCAGCTTAGAATGTCGCTACCCCTTTCTACCCACGGGTGTCGTAAGAGGCAACTAAGGGTATTGGGGCTTTCTATTGGATTTTTGGGCGATGCGGTTGGACCCATCACCAAAAACCTTTATTTTTACCATCTTTTCCCCACTCAACTTCCAAAAGTGGCTGAGGAATTTATAATTCCTTAGCTCTGGTTACCCCTTCTAGGGAATTATAATGAGTATATGTATGTGTGTATGTTATTACTAACTTATCTGAATCTGACTATGCATCTTACTTGGGACTGATTCCATTATGTTACAAATTTAATACTAACCTACCTACTTATAAGTAATAAAGCATAAAGAAGTTATCAGAGCTTCATATTACAGCATTTAATATGTTAATAAAAAATATGGTGTTCTAATATTGGATATTTATTGGTAGTTGTATTTTGACTACCTTTGAGAATCAATTGAATGTGATATTGCTAAATTGAAATTGTGTTTTAGTTGGTTATAACATGATCAATAGTCATCATTAATATCATCAGAAATTAAGTTATATATCAGGTACCTAATAAGTAAATGTTTGTTACAAAATCTTTTGCTAAAATTATAAGTGGGTTAACACACTATGTGCACTTTTTTAATAAATTTTAGAAATAAAGGTTGTTTGTCTTTATTTAGCATCTTTTCAAAGCTGTGAGCTTATAGCTTTAAAACCTAGTCAAATAGTTTTACAAATGACAATCCAATGGATGACGCTGTGGGAGTCAAGAAATAAGGGAAAAGGGGGTCATATTTCAAGTGGGGTGACAGGTCAAAGTAAAGTTGCATTGATTATTAGAAGTGTTAATCTGCAGAGGAAAAGGGAAGATCTTCCGCCAGGCGGTGGTATGCCTGGGGATGGCGGTCCCACTGTATTAGGTTGGAACTTGTATATATAGTAAAATGTTTTTTAGAAACTTTGATTGCGCGATGTACGATTTGTATGGCGAGTCTTGATGACGCCTGTGCGTATATTACTTGGTTTCGTGTTGCTGTGGAATGTGATTCTTCTTGCACTGTCAGCGTTTCTATGTAGTACGCGTCATTGTGTACTGATAGCGCGTCGCGTCGCTACAAATCTTTACTTTTCCCATTACATACTAATAACATCTAATTTAAACTTAGAGGAATACTTTGTTAAGAGTGGGCTATTTTATTAACACAGAAAATGCTGCCTGCAGAAAAAGCTAAATATGAAGCTATGGCCAGGAAGGAGAAAGAAAGAACAAACACACCATTTATGAAGTTTACTTCCACGGGCATACCATTAGCTGAGCTCGAACGGCGGGAAAAAGAGGAAAGAGAGGCAGAGGAAATGGAAAAAAAGGATATTACTAATATTGTCAAACTGAAAGCATTTAATGGACGTAAGTTTATTCCCCAGTGTATACTCAAGTCCACCATAGCATTTAAAAACAAAATTAATAAGAAAATTTAAAAAGTGAGTTGAATAGAAAACAAGCATGCAATTTAAATTTTACCTTACTTCTTAAAATTGCTAATTGTGATATTTGTATTTGTGAATGGATAATTTTCCGCAAATCTATGTCTACTATGTGCCTATTTTGCGTGATAAAGAAATGGTACTACTCTATCTCACTAAAGAAGTTCAGGTTAGTTTCTAATTGTTGCAATGTATCACTTTTTTCCCATGTTTCTTATTTCACTAAAGAGCTTAACAGATGAGTAAATAGCGCCATCATCAGTTTCATTTCCATTTTTCTGTGACCTAGTATTTAAGTGCAAGCTTAGGAAGTAATAAATATATTAAACCTACTGCATTTATCTATTAAATTGATTAGAGAATTAAATGGGTGTTATGCAATGCAGATGACCTGGTCAACTAAGAACACAATGTGATGAGTTTGCTCTCTTATGGGCACATCATTAAAGAATAAATACAAAATATCTAGGTTTTCCTAGTTTATGGGCAAAAATCAATAATTGCTGGGTATGATAATTATGAAAGATTCTGTGGCTACAATCAATAGTAAAAATTAAACTTTATTATTCTTCTATCTTATAAATTTTGCTCCCTGCAACATACTCCAAAAATTTCTATAAATTTTATTATCCAACAGAGCTGCAGTATGAAGAGTTTTATCTCATGGATGTTAACTATTACTGTCAATATGCATCATCTGAATACCTTGTTAGTGAAATGACCATTTTGAAGTTTAATTTGTTGGACGGCATCAAAGTTGACTACCATGTCATGATTAATCCTGGTAAGTATTCTGTTTAAGTGCATGCATACCATTTGTATACTGATGGCTATATGTCCCAATGGGACAGCCAGGGCATTTGTTATAAAAAAACCTCTGCTGCTTTTACAAGTTTATTGTACACTACAAAGGACACTACACATAGATTATTACTTAGATTACTACAGAATATTCTTCATCAACTATAAAAAAAATGCCTCTTTCTTATTATATCCCTATTTCTCTTACTTAAATTGTTAACTTGCAGGAAAAATCCCAATAGGTTATGCATCAGATGTAAAATATGCCTGCGAAGAGTTAGGCCTAGACATGCCTGATGAAACTGGACAGACAGACTACTTCCAAGTGCTTGCGACAATCATTGATTACCTTTCTGATGAGGTGAGAATGTTTTCTTAGTATTCTTCCTTATTTTACTTACATACACATTCATTTCTACTATTGCACATATTTACACATTATCATTTATGTGTATAAAAGGATTGATGAATGTGAATGAAGCTCAAGAGGATTTCCAAGTTCATACAAAGTGGAGGTCTATGCATGAGGAATATGGATGTATAATTAGACTTGGTTGTGCATGAAATCTTATGTGGGGATTATTTAACTAATTAATTAGCAGGACTCGGACCACCTGTGTAGTGTCGGCTTAGAATAACACTACCCCATTTCTTCACACGTTCGAATGCTATTAGAAAAATTTCCCTCAAGTAACACGTTTCCTAGGCTTAGAAAAGCACTAACCCATTTCTTCTGGTGGGTGTACGTAAGAGGCGACTAACGGTATTGGGGCATTTAAGGGATTTTTGGGCGATGCGGTTGGAGACCCATCACCAACAACCTTTATTTTACCATCTTTTCCCTACTCAAGTTTCCAAAAGCGGCTGAGGAATGTCAAATTCCTTAGCTTTCGCTACCCCTTATAGGGATTTATAGCCGTGAGTATATGTATGTATGACTTGAACTAAACCTCCCGGAAGGTCACGGGTTCCAGACCTAGCTGTCGAAATTTTTCTTTCCTTAATTGATTAGTAAAAAATATGTATGTATGTTTACTTACCGCGGTTACCAGTAGTTTGTTTGTTGTTAACAATTCACTTCATTTATTTGAATTAGTTAATTGCTATACAACAAATTGTCATTACTTCCTTATTGCATGCTCTACTGTGCTCTTACATAAATAAATTCTTTTGTTTCTCTGTTTAACTCATTGCATTGTTTATCAGAATGGTCCAGCTACCAAAAAGTCTCTATTGCCGCCTATCTTCACAATGCCGAACAAGGTTGCTCCAGTACAAAACTTTATACGACGATTGTGCATGAAGGCTGGTGAGTGTTTGTTATTTCATTACTAAATACGTCTGTTGTAAGAATAAACTTAAATATCACGTGGATGTAGGGAATGCAATCCCGCACTAAAATTTCAATTGCTGGATCCCGCGGTATTGAGAGGTTCAATCCCGCGGGATACAGGTATTTGCGGGATCCCGCGTGTTTTTTTAAAGTAATTGAAAAAAGGGTGTCGTAAGAAGCGACTAAGGGTATTTGGGCTTTTTATTGGATTTTTGGGCGATGCGGTTGGAGACCCATCACCAAAAACCTTTATTTTACTATCTTTTCCCCACTCAACTTCCAAAAGTGGCTGAGGAATTTATAATTCCTTGGCTCTGTCTACCCCTTCTAGGGAATTACAGCCGTGAGTATATGTATGTATGTATGAAAAAAGAGAGTAATTCTGTATCATAAACAAGACTATAGAACTTAAACATACATAACATAAACATAATACAAACAAACAAAAAGCAACTATCCATTATTTTGGAAGTAGCAGCACAAATGCGCATAAAACATAGCCTCTCAATAGTTTTGTGAAACTATTTATTAAGTTATCAAATCAATCAGTCAGTAATTAGAAATAAAATAACTATTACACACAAACTAAAAACAATTATTCATTATTTTGGAAGTAGCTGCGCATAAAACACAGCGTGTCAATGGTTTTGTCACACACATTATGTCAACAAATCCCGCACGATTTAGGCGCGGGACTGGTCCCGCAAAAATGGTGCGGGATCCCGGTATCCCGGTATTGCATTCCTTACGTGGATGCATTGTCCTAGCAAAAAGTGGGTAGACTGGGATGTCGCGGGTTAAGTCCTGCTGGTGTCCAAATTTTGCTTTCCTTGTTTGATTAGTATCATAGCATTGTGTTCAACGGGTTAAATGCGTGCAAAGCCGCAGGTATAACATTATTTATTGGACATCTACCGAACATGTTTTTAATCCAGCAAATCTTTTCATTCATGGGTTGTCTGGAAGAGATCGCTCGTAGTGATAAGACCGCCAGTTGTACTTTAGCTTTTGTACCGATCTTTTTTTTGTAATTGTTGTCTTTTTTTTGGTGTGCAATAAAGAGTTTTTTATTTATTATTTATAACCTAGTCTTATTATAAGAGAAAACAATAACTCCTGAAATATACATAACCTACTTTGTTGTATAAACCTACATACATACATATACTCACGGCTATAAATCCCTTAAGGGGTAGCTAGAGCTAGGGAATTCAAAATTCTTCAGCCACTTTTGGAAGTTGCGTGGGGAAAAGATGGTGAAATAAAGATTATTGGTGATGGGTCTCCAACCGCATCGTCCAAAAATCCCTTAAAAGCCCCAATACCGTTAGTCGCCTCTTACATACACCCACCGGAAGAAATTTGGTAGTGCTATTCTAAGCTGACACTACACAGCAAACTCTTAACTTAATATCCAATAAAAACCTTTTTTGTTGTATTTTAGCCCAAGACGAAACGATGTTCCGCATTTACAAGCTGGACACGCTATTCTTCATGATGGCCAACGCTGTGAAACAACGCGAGGATGAAGGGTTCCCCAAGGAGTCTCTGGCTCTGATGCAGCTCACGAAGGACTCGTTTCAGTATAGCCCAGACTTGGAGTGTGAGGTGAGTTATTTTAATTCGGCAATATTATCTTATAAATCACTGCGGTAAAGTAAGTAACCAATTAAAACTGTCCCAAAAAGAGTAGCAATATAAATTACTCAGCTACTTTTGGTAGTTGACTGGTGAAAATATAGTAAAAGACAGGTCCATATTGGCTCACATAAAATTCTAAATCATATTTGTCGTCTTACTAACGATTTGTGTTCATAATAATCACTCTTCATAATTTTATTTTTCATCATTTATTTATTCATACATTTTTAATACTACCAACAGAATTCATAACAGTTGGAGATCATAATTTTTGTATTAATACTGTAACAACCAAGAATCCTTTTAAAACTATAATATTTTTCAAGATCTTTTTTCTTCATAACATTCAATGGTCATATTATTTTTATTAATAATATCGTTGCTACGATAAACAAGCAAGGGAGCGTTCAAGTATTACGTAACGCAATTTGGGGGGGCGGGGGGGTCTCGTAAAACGTTACGATGCGTTACACGGGCGGGAGGGGGTCCTTCTTACAACACGTTACGTAACATTATTTCTTTTTTTATATAAAAAATTAGGGAAATAAAACTCAAATTTATAAAATAAAAAAACAAAATACGCAGGTGTTGCGAATTAAAAATCTCTTGTTTTATTATAAGGCAATTAAAACTATACGAAGGATAAAAACTATAACAACTTTTTGCGACTTCAGGGTAAAAATGATGACTTGAGTGTTACGTAACCTTTAGAGAGGGGGGTGGGGGGGTACAGAAAAACGTTACAGAGCGTTACAGTGGGGGGAGGGGGGGTCAAAAATCTTCAAAAATTGCGTTACGTAATACTTGAACGCTCCCCAAGCATGCATGCAAATAGGCTTGAATCATGCATTAAGGGGCTCGCTCCGCTGCGCTTCGCTCACTCGTTTTATACGTAATCTAAGCTAACCTAACCTAGCTAAATGTGACTTAACTTCTCTTTGCCTGCGACCCACCCAAGCAGGGGGCGCATCCCCTGCACCCCCTTTACATGCAACCAAGCGAGCAAGCATACAAACAAGCAAGCAAATATAAATAAAAACACATATAATTGATAATATTTTTTTAAATATTAGACTAAAAATCATTTATGTATATTATAGTCATTAATTGAAATGATTATACTGTCGGTCATTAGTATAAACAAATATTTAAAAAAAAATATTATTAAATACAAAGTGTAGGTTCCGTACTGGAACAAATTAGTTTATAATTTTCTTTATTAGGTTTGTGCACAAGACAACAAAACATATTTTACATACTTTTTAATTCACGTTAGAAATAGATTTATTTCATGTGGCTTATTTTCTCTAACACTACCTCGTTGATTCGGGGAACTGGCAACATTGACGTCTGACGTCTTACATTACAACTACATCCGTATCCGCAAGCAAGAGACTTTTTCTCAACACTCCGATGTGAGTGCACACGCTCGCATAAAAGTTACCAAATAAATTCCGAATCAAGTCCAATTTCCTCAACAAAGTGATGAAAAAGGACTGAACCACATTTATCTATGGACCTATGGTGAAAAGTGTAAGCCCGCGCTGTGATTCATCAATAAATTCTCGAGAGTTCGAACGCCACCCCTGCCAGCCACGGTATGTGTTTAAAGTTTAAATAAGTCACTCGCGGCTAATTAATTAGTGATATTATGAATTTCGATGATTATGTTTTTCAATATTTATGACTTGATTTTTTTATGAAGACTGATCATTATGATTTTAAATGGTATGTGAAACGTTTTCGGACCTCCGATGATAGGAGTTAAAAAGTTATGTAAAAAAAAAGCGCACCCGTAAAAGACACTAAAAAAGCCTGCCCTAATTCGCCTCTTACGACACTCGCTGAAAGAAATAGGTTAGTGCTATTATACCCCACTCAGCCAAGACAATGTTCCGCATATACAAGCTGGAGACGCTATTCTACATGATGGTGAGGTAAGTTATTTTAATTTGGTAATATTATGTTATAAATCACTGCGATAAAGTGAGTATATATAAATATATATATAGTAGCATTATAAATTACTCAGCTACTTTTGGTTGTAGAGTGTTATAAATATGTTACATCTACATTATGGGTAAGTAAACATTGTGTGAAAGAGATTGCTTTAAGTATAAATAATTAACTAATTTTAAGAACCTAATGTTTGTAAAACAATAATAATTATGATGTGCAATAAATAGTATTCTATTCTACATCGTACTGCGCTAATGGTACCAATCAAAATTGTATTATTATTACCCACCTATACTCGCGGCTATAAATCCCAAAAAAATGTAGCCAGATATCACTATCGATTTGAAGACTATACTAGGTTATGAATATATCTGTGGGAATAGCAAACATATACTGGGCATCCTGCTGTGTACCAACTTATAATTTGTATTTATGCTTAACTCGAAAAACATTAACATACCGCGATGTAGGAATATGAGTGAGACGCTGCTATGTGCGAGAGACTCCGCAGTAGTAGTGTGCGCTCTAACATGACTCCCACATATCTTACAATACATACATATACATACATACATACATATACTCCCGGCTATAATTCCCTAGAAGGGCTAGCAAGAGAATTATAAATTACTCAGCCACTTTTGGAAGTTTAGTGGGGAAAAGGCGGTAAAATAAAGGTTTTTGGTGATGGGTCTCCAACCGCATCGCCCAAAAATCCAATAAAAAGCCCCAATACCCTTAGTCGCCTCTTACGACACCCGTGGGTAGAAAAGGGTAGCGACATTCTAAGCCGGCACTACACGGCACACAATATCAATCTTACAATATTCACGCTTATTTTCATAATGACACCAGACCAATAAAAAAATCTCTTCCAACAGCATCATCACGGCAGCGACAAAGCGGTGAAATGTACCCGATCCCGCGTGAAGCGTTGGGCCTTGACAGTCTTGGACCACGTGTGTCCCATCATGGGGATCACCATGCGCCCGGGATACCATCTGCCTGAAGATTTTGATCTTGACGTGAGTCGCCTGTTTATTTATTAGACTGTTTTCAATTCCACCTTAAAGGTTAAGGCTACTCTTGGATAAAAGTAGACGTAGTACATTTGGAGTTAACCATTTCTCATGTAAAGCAAACATTGGCCGCGATACATTTGTTAATTATATCTCTTTCATAAAAGACCAATAAATCGCAAAGGCAAAATACATATTTACATGTCTTAAATCGAGCGATTCCCTTGGTTTTCTTCAAAATTATTAACCTCGCACATCTCTTTTGGAATCACATTTAAGAGTACTGTGCTACATATACCAGGCCATTCAGAAATTATTGCGAAAAAAGGTTTTAATGTATGAAACACTGGCCGGTTGTAATGTATACTGAAAAAATGAGTCTTTATATAATACGTTCCAATTTAAAAATTTCCCTCTTTATTTTTTACGAGCTATTTTAAATTGTCGTGTCTTACTGAAAAATGAATCTGAGCCAAGAACATTTTCGCGCTATGATTTTTTACGATTTCAAATGTCGCTTAAAACCAGTCGAATCATACGATAGACTTCAAATGGCGTTTATGGATGAAAGGCCTTCCAAGGCAACCGTGTATTGTTGGTATAACGAATTCAAGCGTGGTCGATTAACTTTCCGGGATGAAGAAAGAAGTGGTCGCCCTCTAACGGCTGTTACGGATGAAAACGTGGTGGAAGTGAAAAATTTAATTCATGACAATAGGCGAATAACGTATCTAGAGATTCAACACATTATGCAGGATCAGGAAGCGTTCATGAGATTTTACACGAACATCTTCACGTGAGGAGGATAGTTTCACGCTGGGTGCCACACAACCTCACCGAGGTACAGAAACAGGCCCGGGTGGAATGGTGTCGTGATATGATTAATAAATTTGATGCTGGCTTGTCTCGGCGTGTTTACGACATCGTTACAGGTGATGAGTCCTGGATTTATCAATACGATCCAGAAACGATGCGCCAGTCGACGAAGCGACCCCTACCAAAGTGAAGAGATCTAGAAGCGGTGGGAAGATTTTGATCGCAAGTATTTTCAATATGACTGGATATTTGGTGTCAATTCCTTTACAAAATCAAAGAAGTATTGTTGCAGACTGGTATACTACTAAATGCTTGCCAGTAGTTTTCTCAGTTGCTCACAACAATCGACCTGCCGGCGGGCGGGCGGGCTACTGCTTCACCAAGACAACGCGCCCGCTCACACCGCGCTCAAACCGACGGACTTCCTGAACAGCACGCCGGTCAAACTCTTGGGTCACCCTCCTTACAGCCCTGACCTAGCACCGTGTGACTTCTTTTTATTCCCTAAAATAAAAAATCAACTCAAAGGGATACAATTTTCATCGCCGGAAGATGCGCTGTCAGCGTTTCAGCGGGCTGTAAATGAGGTGTCTGCGGCGGACTGGAAAAAGTGTTTCGAAAACAGTTTTAGACTTATGAAACTTTGTATAGATGCTGGTGGAGTTGAAAAGATTTAATAAAAACATTTTTTCCCATAGAACATTTTTTTTTATTTTCGCAAAATTTTCTGAGTGTCCCACGTACGTCCAATATAGCTTTGCTGCTCGTTTACACAGAACGTTAAAATAAAGTCACAGGGCTAATAGAAAGAAGAAGAACAAGAAAAAACGTTTGACAATTATAAATTCACAAACTAAAAAGAAGAAACTATATTTTTTTGCACTAAAAAGACATCAATTCAGCATGTGTATGCAAGAAACAAGCAGCTAGGCTGATGATTCTCTCATACGCTGGTTTTCAGTAGGCGCCAAATTATTATTACCTTAAGAAAAATAAAGAATAAAAAGCAAACTATATTTCGATTTTTATCTAAGCTTCGCAGTATAAAAGCATGTAATATTTATTTATTTATTTGAGAAACAAACGGTATACAATATTTCAAGAAGAGAAAAATACAGAGAAGTTCTTGACCTATAATGTTTCTATCATTTGTTATACAGACGATACAGAAAAACGCAAATTAAAATAACTATTGAAATCAAAACAATAGGGAATATGCATCAAATTTGAAATGGCCTAAAATATTTTTTTCTCAAATAGGTACTTATTATCGTAATATTATAATGAAAAGTTTTTTTTATTTACTTATTATTTAAACCTCTAAAATAATATTCAAAAAGTTCGGTTATAATATGGATAATTTATACAGATGAAATTAAGTAAGTTAAATGAATTATATTGTCATTCCCACCAGACCAAGCAAACACTATAAGATTACAAAATATGTATAGAGATTTTAGGAAATGATGTTAACAATATTTTATGATAATAAAATATACCTAAATAAGATACTTTCTTTTCGAGGTTAAAAATACATAAATTAATAATATATAAGATCATATTAATTATTAATTCGCAGGCTGTATTGGAGTTTAAAGAGCAGCATCGTCCGCGAGCTGCGCCCACTGTCGCTGTCAGCGATACGGCCTCTAACGCTGGCTCTTACGCAGGTATTTATATTTTACATACACATGGAATCGGGGATTTTCCGTGTAGTAACGGCTTAGAATGTCACTACCCCTTTCTTCCCATTGGTGTCGTAAGAGGCGATTAAGGGTATGGGGCTTCATTAAGGGATTTTTGGGCGATGCGGTTGGAGACCCATCACCAACAACCTTTACTTTACCATCTTTTCCCCACGCAACTTTCCAAAAGTGGCTGAAGAATTTCTAATTCCTTAGCTCTGGCTACCCCTTTTAGGGATTTATAGCCGTGAGTATATGTATGTATGTGCAACGGCATCACTCAAAAATCCCTTAAAAGCCCCCAATACCGTTAGTCGCCTCTTACGTGTACACACCAGAAGAAATGGGGTAGTGCTATTCTAAGCTAATTAAGAGAAGAAAGCTTTGCAATTAATAGAATTTGTTACATATTAATTATTGTAACAATATAAATTTGTGACTGATTGTGTATTTTTGTTCCAGCTTCATGCAGCACTGCAAAAAGATCTCACAAGCCAGTTCGGTTGCCTACTAATTTCAGTATGAGTAAGTTATTACATTACCTACTTACTTACCTACATATACGTACAAATTAGATAATAAAGTTTTTCTCTAAATTTACATTTAATATATGTTTTTTTTTATATTTTTGTGCCTCATTACACATGTACTCATTACATGTACTCATTAGTCATTCGTCACCAGTTTGGCGGATGTTGATGCGTAGGTGCTAACTGGCTAACTTGGTGATAGAAGATAAACACTCAAAATGTGGAACTGTATTAAAACATGATGTAAGTCTGTCCTAGATTTTCGTGACGAATGACTAATGAGTACATAGTAGGCACATTTTCTTAATTTTATTGCTGTATGCTTCGACTTTTTTTTTCGCGAGTGTCGTAAAAGGCCACTTAGGGATTGGGTTTTTTTTAGTTTTGAGCGTTGTGGCTAGAAACCCATTACCAACTATTTTTCTTACTACAATCTTGTCCCGCAAATACCTTCCTACTCTGCCTACTCCATTTTTGGGATTTATGGCTGTGAGTTAATTCTTTATGAGGCTCTTAATTTGTATTTAAAAAACTAATAGTAGCTAACTATTTATTAGAAGTTGCTGCTCATTTCCACTTGCAGACATATCAATTCTAACTAATCAATTAAGCCAATAAAAATTTTCGATACCAGTGGGACTCGAACCCATGACATCCGGGTATACGCCCATGTCGCTCTGCCAACTGAGCTATAATATCAATTTTTATTTGCTTAATTGGTTTGTAATAATCCCCATATGAGGTTTTCATGCAAAATAAAGCCTAAGTTTATGAATTCTAATCAATTTAGGCCACAGCCGTCATCAAAGTACCTATTTGGGCTGTATATAGAACAGACATAATATTATATCAAATATAATTGCATCTTATTTCAGTAACGAACGCTAATCCTAATCCGGCGCCAGAATTGAACGAGGATAATTTCCCCAAATTTTCAATGGGTATTGGCAGAGGTGAGTTTATAGATACTTTACTACTTATATGTATACTAACGTCGTTTTTGTTTCTATTGACTTAATACACACATCTAATTCATAAATAACTTACTTATATGAGATTTTTGATTGAAGCATTAGCAATATTTTATTTCCGAAATTGTTAGCCTAATTTTGATGGTGATTTTTGGACGATGCTGTTGGAGACCCACCATCCTTTCCATCATCCATCACCACCATTTCCCCACGCAATTTCCAAAAATGTCTGAGGAATTTCTAATTCCCTAGCTCTGGCGTCCCCTTCTAGGGATTCATAGCCGTGAGTGTATGTATGTATGTTAATATATAAAATTTTCTTATTTTCAGGTCGTGGAAGAAATCCTTAATTTTCATCATTCCACCAAATATCAATTTCAAGTGGACAACATTTTTCATACAAAACCTTTCCTCTCATTTCTTTGCAACTTGTAGTAAAATGTTGCTCAAATTGTGTATGAAAAATTGTGCTTACTTGTAGTACTTTTAAGTATAACTTTGATGTTTACACAGGGTATGTAGCATTTATTCTTTTTGAAAGTTGGACACAAAATTTAAAACTTATCATAGTATTTTCTAAGATTTTCACGATTGCACATTATAATTGAAACAACTATTGATTTTCGGATATTTTAATCGCGTGTTATTACATTATTTTTAAAGCCCGACGTTTCCCGTGACCATGATAACTGAAAAGTTTTCGAAACGTCGGGCTTTAAAAATAATGTAATAACACGAGATTAAAATATCCGAAAATCAATAGTTGTTTCAATTTAAAACTTATGTTACAAATTACTAATACTTTATTTTTGAGACTACATAAATAAACCGAAATATTATATAATTTCTCCTCAAAATTGTCACCTTCTAAAATCACTTTGTTTTAAGGAACATGGTAATATATTTCCATTAAAGCTAGATTAAAATATAAATATTTAGAAAAATGCAACGTGATGAGAATTTGCCTTCCAATGATATCTGTTAAATATAATATTTTTGGATTATTTTAATGAAAATGCTAAACTTAATTAAGTATTATTCATTAAAAATTATAATTATCATATATTTGAATTATGACTTATAATTGCTACAATTAAAAACATCTCAATAATAGATCCAACTCTGATTGTTGATTACAACTAATAGTTTCACTCAGTGTCTAAGATGAAGTAGCGTTAAGAAAGCCTCAAAAGGAATGTTCCTAGTTTGTGATATTTATGTTTTTAACGGAGTTTTCTGTCCGATACAAACTTACTTAGACCACCAAGAAAATTTGACTGACAGCGCATGCCCTAACATACATAAATCGTCGCCAACTTGTTAATTGGAAAATAACATCTCTACACTTTTTTTTTAAAGAGGCTAATCTCATTTTAAACGACCGAGTCTTTTTTTATGACTAGTTCAACCACATGGATCATTGTAGTTACCCTTTTATTAGGAATCGGCGTTTAGTTACGCGGTTAGCCCTTAGTCAACTGGCCTATTTAACTTGAGGGTTGCGAAATATAAATGAATAATTGAATTAAAAAGTCTTTATTGACACCACACAGATACAAAAAATAATAATTATTTATTCGAATTATATACATATACCTACGCTAATACTCTCTTGAAGTGTATCCGCGATGTCAGTCTCTATTTTCTTTGGTAATCTGAAGTTTCATAGGCCAAAAACCGAGTAAATTTTAGCAAATAAATTAAAGTGATAGGTACTATACAGATACAAATTAAACTTTGCGAAATTTTGTGATCAGTGGAGCATCCAGAAATTTTCCTTTATACATTTACTATGATAAGATAAGGACATACATATACTCCCGCCATGATTAAGAAAATATATTAACTATATATATTGCCCATCCCAGAAGAATAATAAGCTCTTTCTGCCCCAACCCCCAAAATTAGGCCAACTAAAACACTTGCTATCTTACCAATAACTTATGTACAAAATATGACGGTTAATAAATCATCATCATTAATATTACAGCAATAAATGCAACATATACAAATACGGCACTAAAATAGTCTAGGAATTCAATAGGTACAAATATGCTGACCAATGACTTTAGAAAATTATACGGTAAATCTAGAACAAACGACAGATTATCTACTATTTTTGCAAAAAAAATCATATCTTTCCAATTTATATTTTGTTTCGGTTTGTATTAAAGAGACAGTATTTTCTTATGTTAGTTCCAGTTCCAGTTCGTATACACTATCTTTCATAGGTCATGCTCACCCCTTATGAAATATAGTGTGATGGCTATAGCCTGTTACTTTTTAAGTTGTAAGATTATTTGATGAAAGATTTTTTTTCAGTTTTACTATTTTAATGGTTTCAGAGCCTATTCACCTATTAAACAACACATAAACAAATATTTACTCTTATAATAAGTATAAATATCCCAGTACTAGTCTGGTGGTAAGATCATAAGCATCCTATCCTTTGTGGCATTCCACATAGTGATTAAAAAACAAAACTTAAGTTCTTAAAATGAAAAGCAAATCAATCGAGTTAATGATTTTATTGTTAACTTAGAATTTGGAATTATAAAAAGTGCTATAAGTAACTAGTCTTAGTTATTGTTTCTCTATTTTATTTTGTAAGTAGTTGATATAGTTTTTTTTTTTGTAAATGCCCATCTTTTGTTACATGTTGCAGTTATTTTAAGTTTAGATTTGTTGATTCTCAAATTTGTTAAATTATCTTCATCCAAACATTAATTTGTTTTATATTTTAAAAGTCCAAAGATTTTCTAACAGTAAAGTAATTGTTAAATATACTTACTTACTAAATTAGATCTGCAGTAGTAAGAATGGGACTAGAATGGCAATATAATTGCTGAAAAACTTAAATATGTGATGAGTCAACTAAAGATGTAGCAAATGACCTGTGAGAGAGATATCTCATACTCAAACTTTTTTCATGCAACATTGACGTTTAGTTGTGGGATACTCTCACTCGTCATAGGCAAAGGATGCTCATGATATGACTTATCAACTATATGGTGGAACTTTTATCTGTAAGTCTAGAATGTAAGAAACTATTTTCCGATTAAACATTAATTATAAATAGCTTGTTTTATTCTTAAAGCTTAAAGCTCTTGGCAAAGATAATTTTAATTTTGACAAATTGTGAAAAAATAGTAGGTGAACAATAAACTGGTATTCAAAGTAAAGCATAAAAGATCAGTTTGGGTCGCAAATTGGCAGTTGGTAAGTTCTATCAACGCTAATTGGGACTAGGTAATACAAAGAGGTTCAACCGAAAATCCGGTTTTTAGGAACATTCTGTGCGTTATTAATAGAAACCCTGCTTTTTTCCCTATAACCTTATTTTCGAGTTATAATTATTTTCATAAGCGCAGCGCTTGTTTTCATGTATTTCACACCAACTTTAAGTTTTTCTGGAGATTAGATCAGTTGGTTGTGATAAGAGAGATTATGACGTGGATTTGTAAACTTAATGTTATCAACCATATAATAACACATATTTAGTGACGTCACTTAAAGTCAAGATGCCCTAACACTAGTAGCAGGTGAAGTTTAATTATGGAATAGAGCTTGTGAAACTGAATTTGGAATTTTACATCATCAAAATTATGCCTATTCTAAGTTTGATGTGCGCTAAAGTTATGAAAATAAATAGTCCTAGCAGTTTAGTCAGGCAGCACAAGATTCAATCATCACTTCCTGTGGGTTCTTCCTTCCGGTGGCAAAGGCAAATTAGCGTATTGTGCTTCTTAAGTAGTTATTGGGTAATGCTGTATGGGAGCCAATAGCAACGATCGTTCGCATCTTTATTTTAGAATCTCAATCTCAACTACCAAGAGCAGCTGAGGAATTGTGGTTTTCAAAGCGCCCATTAACTTATTGGGAACTTTTAGCCGAGGTTATAGGAAGGCAGTTCTATTACATATGGTTAGTAGTTAAAAATGTGAAATGATGTATTTGCGAATACTTGTTATTAGCTTAGTTGATAACTGAATTTGTAAAACATATTGTGTGATTTGCTGTAAGTATTCCGAACAAATAAAATAAATAAATGATTTACTTCCTGATGTAATTTGAAACCAGTTTGATCAGGATATGTAAAGAAAAATGTGGATAAAAAAGCTACAATGTTTGTTAATGATATAAGTGAGAAAATTAATTCTGGGATAGTTTCATTCATACTCATACTGCATAGTGAAATAGATTATTTAAAAATATTTATTTCCTTTTTGGAACTTATGGTGTGTGGGTGGTGTGGAAATGTATAAAAAATATTGATAAATGTGAGTTGTCATAACGTTAACAGTACGGATCAGTTGTTATTTACGGAAAAAAGAAGTTCACGGCGTAAGTTTAAGTGACAATGCTTTTTGATAATACACACAACAACCTTGACGTCAAGTTTAAATAGTTTAATTGGTAATGAATGAGAGAGAATGAAACCCTAACCTAACGACTTTAGTCATGTGCTAGTGTGCTCGTATTAGGCTGCGAACCCACCAGAGCTGTGCGAGTAAAATGTGTCGTACGAGGATGTGTAGCTGTGCTCAGCCCCGGATCTAGGGGGGGGCAAACCGGGGCACCTGCCCCGGGCGCCAGTTTCAGAGGGCGCCAAAATCAGTTTAGTACATTCTGTATAGTTATAGCCTAATTGGCAATACTGATAACGTACGTATCACTGTCGGGGATTCTCCCGTATGTCACATGTAGCACTAGAGGCTACACGAACCGAGCCGAATAACCCTTTACACCAAGGGACGATCGTTGTTTAGTATATTTTAGATTGCGTGTCCGAGTAATTAGTAAAATGAAACAACAAAGAGCCTAGATGAAAATTTCGCCTTCCTCAGTGGTCACGCATTTTTAAATATGTCGACTGATGATCTGCAGAAACATGGAGCCAATCTAGCTCGAAAATATTCAAAAGACTTGAATGCAGTTGATTTTTGCCAGGAACTTTCTATATTCAAAGACCTAGTTACGGAAATTGATGAAAAATCCAGTGCATTCGACCTGTTACAACATCTGTGTAGGAATGACTTACAAGAAGCGTTTCCTAAAGTTAGTATAGCTTTGAGGATATACTGCATATTACCGACGACATCTGTGTGACCAGCTGTGAGCAAAATTTCAGCAAACTAAAAATAATTAAAAACTATATGCGTTCAACAATGAGCCAAGAACGTTTATCTGGCCTCACGATTCTAGCTATTGAAAATAAAACTGCCTTTGAGACGGACTTTGATGAGCTAATAGATTCTTTCGCGGAAAAGAAAGCACGCCGTGTAAAGCTGTAGTAAGGTAAAAGAGAAAAAAAATGATGAGGAAAATTTAAAAAATGCCTTGAATATCGGGAGCGTTGTTAATTTTTGTTGTTATATTTAATTTGATGTCACACTAAACAAAAAGTTATTAGTAATAAATAATAAAGAGTACAAATTTATTAAAGAGTATTCTTTCTACCACTAAAAATGCCACTTAGTGTTAATCAAACGCTCACGAGAGGGGGCGCTATATCAAGTTCTTGCCCCGGTTCGAAAAAATCATAGATCCGGGGCTGGCTGTGCTGTGGAAATGTGTAGGGGTTTCCACCAGAGCTGTGCGAAGTAAATGTCTAATACAAGGATGTGTAGCGGAGCTGTCAAAATGCGCATTAATGTGCGTTGCGAAGCTGTGAAATGTGTAACGGGGGGAATTATCCATATCTATTTTCTGCACGTCTACTTTCAACACCAGCCGTCTGTTGACTGGCTGGCAGGGAATCTTCGCAAACCTCGCAACATATTCCTCGCAGCACATCCTTCGCACACATTTCTCGCTTGTTTTGTATGTAGACTGACCTCGCTTCGCTAAACCCTATTCCACCAGAGCTGAACTGAGCGAGGCTAGGAAAATGAAGTGATTCTATTGGTGGATTTTTTCCTCGCGCAACACTTGGCTACCTCGCACAGCTCTGGTGGGTTCGCAGCCTTAAACGGTCAAAGGCTTACCTACTTAACACAGGCAAAAACTGGGTACCCTGAATATATCATGAGTTTACAATATATTGTATTTATAGGGTAGATGGATATTCCACTTAAAAAGGATTCGAATATGGTAGCTAGATATAATGGCCATAGGGCAAACATATGTGATTAAAACTCCACACATATTGTATATCAATTTTAATAGTAATTAAAAGACATTATAATTTCTTTTTACTTGCATATCGTTACAACTACACATAACTCATTAGTTGAAAATTCAATAGAATAGGCAGTATCAATCATCCAGATATTCAAAAGGTTCTGGGGGCTCGGGTTCTTTTTCTTCTTCCGTTTTGGGTCCAAATGCTGCCACAGGTTCTACAAGAACTTGATCGATATCACCACTATGGTTCAGCATTACTATACCTCCGATAGATATATCCTTTAACGGAGAGAACCCAGAGCCTTCAACTATATTAATACTTTTCAACTGCTGCCTCATAATTCTTGCAGGATTATGTAATATTTCAAAGTTTGGTTCAGGTTCTTTCTTTTCTTTTGTCTCTTTGTCATCTTCTTTCTCTTCCTTCTTGCCTTCTTTAGTGTCTTTAGACGTGCTGGGCACGTCTTTGTCGGATTTACCGTGCACCGTGATATTCGGGTTCGGCGACTTTGAAGGTTTCTTTTCTTCTTCATCGACATCCATTTTAGAAGACGTTGACGAGGTGACTGAGCTGTCAGTGCCATGCGCTCGCCTGCGAGCCCGCGCCGCCGCGATACTGAGCACTGCGGTAGTCACCCTCTCTCGCTCTTCACGTTTCTTCTCTTCCAATGGCGCTGGATAAGCGTATAAGGATGGCTTAGCATTCGACTTTATATCCAATTGCGGCATCTTGAGATCAGAGTTCAACGCAATTAAACACGTAGGCGTAAATGCCAAAGAAAGGCAGTGCGCTAACGGGAACCAGTACCAGTATTGCGTGAACACCAGCATTCCAACAACTGCCAGCATGTTCATGTGTCCCGTCCTGTTTTGAAGAGACACGGTCACATTCCTGCCACCAGCATCTATTATACCCTGGGCTACAATCGCACCGAATTTAGCCATGACATCTTCATGTTTGTTGGAGATCACTTGAGCGTACAGCTGTCTAAAGAATGTTACTTTCGGACAAAGTGTTTCTGTTTGCTGAATGAGTATCATAGCAGATGCGATCAATGCTCCTTGTCGAACGAAATTTACGGGATCGAATTTAACCATAGGTTCCAAAAGACCGATAGCTTCACGGTTTCCTGTGCCTGCACAAGCGATACCCAATGCCATAGCAGCGCCGTAACGAACATGAGGATTATATGACTCCGCCAACAAAGATACGACAGAGGGACATTGTTCTGGTGTTCTAAATAATAGGAACCCTAGGGCGGTAACGGCCGCTCGCCTAACATCATCATTAACATCAGAAACGGCTACATGGAGCAGAGTACGAATGGAATTGTTATTTCCTGTGCCGCAGTATGCTGTTGCGATCGTGTAACAACCCGCACGACGCAGTAATGGATCCTTGTCTCGGAGTAATTGTTGAACGAGGGCATCAGCTTCTTCCAGCCTACCATACATAGTGAATGCAATACCGACGGCAAGACCTCTTAGGATTTTCTCATGCTGAGTTTCTTGGGCATAAGCAACCATGTCTTCGATGGCTGCAGCATGGCTTGATCCTAACATCACCATACCCATTGCAATACCAGCGGCTTCACCAGTCACTGCGTCATCTTGGTACAGGTTGAATTTAAGTTGTTCGTAAATATCCTGTCTGTGAGTTCCCATTGCTGCCAAACCTAGCCCAAGACATCCACCATGGCGCACCATTTCATTTTGTGCATCTTTAAGTTGAGTCAACAAGTAATCTATGATGTTAGCTCCATGATTAGCATGAATCAGACCGAGAGCATACAAGCCGCCGCCCTCAGAATAACCGGATGACGGGCCAGCTTCCTTGGGCAAATACGACTGCATGAGATTCAAGGAATCACGCTCATGACCCCTGTGAATTACCCCAAGTGACGCTGTGACTGTCAACTTCGCCCAGTTGGTTGCTCTAGCAAGCCATTCTAGATTATGTCTCAAAAATTGATCACTGGTAGTACCTGCGTGCATAAAAGCGTTAGCAATAACTGTTGCTGTGTGGCAAATTGAAACCCTAATTGCGTCTTTAGTGTTTTTCAAGATGAGCATATCGGCATGGTTGGATCTAATTAGGAACTGTAATTGGAGTTCAATGGAAACATCACCACCTAGGATGGCGACAAGTTTTTCTACTCTTTTTTGGTGTTCTTTTTCCTCGTCATTTAGACTTTCGATATTTCTAACAGCCTTATCGTCGGCAGGTGTGTCAACTTCCATTGTTGTTTCTGGGAATGGTCCTCCTTGTGGCTCTGGCTTGCCTCCCAAGGCACTAGGGATGGGGGCTGTACTCCTCAATGCTTGTAGAACCCTACCTAAGAATTGCTGTGTAGCTGAATCATACAGATCGAAACCAATTTGATAGGCCATTAGTACTGATTCTTGTGGCCCATGGGTTAGTTTGTCTAGAATTTCAGCCACAGACAATGGATCTTCCAGGAAGATGAGACACTGGCACATGTTGACATAATCTGGTATATTTAATCCCCGATATAGGCCAACGAGAGAGCGGAGTACTGTGCTACGGAAGCCTCTGTTTTGCAACAAGCTCATGGCTACTGTGAAGGCGTACTGGAGCATACCTGAAAGTAAAGAGGTTCTATCATTAGATAGTTATAAGATTGCATTGTCAAGACATATTTATGAGATAAGACTATTAAACCATGAGTCGTTAATTTATAATTATATTTATAAGCGACATGATAGTCCAGTGGGTAGAACACCCGCCCGAAAACAGAAGGGCGTGAGTTCCAATCCTGGGTCGGGCCTACACCAATTTGTCTTTTCTAAAGTCATATGTGTGGTTAATTTATCATGGTTGTTAACGGTGAGGGAAAACATCGTGAGGAAACCCACATGGCTGAGTTGTACTTAGTCATGTGACAGTGTATTCTTACAAAACGGCGATAGGCCTGCCCCCTATCACGTGAGTACACTGTCTAAGCAAAACGTGGGTACCTTCTCTGGAAACTAGATGGCGCTTGCCATGTGAGTTCAGAAGTATTGGTACCTCTGCCAACCCCTTCGAGGATAAACGGCGTGAACGTTTATGTCTTATGTCGTTAATTTATCTAGATTGAAAAAGGTGAGCAGAAACATTGTGAGGAATTCCACAAGGCAGCTTCAGCTTTTCCCTTAATTGAGTTAAGCATGCAAATTTATGCGCGCAACATGTTTAGTCACTTTAGCACTTTTACTGAATTGAGTCCTTTCTGCTGAACTATATTCAGTACTACTATCCATACTACTAGTATCATGTAACAGTGTAAAAATGGTGATAGGCTGTAAGCAAAATATGGACACTCTGGACTCGAGGTACCAAAATTGTGTGGTTCAGAATTATTTCCTCCCTCTGCCATTAACAGCGTGAAGGTTGGGTTTGAATTGTAAGACAAGGTGGTATTCATATTTTTTATTAATGAACCATATTTCTGGTATAAATATTTTCATCAAAATTTAAGTAACATACATTAACCCTTCATAAGGCTCAGGTATGATCAAAAATTCATTGTATTTCACTTCTATTTGAAGGTAGGTAAGGTTGAAATTATGGTGTCCAATGTATTACGAGAGCCTTATAAAGAGTTAAGTATGCCAGTGTGTGTATACAGTCAATATATGATGGCTAAAATGGCGGCCCTCTACATGGCTCTTATGTCAGAAACCATAAAACTTTGGGAATCTCAGGCAATGTTATTAGAGCCCAACACAAACTATAATTATTCTTTATTTTACAATATTTTCAACAAACAAGTATTGGAATAGATTACAAATATGATTCTCTTGGCTATATATCCATTAGGGATATATATCCATTTAGAAATAAAATACAATAAAAAAGTAAGGTAACATCTAATTACAATAAAATATAGGCCACTGAGTATCTGGAACAACTGTACATAAGTTATAAACTTTAGGAAGTGAATGACAATGCATTAAGTATAAAGAAAGAGGGGTCAGTTGCCAATTACCAAAATATTGAGGTCCAGTGGTGCTTGCGCCTTTCCTTAAATGGTACATACATATATATTCTCATGCCGTTAGTTCCCATTGGGGTAGGCAGATACTATCGACCAAATTCCTGGTTTACCCTTAAATGGTCAAACCAGGAATTTTAAACTATCATAGCAGTCACAGCCTACAGTTTTTTTACCTCCTAAACTGTGTTGTCATAGGTATGTGACAAAATTTCTTGGTGACTCTTATTTAATTTAAATTTGAAATATTAATGCACAGATGAAAGGTTAAGAAGAATGTATAATTATTAATGGAAGTATAAAATTTATTAGTATTAATACTAAAATATAATTAACTTAAAGTAAATTTATCTAAAATTTAAATGAATTAACACACTACTAGGTGTTTTGTAAAGTGAAGAAGACAATGAAAAGACATTAAAGCAAAAAGTAGATCATCAGGATCATACAAAGTATATATGATTACTGCCTAACCAAATTAGACAGGTGGCATCAGATTAAGAAAATATATAAAAAGACAAAACTTTACTGACATCATCTTATTTGGTGTATAACAGGTGTACAACTTTATAATAAGATTGAAATTTGAAGCAAAGTGGTGGGTTTAGTGCATAGAAACAAGACAATAGATGGCTTGTTTCAAGTTCTTCTATAAATAATGTAAAATCTATCAAAACTATAAATAACCTACATACCTGCAATGTCATCAGATTTCATTATTGACTCTTCAAAGATATCCATACGACGCGTTTCCAAAGCCAAACCTAAAGCTTGTCTATATTGCCCATCCTCCAGACACCTCTGAAACATCCGATTTACTATGGCCTCCAATCTTGGATCAACAGGCTCTGCTGCCCCATCAATGAATAATGACTTCCTCTTCTGTGTATAGAAGTCAATAGCTTTTGCAATTGTTGTATCAACATACTCATTTCTAGCGTTAACATCGAAAAGATCACCAGCACCCAGTGCATATGTTAGAGAGTCTTCAAATGCTCCCAGATGGTAATAAACCTTGCTGGCAACTAGAGCGGCGAGTTGATGCTGAGAAAATACTTTGTCTTCATGTAATATTTCGATCTTTTCAATAGATTCAGATATTTCGGGCCAAAATTCATCTACGATATTGTCCAACCTTTTAAGAGCAAACTCCTTGACTTCTGGCATCGGCTCATCGAGCAGGGAAATAATCCCCGCTGCTGATGTGATGTTCATCTTGTTCGGTACGCACTACTCAATAACTTGAATATGATTATTTCACTTGGTTTTCTGTTTTTCTAATGATTTTTTCATTTAATAAATGCGATGAATTGACAAATTTTAGTTTCTCAACATCATGACGTTACTTTTTTTTAAGTGCTTACACACTATAAAAATACTTTCTACCATTACTACCAAAGCGAAAATAATGTACCTGCTTTGAAAACAAAAAGAAGCAACATAATAAAAAATGGTTGCCTGTAAAGTCGGTTTTACGGGCGAAGATTTTACGTGACAACGTCTTTTTCTCGGTAGAATATTTATTGATATGAATATAATTAAATTGCACAATAGGAACAAGGAATTGAATGAAAATAAGAATTGCACAAATTTTAACTATAGAAATATAGGTATTTTGTTTACTAAAACATTCACCGACCGATCATAGTTGAGTGGGAGAGAGACGCAAGGCATTCGGCGGGCCTCTCTCTCGTTCGGTGACTCATCGTAACGTTACCGGGCGTTACACTTTTTCATAAGTGACTCCCAGCCGCAACCTAATTTAAGACGTTGTCACGTCAAAAGTAATCTCGAAATAACAATCGATTTAAAAATAGGTTAAGAAACGAAATAATCGTTCTTATTTAAAAGATTCTGTAAAAATAGGTTTTCATCAGACGAATTCACGTTCATTAGGCGGATTGCGAGTTTTATGGAGTCATTTACTTTACGCTAGAGAAAAAAAGAAAAATACCCTTCGTATTGGAGCTTTTTAAATGATTTTTGGCGATGAGGTTGAGAAATGAAAATACTTTAATTTGCAGTCTTTTCCCCGCTCAACTTCCAAAAGTGGCTGAGGAATTTCTTATTCCAAAGCTCTGGCTACCTGGCTGATTTATAGCCGTGAGCATATGTATGTATGTTATTTCACTAATCGTACAATTCGTTGTTTCAGAAATGATATGATGATTTCAGGTTGACTTCAGCAACTGTGATAGATCAATGGGCAGAACACCGGTTATCGAGCAAACGAATAGTGTTCAAATCGGTCGGGCCTACACCAATTGGTTTTTTCTAAAGACATATGTGTTATTTATTTATCATGGTTGTTAACGGTGAGTGAAAACATCGAGAGGAAACACACATGGCTGAGTTGTACTTAGTCATGTGACAGTGTATTCGTACAAAACGGCGATAGACCTGCCCCTATCACGTAAGTATACTGTCCAAGCAAAACGTGAGTACTCTGAACAGTAGGTGACAAAGTCACGTGATGTTCAAAAGTATTAGTGGCTCTGCTAACCCCTACGGGGATATTTGGCGTGAACGTTTATATTATGATTAGTTTCAGGAATCTACTTCTTATAACCGATTTCAATTAATGCTTCTACTAGTATTGACTTATGTCTTATTTATATATAATATTATATATAAAATCTTTATCAACTTCCAAATGTGGCTGAAGAGTTTAGCTCGGAAGCTCTGGTAACCTTTCTTAGCCTACCTTTTTTGGCTGCGTAGCTTGTCCCTGGTATCATTTTTAAACGGTCCTTGCCCTTGCTGGTTCAGAAATGTTCGAAAACTATATCAATTTCTCATTCTCATTAACTAGATGTTAACTGGCAACATGATTTTGTTTTATGCGGGATAATTAAGAAATATTTCTTGTCAATTATTTATATTTTAAGTTTAAAAAACTTACAAGAAAATGTTTTGTTAAATATTTAGTTTTGTTTGATATTCAATAAATGAAAGTAATAGTAGTTTCAGATGCGTAATATGTTGTGAATTTGTGATTGTGATATTTGTGAGTTGTCAATTTTCTGTCACATAAGCACATAAGTGTCATGCTGTTTGATTGCGAAGTAACATTATTATCGCGTTGTTTTTAGTATTTTAATTTTTTATCACAATGTTGGACCTCTTTAGCATTTTTAGTAAAGGAGGAATAGTACTATGGTGCATCCAAAGTACTGGAGAAGTTTTTTCAACGCCAGTAAACGCTCTAATTCGAAGTGTCATTCTTCAGGTAAGAGAAGGTCCTTGTTGAAATCGAATTTAAATTAATTACGATTACGACGTGGCTTGCAACCTTTGGCAATACCTTTACAGTGTTATGATTTAACTGTTATATATATAATGTGCTTCAGATGTGATCTTTTCAGTAAAAAATCTTATTTTATTTCAGGAGCGCTCTGGGAACAATTCTTTTAACCATAATGCCTTAACATTACAATATAAGCTCGACAATGAGTTCGAGCTAGTATTTGTAGTTGCATATCAACGTATACTACAACTGTCTTATGTGGACAAGTTCCTAAACGATGTCCATTTGGAATTTAGAGATAAGTATAAAAATGTGCTGCAAGGAGGCCAGCATTTAATAGATTTCGACTTCAAAACCACTTTCGAAAAAGTTCTACGAGATGCAGAACACTGGGGTGAGTATCAATTTGCTGCTTTTCAATTTTAGGATTACCAAGACTAAAGACTAAAGATGAATCCAATGAAATGTATACTGATTATAGAATATTTTTTTTTTAATTTATTGCATGTGAAACAAAGTATATACGTACATATCTATACTCACTCCATTATTTCCCATTTGGGAGGTAGAGACTAACAAAAGTCACTTGATCAATCTAGGCAAACCTCTCTAGCTTCATTTACACCCATTAATCTTGTATAAACTTTATATTCAAGTTACAAGCTTCATACTTACTTCTCAAAAATCTTGTGCTTTTAATATTGAATCTACTTCTATGTTTTGGCATTATCACAATTTTCTGTGAAATTCCAGATACTTTAGGAAGGTATAGTGGGATTTGCTTTTACCTACACCTTTCCTGGCGTATAAGCCATAATATAAGTATCAGAGATCAACTTAGGGTTGGCTCTACATCACAGTAATGCTAGATGTTGTTGAAGTAGGGAATTATTAGATTTTTGCACAAAAAAACAAAGGTTTATTGTATTATTATTTTTTGTACATACAATGTTTCATAACAATCAATTAATTAGATTTGACATGAAAATGTACCAACAAACTTACATTCTCATTTATACTACTAAACCTACTAGTATTATAAATGAGATGCAGTGTAGTGCTGGCTTAGAATGTCGCTACCCCTTTCTACCCACGGGTGTCGTAAGAGGCGACTAAGGGTATTAGGGCTTTTTATTGGAGTATTGGGCGATACGGTTGGAGACCCATCACCAAGAACCTTTATTTTTACCATCTTTTCCCCACTCAACTTCCAAAAGTAGCTGAGGAATTTATAATTCTTTAGCTCTGGTTACCCCTTCTAGGGAAATATAGCCGTGAGTATATGTATGTATGTATGTATGTAGTATTATAAATGAGAATGTAAGTATATGTATGTTAGGTATGTACATACCTATGTTACGTAAGTATGACTAAAAATATAAACAACACTAAACATGTCTCAGGACTTATATATGATGTAAAAACATTAATAACAATTTGATTGCTTGACAAAATTTGTGACTTATTTTATGCTAAATTGTTACAGCTAAAACCCAAGCCAAGATTCCTAAGCAAATGAGAACATTTGAAGACTCCCAGAAGTCTAAAAAGACTGTGGCATCTATGATAGAGCGTAAAGGAGATGATAAGGGGAAAAAGACAGGTAAATATAATACTAGGTGGTTAGGTTAGCTCCAAACCCTTTGCAAATGTAAGGGTGAACATTTGAGTCCCAATTTTGTCATGGATGTCAGCCGATTGTTAACAAAAATACTAATTAGTCTCTCGATCTTGCTCATACACCATTTGTTAGTATTTGGAAAATAAAACCAAATTGAACATTTATGATTTTATACTAAAATAAATGTAAGATGTTTGCATTGTGAATAGATTCTATAAATTATAACCAGAGAAGCTCAGCAGCATGAGGTGCCATCTTTATATTCAATAGCCATAGTTTTCTGTGACTTCCTGCCTGCATGTTTAAAATAATAAGTATTATATTAATAGCTGTGTAGTGTCGGCTTAGAATAACACTACCCCTTTCCTACCCGTGGGTGATCGTAAGAGGCGACTAAGGGTATAGGGGCTTTTTAAGTGATTTTGGGCGATGTGGTTGGAGACCCGTCACCAAAAACATTTATTTAAACCATCTCCTCCCCAATCAACTTCCAAAAGTGGCTGAGGAATTCCTCATTCTAAAGCTCTGGCTACCCTTTTAAGGGATTTATAGCCGTGAGTATATGTATGTATGTATGTATGTATTATATTAAATTATATCATAAACACCTAATATTATGTGCAATAGAACTGCAAATTGAGAACCAATCAAAATAATATCTATTACCAATCTGCCTAGTAATGGTAACTGTAATTATATTTAGTACTTTTCTTTCCAGTGAAAATAGTAGAATCTAAGAATATGACAAATGGTAAAGAAGAAGAGATTATTGAAGCAGAAGATGAAATGATAGTGGCTAATAGAGCCAAGCTGGCCCAGAAATTGGCTACCAAGAAGAAAGAGCCCAAGTAAGAGTTATATTAATTTTAATATTAGTATTCTTTATGCTTTTGTGCTAGTTTTGAGTAGACAGAAACCTTTTATTATATATTTTATTATTTGAAACTAAACCTATGACTCTTTTTCACGAAAATTGTGTCGACAGAAGAGTACACAATTTAGAATTTTCTAATTTCTAAGACTTTCACGAATGCACATTACAATTAAAACAAAAACAACAGACTTTAAAAACCATGAAATAACACGCAATTAAATATCCGAGAGTCAATAAGTTGTTTTAATTGTAAGTATACAATTTTTTGCATGATTCATTTTTTTTTAGTGAGCACTAAAATACAATTCTAACAAACATTATGCAGACTATCATACAATGTACTTTACACACATACAAATATACACTTTTATTTATAATTTAAGTCTGTGGTCAAATAGATTACAAATCAGCATAGTTTGTCATTGAAATTATTTCAGTATAGTAAGGAAGTAATATAAAGTTTTACTGAAATGATGGTTGATTTTTAGTCACTGTACAACAATCCCTTTGAAGATTCAATAGCTATCTATTGGTACATAAAATACTACTAGTATTGTTAGTGTACTTAGTTAGCAGACATCATTCTTCAAATCTGAGTTTATAAAATACTCTTTTTCATACAAAAGACATCATCGTAAACAATAGTTAGTTTCTAAATTAAAAATTAATTTTCGACCCTTGATCAGATGGAAAGAGATAAAATTCCAAACAATAAATAGAAATTATAAAAAACAGTAACATCTTTCAACACAACTTTTTATAAGTGCCTTTGGTAATTTTTTGCCAGGAAATCTCCTAAAAGTCCCCCACCATCTGCGGACCGAGTAAAAAAACCCCGAGTTTGGGATCTCGGCGGTAACTCCCGGGACCTCCCTTCGCTGGACTTCTCTACGGATGCGCCCGGGGATGGGGTCAGGGAAATTACCCCTGATACTCAGGTACGAATTTACAACATGAGTGGTGGAACGGCTCTTCGTTTTAACTATGAATATCATGGTCTCTATCTCTTTTACACCTCCAAAGAAAAGTAAATCTTTATGTCATTATAAACTAAAAGATGATATTAAAATTAGAGTTCTTCACATATAAAACAACTATTAGTACCTACTAATATATACATACATACATATATATACTCACGGCTATAAATCCCTAGAAGGGGTAGCCAGAGCTAAGGAATTAGAAATTCCTCAGCCACATTTGGAAAATTGAGTGGGGAAAGGATGGTAAAGTAAAGGTTGTTGGTGATGGGTCTCCAGCCGCATTGCCCAAAAATCCCTTAAAAGCCCCAATACCGTTAGTCGCCTCTTACGTACACCCATTGGTAGAAACGGAGTAGTGCTATTCTAAGCCGACACTACGCGGCAATACTATATATGTACCTTTTAAAGAAAGAAAAGTTTATTATAAAAATCTAAAACAACATAATAATTTCTAATTTATGAACGTACTTTTTTTTACTTTATAATATTTCGCATCGCAAAGTGTTTTTAAGAGAAAATCAAAAATAATTTTTTTTTTCTACTGACATACATACATTAGGCTATAAATCCCAAGAAGGGGTAACCAGAGCTTTGGAATATAAATTTCTCAGCCACTTTTGTAACTTAAATGGGAAAGATTGTAAAGTAAATGTTATTGGTTATGGGTCTCCAACCGCATCGCACAAAAATCATTTGTACCGCCTTATTTTTTTTCTAATATCTCGTCATATGAATAAGCATGTGACTAAGGTTATTAGAATACTTTTTTACTAACTACATACATACATATACTCACGGCTGTAAATCCCATGAAGGGGTAGCCAGAGCTAGGGAATTAGAAATTACTCAGCCACTTTTGGAAGTTGCGTGGGGTAAAGATGGGGAAATAAAGGTTTTTGGTGATGGGTCTCCAACCGCATTGCCCAAAAATCCCTTACAAGCCCCAATACCGTTAGTCGCCTCTTACGTACACGCACCGGAAGAAATGGGGTAGTGCTATTGTAAGCCGGCACTACACAGCAAAACTAAACTTACTTACTAAACATAATGAAGTCTCGTAAATCTACACAACTACGAGACTCTTCCCATTAATAAGTCAACTAATCATTGCTAAAGTTATGCTTTTTATTTATTAAGTTAATATACTGTTTATTAAAGTTTTTGCACCCACATCTTTTGTTTGGGTTCTTATCGACAGTATGATTTTGTGTTTGTAATTTAATATTTCATTTCTTATAATAGCAATTTGTTTTGCCGTTTTCCTTCGTATGTAATACCTTGCGAAATCAATTTGAAGTGGAAGTCATAAAATAAAGAATGTTTTATGTTAATTCAAACTAAATTGTAAAAAATAAAAAAAATAATTTAAATAAAATGAAGTGCGTGTTTGTGAATACTGCAATGTATTTTAGTGAAGACATAATATACAATGATTAAAAGATAAACAGATAAAGGCGCATGTTGAATAGTTAATTTATGATTTACTTACATGATGATTCTTTTAACGGCCTACAAAAAATTTAAGACAAAAGAAATCTACATAATTTGACAGAAAAAAAGTTGTTTTGAACAAAAAACTATTGTAACAATTGCTAATGAATATTATTGTTCTCTCGACATCAAGGCATGATCAATAAATGTTTGTTAGGCAGGATAATTTGGTTATACGAAGTAACTGGAAAATTCTAGGAATCTATTTAACCATACTTAAAAAGTTTTCTTTTTCCGGAATAGAATAGCACTACCCCATTTCTTCCGGTGGGTGTACGTAAGAGGCGATTAACGGAATTGGGGCTTTATAAAGGATTTTTGGGTGATGCGGTTGGAGACCCATCACCAACAACCTATAATCTACCATTTTTTCCCCACTCAACTTCCAAAAGTGGCTGAGGAATTTATAATTTCTCAGCTCTGGCTACCCCTATTAGGGATTTATAGCCGTGAGTATATGTATGTATGTATGTTTTTCCGGAATACCTTACCAATTCCAACACTGAACATTGTTACAACGGTTTTTTTATGTTATATCTTTTTTTTTCCAACATGCGATTAGTCGTTGCTGTTAGCTGTTCTTTTGAATGGTATCGTGACTGTCAGGACTGGTAGAGCCATTGATTGGCTGTCCTTATTGATAATATATTTTATATATAGTCAAAGTTAAATAGTATATAATAAGGGCAAGCACAAGTGCTATTTTATCGACACGATAACGGTTAGAATGAGATGGCAGTATACGATACTAAGTAAGTGCGTAAGAGATGGCTGCTTTATCCCACGCGATAACTAGTTTAAACACCGCTCGTACTAGCCGGGCAGATGGGTTTCGTTTAAGGTCTATCCGATTTAGCTTAGGTACACAACCTTTCCCCCGCCAGGACGTCCCTGAGCTGCCCGGCATACATAAAGTCATGGTGAAGCCGCACAGGCCACAGGGCCAGCAGCAACCAATCCTACCAAAAAAAATTAAAATAATCGTTTGAGGCGTCGTCGGGTCATTTCTGGCTGTGTTAGTGACCGCGCCATTTCATTTTAATGATTTGTTACAACGGATTGACATGATTTTTACTTGTTCAGCCAACAAGTGAAAATCTATCAATTTGATTTAATTTTAATCAACTTGGATGACCATCCTTAGACTTATGCATAAAAAACAATAGTTATCTAAATCTGTATATCTATTTCAGTTGATCGGCCAAATGCAAGGCAAGATTCGTGATCTAGAAGTAGAATCAGATGAAAGCAGTGATGAGGATGAAGGAATCAACGGAGATGGACCCACCGCTCCTAAGAAGTCTGGTGGCATGTTCAGCATTTTTAAAGGTGACTTATCTTCATTGCTGCCCATGTATGTCCCTACTGAGGGGCTTTAATTTATACTTCATAGGATGAAAATGGGCTTAGGTTACCAAGCCTATTGTGGGATGGTAAATGTGAATATTATAAGTGTGTTTGTGGATGAGACCAACTGATTAACTTAGTCTTCCGAGCAGGAATTTAAATTTTCGAACGACTAGGTGATTCAGCCTGCAATCTCCATTCTAGTACATCTCACATATTGAATTTGTGGTTGTTCCTGGAAATTAAACGCGAGAACCTAGTTTTATGGGTCTTAACACTATATTGTATTTCAGAGGTAGTTGTTTTGGGTCATATGTATCAAATTTAAAATAATTTAGCTTAACTTATTGTCAGGGGATTGGTTTAAAACTAATCACCAACCTACAAAACACTATGTTATCTATTGTTATTACCATCTAAAGGTTCCGTGGAAGAAATCGCATTAAGTGAAAAAACTGTCTACTGTATTTCTATCAAAAAACATAGTATCTGTAAAATGAAGACGAAGTTTTTTTTAATATTCTAATGAAATCTTTTTTCCTCAGGTCTGGTGGGTTCTAAGGCTCTGACTGAAGAATCTATGCGTCCAGTACTGGACAAGATGAGAGACCATCTCATCTCCAAGAATGTAGCATCCGATATTGCCAACAAACTATGCGATTCCGTTGCTAAGAAATTGGAAGGAAAGGTGAGTGTTTTATTTGCATTTATTTTTTATAACATATTGTTTATACAGGTTCTATAGGATAATATGTATAGAGGTCCGTTGTTGGACATTACCACACTTATACTACCTCCCTCGTATGACGAATATTTCTGTTTCTATGATGGTTTAATAATATTTTCGCCTCAAATTTCTGCAAGTGGCTGAAGAGTTACTAATTATGTACCTCTAGCTAGCTATTTTTGGGAATTATAGCCGTCATATATGTAAATGAGTTTTTTTGTTAATCTATTTATTTATATCATGTATCTTTTGTTTCCTTAGACGACGTTTTTTTTCCTTTCTTTCTTCTTTTTATTGGGGCTAACTTGAAGTGTCACCGTCCATTTATGTATATTTATTCAGTATACATAATTTCGTTTATCAGGTATTGGGCACCTTCGATAGCGTAGCGAAGACCATCAAGACTACGCTGACAGAGTCCCTGGTTCAAATCCTGTCGCCGAAACGCCGAGTGGACATACTAAGAGACTGCTTGCAAGCGAAACAAGACGGACATCCATATGTCATCTCATTCTGTGGGGTAAGAAAAATATATTTGTTATTTTAGTAAAATTGCTGAAAAGAAGTATATAATTATAAATCAAAATACTGAAGAACGTAAATGAAGCTTAAAAGATTTGCCAATGTTGTACAAAATGGTGCTTATTACTTATATTTTATTCGCTTGGACAAACTTTCCATTAAACTTCGAGAAAACTGGACCCGCAACACTTGTACTTTTCGTTTGCGCCGTATATACCCAAAGTTATAGTACAATTGTAATTTGCCGTGTAGTGCCGGCTTAGAATGTCGCTACCCCTTTCTACCCACGGGTGTCGTAAGAGGCGACTAAGGGTATTGGGGCTATTTATGGATGCGGTTGGAGACCCATCACCAA
Source organism: Bedellia somnulentella (assembly GCA_963576735.1). Lineage (NCBI taxonomy): Eukaryota > Metazoa > Arthropoda > Insecta > Lepidoptera > Bedelliidae > Bedellia > Bedellia somnulentella. The sequence goes on from OY755188.1 coordinate 11,876,452, forward strand.
AAACCTTTATTTTACCGCCTTTTCCCCCCTCAATTTCCAAAAGTGGCTGAGGAATTTATAATTCCTTGGCTCTGGCTACCCCTTCTAGGGAATTATAGCCGTGAGTATATGTATGTATAGTACAAGTACTAACATTTCTTAACATCATGTGTAATTTTTATTACCTGGAGTATTGACCACTTTTTGCCTAGTCGAAAATGCATTTATGTAATGATGGCCGGGCTCATCGCCGCCTTTTTGTACGATTCCACTATCTCATGTTTTAGTATCGGAACATATAACAGCTTAGCAATGTTTTGCATCACCCTTAACGACCTTAGTAAATAATCGCACGCTTAATACTACAGTGACCTATGTCAAAATTTTGATGAATTGAGTTACAATACTTCACAGACCTTAAAAAGCATGCTCTACCACATAGGCACGAGAAAACACCCGTATTCTTAACACAAAAAGGTTCAATTTCACTTAGGTCTTTATCGTCTCGTATTCATATGTTGTTGAGCATGATACTAAGGTCTGTGTAGTATTGTAACTCAATACATCAAAATTTTGACATACTCGTAGGTCACTGTAGTATTAAGCGTGATATTCCACACATATGACATTAGAAGACACATTAGTGTACTTCCGCTTTTAAATTTAACCCATGCCTTACTCCTAAGAGTCTGTGCTATTTTCCACTCTACTGCAATTTTGATTATGGCAATATCAATAAGGAACCTTTTTCATCCTCCAAACAGGTAAACGGCGTTGGCAAATCGACAAACCTAGCCAAGATCTGTTTCTGGCTGATAGAAAACGGTCTGTCAGTACTAATAGCGGCCTGTGATACGTTCCGCGCAGGCGCAGTGGAGCAATTGCGGACTCACACCAGACATCTTAACGCTTTGCATCCCGCGGAAAGGCATGGCAGGACCATGGTGCAGCTTTATGAAAAGGGATATGGTATGTTGAGTAAATAAAGTTATTTTTCTTTCTTTCAGTTCTGTCCGTAGCGTAGACCGTGGTTTATGCCGGCAGGCTGCGGAACCCGAAAATGTTTAATTAAGTTTAAATATATCATAACATAAATGTTCACGCTGAATATCCCCGAAGGGGTTGGGAGAGGTACTAATATTTCTAAACATCACGTGACTGTCACCTGGTGTTCAGAGTACCCACGTGTTGCATGGACAGTGTACTCACATGATAGGAGGCAGGCCTATCGCCGTTTTGTATGAATACACGTCACATGACTAAGTACAACTCAGCCATGTTTCCCTCACCGTTAACAACCATGATAAATTAACCACACATATGTCTTAAGAAAAGACTGATTGGTGTAGGCCCGAACCGGGATTAGAATACTAGTCATTTGCACGATAACCGGTGTTCTACTCATTAAACTATCACTGTTGGTATTAATAAGTTTAAATATGTTTAAAAAATAATATGCTGTGCAGGCTTACAATAGCACTGTCCTATTTCACCTTAGATGTTGAAAAAGGGCCACAGACCCAGCACCAACCTTAAATATCAAAATAAACTTTACCCCACTTAACTTACAAAAGTGGCAAATTAATTTCTTAATTCTCAAGCTCTGGCCACATCTTTTTGGGATCTTAAGCCGTGAGTATATGTATGTAAATTATAATTTGTATAGTATGATCTATCCAAGTCCTTCAAGTTTAATTTTGCAATACTATAACAAAATTATTTAAATCAATAAAGTTTATCACCACTTTTCACGATCATCCTCTCCATTTCAGGTAAAGACGCAGCAGGAATAGCCATGGAAGCGATAAAATTCGCAGCCGATTCCAAAATCGATGTCGTTTTAATCGATACCGCTGGCCGTATGCAAGACAACGAGCCTCTAATGCGAGCTCTCGCCAAACTCATCAAAGTAAACGAACCAGACATGGTTCTATTCGTCGGCGAAGCCTTAGTAGGGAACGAAGCTGTGGACCAATTAGTGAAATTCAACCAAGCATTAGCCGATTACAGTTCCACCGTCAATCCACACACGATTGACGGGATCGTATTGACGAAGTTTGACACGATTGATGATAAAGTCGGTGCTGCCATATCGATGACGTATATCACAGGACAGCCAATAGTTTTTGTTGGCACCGGTCAGACTTACGCAGATTTGAAAGCTTTGAATGCTAATGCGGTGGTTCATGCGTTGATGAAATAGTAGTTAAGGTTAGGCCGTCCCACTTTAGGGGAGCGGCCTTGCAGTTTTATTGTAGATTTTCGAGTTATCCGAGCGATGCTTTTTACATCAATGCGTATTAATAGTAGCTTTTTGGCATGTTGTTAGCTGGATAATAATTTGACAAATAAAGTTTTAATACAGCAAGTAGTTATAGAAATGAGTTATTACCTCACGGAACATGGCCTTATTTTTAGAAATAATATATGTTGCTACTGTGAACAGTGGTTTTTAAAATGAATATTGATAAAATGTTAAATGACCTAGTGTATTGATCCCTTTAACCCTTTATAAGGCAGTCGCCAACTAGTTCCCACCATAGTTTTAACTTTACCTACCTACAAATTGAAGTGAAATACAATGATTTTTTGATCATATATCTGCCTTTTAAAGAGTTAAAGTTAAAACCTGCATATTTTTCGTTATTCGACACATTAAGACTAATATTAAATTCTCTAACTTTGCCCATTTTTGAGCACCTTACAGATTTTCTTCCTACTATTCTTGCTAAAATATATCGTGTATGTATTTGTGTTAAAGGTGTTAATATTAGTCTTGAACACAAATACGTTTTAATATTATATCTTAACAATCTATTGTACCTTTAGTATTTGGTAAACTAGTACCAACGTGAATTTAAAAAATTGCATGCTAGCTCTTATGACTCTCAAATCTGCTATATTCGATATGCCTTTAACTATATTAATAATACGTCACATTTAGACTATTAAAATTTAACTTGAAATATTTTCACAGAAAAAAATATATTTACTCAATTCTTTGTTTTTTCTATTTGATGTATGTTGCCACTATTACTTCGCTAATTACACTTCCGTTTCTTTTCAACACAGTTGCATACCATTCAATTTATATTTTTTACTATGGATATAATCACCTTATTTCTCTATCTGACCGAATTAAAGTACTGCCTATAACATAAGAGGAAACAGAAAATCCATTTTGTCGTACAATTGTAGTTCCGTGTGTTCTATGATTTGTATGTTTCTATGTTTTCATTTACTACATTAATTAGTTAGTTTATGAGATGCTAATCTTCAAATTACATAGTATATGGCCATAATATTCGCTGTGTTCAAACATCCAGAAATCAAAAATTACTTTAAAAAAAGAACACATAAGCACGACCATATTTCATTTATCTGTTTTCTCAAATCATAGTTAAATTAGTCAAGTTTTGGAGAAGAGATCAGGGGACTACAAAACGCTGATTCAGTATACTTTTAATTGATATATTCAACCCAAGCTGCAGTTTTTTCTATCGCGCTCTGAAAAAAGATTGTCTCCTACTTCAATTCTCTGAAGTGGTCTCTATAAACATATAAGTTCAAAGTTCAAACGATACTCAATTTGAAATATATTGCCTTGTTTAAATCATTAGTACAACTTTTCCGCAAATCACATATTGACCTGAGTATTAATAAATGAAAATATTCTCAGAGTATAAGTTTTGTAAACAGTCTCAATAATTTCATGTCATATATAATCGCGAAGTATTGCCAAATGTACGATATGAATGAAGCATAAAGTGTAATTCACATACATATATAAAAAATAACTATATATAATATATAAATTGCAGTGCACTTTTTATATGTTTGCATTGAAAACACCTTCGTTCTGTAAATTTGAAGTGTAAAAGGAAGTACCTGCTTCAATCTTAATTAAATATGACATTGTTCTAAACATTACAGAAAAAATATATTGGGAGTAACTTCAAAACTATTTAAGAAAGATAGGATAGTAAAGTGAATGGTTGTCCTCGATAAAACAATATAACTTCCAAAAGACCTGTTGTTAAATACACTTGTATAATTAATTCATACTTAAAAAAATCATCGCAAGTTAATTAATCTGTGGTATCATGCAGGTTCTTTATTTGTACGTGTTCATTCAAAACTATTCCCTTAGAAATAAGTTTTAATATTGTTATTCGTTTTGGGATATCACAATATTGGTTCGTAATCTGATAATGCTCGGTTAAGTTTCTTTAAATTTATTTATTTATATTCTAGGTTTTCACAAATTATGTTATGTAAATTCCAATGTTTATTTTCTTATGCACTTTTATGAAATTCATTAAAGGTATTGTTTATTAATGCACGTGTTTTATTTTCCTGGGTGTATCAATTCTTATAATTTAAGGCAGTGGGGTCATACTTTTTCGTATACTAATTTAAGAAGTCAAGTATTTAGACTTAATAGAAGTAAAACCTTTTACTATTATCTTATTGGTAAAAAATATGTTAAGGTTACTTGAGGTTAAAATTATCATTACATAGTACACTTTTGGAAAGTTTAGTGGGGTAATTATGGTAAAAAAAGGTCGTTGGTGATGGGTCTCCAACCGCATCGCCCAAAAATCCCTTAAAAGCCCCAATACCGTTAGTCGCCTCTTACGTACACCCACCAGAAGAAATGGGGTAGTGCTATTCTAAGCCTGAGAAACGTGTTACTTTAGGGAAATTTGTCTAATTTGAATAATAGCATTCGAATTTATACCTTTACAGCAGAAATAACACACAAAGAGATGAGAGGAGTTTGCGATGTACGGAACACAATGTGGTTAGCTAAAGGTTTTTTTTTACATGTTCTAGTTGCTACGAAGTGACAACCGTGATAGCTAGGGTAGAACACCGCTTACCGTGCAGACGATGAAGGTTCAAATTCTGGGTCGGGCCTACACACTGACCTCCATTATACTATATAAGTACGCTGGACTAATTATAGGCCGGGTGACAGTGAGGCGATTTGATTTTCGCCATTTTGGCGCTTACGGCAGCAGTGAAGGAACAAGGAACTAATAAAAGAGATGGGACAGAAAGATAAAATATATCGGTAAAATGTTTCTGCTTAAAGGAAAGTTAAAGTTTTATCGAAACGAAACTTTACAGCACTATTGATTTATAATTGTTTCTAAAAACCATAGATATATTATGCTTTATGGTAAAAAAAACACTGGCCATTTTGCAGTTTACGTCATATTTAGTTCCTCGTTCCTTCATTGGGGGCGCTTCAAATTGGCACAGTAAATAGCTGTCATTTTGAAACGTATCATTAGTCCAGCGTACTTATATAGTATAATGGAGGTCAGTGGGCCTACACCATCGCCGTATTCTACCCACTGACCTATCATGGTTGCTCGGGTTTTAGGAAACTTGTAAGCGCAGATCAGATTTATGACAAGTTTGCGAGTTTAAAACACTGTATTTTAGGAACCTTATAAGTTTCCCGCTAGGAAATTTGACAGTGCAGCGCAGACGGCAAGGAGAGACGGATGTTAGTTAATGCGGATTAGCTGGCTACTGTAACGTGACGAGAATGAATACGAATACCCGTTTGAGATTAAAATAATGGCTGCGTGGTAAGACAATTATGCTTATATAAGAGCCTGTCCAGATGAGACGTTTTATGTGTGAGCCTACCGCGCGTCCTATTTTCTATTCCGTCCAGATACCGCGTTTTACGCACATTTATACGCTGGGAGGGATCCAATCAGTTGTTACCACTAATTGAGATTCTTGTGAATCTTATGTTGAGCTGGTGATGGGGTTGTTGGGTTAAATCTAAACGGACCGTTGTTGATGGGGTATTGCATTGCACAGTTCAATAACCCCGACTATAAGACGAAAAGGCTGCAGGAGGAAACGAAGATGATGAAGGGTCTATTGTGTGACTATTTGAATATTCTGATGATTCCATATTCCATGTGGCTACTCTTTTTCAACTTCATTAATAAAAAGTTCCGTATCGAAGTTATCACGCTCCATTTTAAATCAAATAGCGCCAGCGCCACCCTCAACTAACTCGCGCATAGTGCCGGACGCTGCAATGGCACTCGAGTATCTCGACTAATGCGGTTCTCGCGCGTAAAACGGCTCATTGCACGCGTTTTACGCGCGAGTGAGTGTCCGCGCGTAGGCAACTGGACAGAACATTATGTAGCTCTAGTATCTCGAGTACGCGCGAGTGCTGACGCCTCATCTGGAAAGGCTCTTAAGAGTTGTAGGTTTTGTTCATACGTGCGGGTTATGGAACTGCAACTTAACCTTGCTTCATAGCCTTGCTTATTGTAAACTAATTTTTTATTTATATATTTGAAACTTATAAATAGCTGGTCAGTTTTGCCAAAGAACAGCATATAACTGTGAACGGACTGTACATCTAAGTAGCCTCGACCTCGTTTTTAAAACATACTCTTTTTATATTTTAAATTAATAAAAGACATCAAACTAAACAACTTTGCCTATGGAATGCTTATTTAAAATATAGTAATTTTCAAAATAATTAATAATTCAAAAGTGTCGTATTTGCCGTGTAGTGCCGGTTTAGAATGTCACTACCCCTTTCTACCCACGGGTGTCGTAGGAGGCGACTAAGGGTTTGGGGTTATTTTAAGTGGTTTTTGGCGATGCGGTTGGAGACCCATCACCAAGGATACTTTATTTCTACCATCTTGTCCCCTATCAACTTCCAAATGTGGCTGAAGAGTTTCTGCCTCTTAAGTTCTGGCTACCCCTTTTTGGCCGTGAGTATATGTATGTATGTTTGTATGTCGTATAGTGAGGTTCTTAGCCTCAGCTAAAATAAAAATAAAAAACATATGGTCAAATCTTGTGAAATCAAAAGATGTTTTTTTTTATTATTTATAGTATTAATTTAAAATATGTTGGTATGGGTATGTTTTAAAAACGAGGTCGAGGCATGAAGTTACTGATTGAACAGGAGAGCGCACTCACAAAAAATATGGTGCACAATAATGTAATTTATTACCATGCAATAGAGTTTATCATCTAGAGTATTAGTACCTCTGCCAACCCCTTCGGGGAAATTCGGCGTGAACGTTTATGTTTTTATTTATTATGTTATGAACACTGTCAAGCAGAGAAACGTCCTAGAACGAGAGCCCGAACTAGAGGAGTGCTCGCGCTCGCGCGGTTGCCAGTCCAGATTAAGTTGAAAGAAAAACAAATTCAAACTTATTCATAGGGATTATTTTATAAAAAGCAGGTTACTAACTATTACTTTTTAATGAATTGTCTTAATTATTATTGTCGTCTATCAACTTAGAGATAAATAATTTATTAAGTTTGGTAATCGGTAAAATCATATTTATAACGGGTATCCTCATGGAAACCATGGAAATAAGGTGTCCAAAATTAATCATATTTATTTTAACGATCTTTATTTTTACCATCTTTTCCCCACTCACATTTCCAGAGAGAATTTCTAATTCCTTAGCTCTGGCTGGACACTTTAGGACGTCAGAGTGCACTCCTGTTAAGATAGTAATTCCATGGGTCGAGGCCATGTATAAACAAATCAGAATATGTTATTGGCTTTATCTACAACATCGCTGGCAGGCTACCATTTGGAAGTTTTTCAAGTTTCTTAAATTACAAAATGAAAACTTGTCAAAAATCATTCGCGCTTTCAGGTTTCCTGAGGTTAGTCCCTTAATCCTACAAGTTTCCTAAAAACTATGAGGCAGGACAGACGTAAATTCGAATGCTGTTGCTGGCGAATTTCCGTTTTTAATATAATTATTTTAAATAAATAAAGATTTTAACGTATTATTTTAGCATTCGTACGAATCGTATTAGTTGTACGACACACTTTGTAGCATTAGAACAATTAAAAAATACTCTCTAGATAATCAATCACAGCCTGATTTTGTATATCACATATTTTGTGTGTTATTTCTACCGTAAAGTGTGTTTGTTGGCCTTGATATTACGTAAAAGAGTGTAATATTTAATACATCCTTCATTACAAAACTGAATTTTACAGACCGAAAAAAAATAATATTGTTTGCCTATTTTTTGTTCGAACTCGCCTCGCAATGGAATAGCGCATCATTCATTCGAATAAACCATTCATGCACATCACTAACTGTGTTACGTTACGTACGGTACGTGATCTATATTGTAATCTGTGGGTACGTGTTATTGTTTTGATTGAAGTTCCTGGAAATTGTATTTCTAGAGTTATTTACTTTTAAGCTACGTGAATTTTATCAACCAAAATGGTTATTTACTCAAACCAAGTTATGGGCGTATCCTTCGACTATGGTGACTTAAGGAATGACGCTATATTTGTTAACACATGTGAGAAACTCAAAGCAAACATGTCTAAATTTAATGAAACTATTGAAAAATGTCTTAAATTAAGAGAAAACTATGATCAATTGACGACTGCCGAAAAGATTGAGCTTGATCTGTTTCTCGTTTATTCCCTTCATGCATTGCAATGGACTAACCTTAAAATACAAGGCGTCGACCTCTCCCAGCATCCAATAAAAGACGAGTTGTTAAATGTAAAGAAAGTAATGTTACGTTGGAAAGAAGTGAAAGATAAAGACAAACGACCGCGAGTGGACCAGCGTGCTGCTAAAAGATTTGTTAGAAGCGGACTTTACAACCCTCGAGATGTTGAAAGGAATCGCAATAAGAGGATAAAATTTGATGATTAGAATATAGTAAGTAAATTAACTTTCATAGGCTAAGTAAGAGATAAGTCCGCTAGTTAATAATGTTACTTGTTGTAACCTTAAATAAAAGTTAATTTGATTGTCATTTTTGTTTTATTAATCCATTTAATTTCAATTTGTCTTTAGTCTCATCAACCTTATATTGTTTGTCTGGCTCTGATTTGCTTGAAATATGATGTTCTGTATAAGCATTTTAGGGTAGGTTTCAGTAAATTACAAACCTTTCATTTAACATCCTTGTCACTCAAACTTGCAAAATTGGCTGAGGAATTACTGAATAAGAATTACTTTCTACTACTTTCATGATATCAGCCATGAGTATAAGAAGGTAGTGAATCTAAGATGCGATTGAAAATAGTTTTTCTATTTGCAAGAAAATAAATCCATTGGCTTAGTACTACTGTAATGATCTACTGATTGAAAGCTTGTTTATATGCAACATTACTTAACACTTGTCACCAGCTAAGTCTAGTGCAGTACTTATCCTTGTAATTCATTATAATTTCACCAGCATAGTTTATGATGTCCGTGGCTGAGTGGATATGTCATATAGCTTTTCAGTCCCGAGGTTGTGGGTTCATTCCCTGCTCAGAGCAACATTAATGTGATGAGCATGAATGATTGTTTCTTAGTCTTGGATGTTATTTATATGTGTATTATGTAATATTTAATACTTCCTTGAGTTAGTATCCCATAAAACAAGTTCTACTTAGTTTGGGGCTAACTTGATATGTGTATAATGTATTGAGTTAAAATTGGTATATGAAACCACCATTGTTAATCCTGAATAAGTTTTGATTGTGGGATGCTACTAGCATATGAGATGGGATGGGATGAAATCGGTCATAAATAAATTAAACTAATAATAACAAAATCATATAACTTTATAAATGTATGTCCATTAAGCAGGAAATGTCCATATATTATTCAAACTCGAAATCTCAATTTTTATAGATGTGCCCCTTTAATATGAAAGCAGCGATATATACAAGTGAAGAATTTCGACTAGAATTGCTCAACATACTTTTCATTAAGGTTATTAAAATTGCTAGTTATGCAACAAAGGTATTACACATTTAACACATCATAGTCTACTGTTTAAAGTAATGGTGGATCTACCAATAGGCTGAGTATGTGGGAGCCTAGGATGGCAATTTTTTGGGGGTGGTGAAATTATCCTGTATTTTCTGACCCCAACAGCTAAATAACATTTATATAAGTGTTTTGTGCGAATTTCTTGGTTTTAGGGATTTTTAGCCGTGAGTATATGTATCTATATCCTTAAGTACAATAGCAATTGTACAGCTAAAAAATTTCTATAACATGTTTGAAATTTGTAAATTTTAACTATTTTGAACTGACGAAAATTTACCATCTACTAATGAATTTTCTGTTTCCCTTCTCTATTATTTTTTTAAGTCAACTGTACTACTGATAATTTTCTTATTGGTTCTGTGTGTCTGTACCATGGTAAGATTTTTTGCTGAATCTTCTCATTATCCAGATGACTAGATCAAGCCAACTGTACCATGGGCAATGACCGATAGTAATCTAAGGTATTAAATTACACGTGTTAGTGAAGGTGGTATAATTTAGATAGCCTACTGTCGCCACAATTGAAAATCCGTCACTGTTTCCTATGATTAGATTCTAACGTTTCAAAATTTCTGTGATATCTTTGAAAAAAAAACAGTTAATCAGGGACCCACCACCAATAATGGGGTTTATAGATCCTACTCTTACTATTTTTAAAGATGGATGAGTAAGTAGTTTAGGAAATAGGTGGAAGCGAGGATTCAGATAGCAAATAAGATTTAATAAAAGTCTGCTGAGTTTTCAGTTTGCATTTTTCATCCAGTTAAGAAACAATTCACAACACAACTTCATCAGTTTAAAAATAAAGGAATGTTGGTTCAAATATATTAAATACATAGAACTTACTTTATAACATTAATAATAGTAATAATACCAACCTGCTTCCAAAGCAATAAATTTCGGAATGTCACTTGTTCTATATTTTCATAAGTCAATATAATTTAACATCTTGATAAAAACAAGTTATGAGACCCAATAAATAACATGATAAAATACTTTATCAATAAATAAACAAATTAATATAGGTATTTCAATTCAGAAAGACGCGCCCTACCCTTTCTTCTAATCTTTTATATTAGCAGTGCGAAATAAAGACTTGTGTTAGTGTTCTCACAGTTAATTAAATTATCTATGTGGACATATATACACACAAACAAATATTTGTCAACCGTGTTGAAGCATAACACTGAAAAATGCTAAGATCAAAATGTGGGGCGCGTCTTCGTGTATTGAACTACGTATATCTAAGAAACTAATGATACTGTAATTTCCATTTTGATCATAATGACGGCTCAGACTACCTACACAAAAAGTTACTGGTAGGAAACACTAATTTGAAGCCACCAACATTTAAATATTAGAATCCAAGGCGTGGTATACATATTGCAAAGAATACTTTTATACTGCAACATATTGAGTGTTCCTCTTTTCAGTCCTACATTTTCTTAGGCAGTTTGAGAATAACGGTATTTTATTAAAATCATTTTTCAACTTGCAAAACTAACCCTGCAGCTGAGATATTATCACCTGCTCCTGCAGTCAACTGGGCTTCAGTACAAATGAGGACTGGAGCTACACAAATTTCTACATCATCACCATCGACCACTTCGTCCCAGCAAACTACTGGCTTTGCTGAATCGAAAAATTTCCGACTACCCTCATTTTCTGCAGTAGTTGAAAAACTATCATCAAGCAACAATTTGCTTTTGTCTAAATTAATATTGTCATCCTTACAAACATATCTGTGAGCTGTTAACGAAGCTTTAGCTGCAGCAGCTTTTGTTCTTTTCCATTCTGAGGATTTTACTGTCAATATAGCTTGGTATGCTAATGTGTGTACATGGATTCTTGTTAGTTTCCTTCTACTGTTATTTTCTTTGTTGCGGTTATGTATTAAGTGGAATGTTTTTCTCATTTGATCAAGGGCTATTGCAACTCGTGGATTGGAGTCTGTTACAACCATCACTTTTCCATGTTCCAATATACTGAGTAAATTGGAAAGTTCTTGTTCGTTCATTCCTACAGAGTCAACAAAAGGAAGGACTTTTGTAGTCAAATGTTGAAGAAGTTCCAAGTCAACATAACTTGCCATTTCAAAATGCGTTAAAGTGTTCAATGGTTGTGACAGTATTTGTTCTTTGACTAGATCAAGACGCGCAGCTCTAAGATCTGAAATAGAAGAAAGAGATATTTAAGAATCTAACTTCACAATAAAAGTTTAACATAGATTTTTCAATACCTACTTTTCAATGCTACATTACAAAAATAAGTGTATTTTTTTCCGAATGTTCACTTTAGAAACTGATATGAATAAGATATCGATTCAAGTTTCATAAGCATGTATGTATGTATATTGTGTCCCAAAATAAAACAGATCAAGTCAAAAGACGTATCATGAAAATATTTTTGATGGGAATATCTTAAAGAACATGAAAATAATAAAGTCATACATGTTTGCTTATTAAGTTTTAGTAATGTTATCCTGAATAATGGTTATGTTAACCATCCTAATTCAATAAAAGGTATCATTTACGCGAACCAATGCTTTTTATGCTTAAATTTGTCCATACAGCAAATGATAAGCATGTATTAAGTCACATTTGAAAAATTTTTGGTACTCTTAAAATCAGCATAATTAAATTAAAGCATATGAATAAAGTTTTTGTTGATTAAAAGTTTATTGTTCACACTATGCATATGCATATATATATACAGTGTGACAGAGAAACTATGTTTAGTTGAGATATCAGGCATACGCCTTAGTAAATAAGGCAGAGCTTAAGGTGTTAATACCCTGGCTTAAGCAAACATTTTGTACTGATACAATGTTAACAAATGTAAGCATTTACACACCACTGTACTTACTTTTATAAACCCACTTTGTTAGTGTTCTTTCCCAACTATGTTAAGTATAGAATACCTACCCCCAGTTTTTAAAAATCTAAAAAACATCTTAACATTTGCCCTCTATGAATGCTTTTCTTTTTTAGGCCCTATACTAACTTATAGTTAAATGAGAAAGTAACTCTGTAAAATAATCCAAATCAATATATAGTGTTTCAGATTATTTATTTTTATTCTAGTGAATTTTAGATGGATAGATTTTTAGGAGATTATAGAAGTGGTACTGATTATCACATGGTGTTAGGAGTATCAATTTAGCTAAAAATATACAGTACCTGCGCCTGTATCACTTTTGAATGGATAATTATCCATCATCTGCAGACCACTGATGACTAGTAAATTAGGATTAAAATTGGGTAGATTTGCTCCAAAATCTTCTAAGGAACTTAATAATGGGTTATTTTCATCATTATGCACTATGTATCTGTTTGCTCTAGGGGCTTTGTATTTCCCAAATGCCTCATCTGCTTTGTATTCTAGTATCATGTGAATGTCATCTTTAATTTCTTCTCCGTTGCCACCAACAATCTTAATAGATTTTGGAATGTATGATCTGAGTTTTTCACTCATTTTAGCTCCAAGCATGACTTGCCAGCCTTCCATTTGGAACCTCTTTGCCATTAGAGGAGCATTTCCCCCAATAGACCATTTAGAGTCTGGGAGTGTTAGAGCATGTTCTACTAATTCATCATAAAGCTTGCTGTTGGACACAAAACGTCTGAAATGAAACAATAGAGGCATGATTATAAGTTCAACAACAGATGTTTTGAAACAGTCTGTGAGTTTGGACAATGAAGGTCAAAGTTTAGTTAGTTATACAATGATGATGATTATACTTTGCTATCTGTGATACACTTTGGTAGTTTGTCATTTTTAGTTATGGGTAAATATAGTGATGATGATGATGAATAATGATATATGTCAAAGTTATTAGAAATGTTAGAACACTAGGAATTGTATAAAATTATAAGAAAATGTGTACAGTAAGCTATTTTACATACATACATACATATACTCACTCTCAGGGAATCAGAAATTCCTCAGCTACTTTTGGAAGTTGCCTGGGGAAATGATGGTTGAAATAAAGGTTGTTGGTGATGGGCCTCCAACCGCATTGCCCAAAAATCCCTTAAAAGCCCCAATACCATTAGTCGCCTCTTATGAACACCCACTGGAAGAAATGGGTTTGTGCTATTCTAAGCTGACACTACACAGCTAAGCTATTTTATATAACAAAAAATGATTTTCTCATCTCAAAAACGTTAAGTTATTATATTGCACTCTCAATAACCACCCAGGTGTAGTGACAATATAAATGTACTGAGAAAAAATCTTAGTTTCTATGAAATAAACACAATAGAGAGGTTTTAACAGTATTTAAAACCTAAATATTGATAGTGGATGTGAAAAGAAGGCAGGACATTTTATAGTGGTGTCATATTAAGATATGAACTTGTTTAAGGACTAACAAGACTAGCAGTAAACTTTTCAGTATGAAATGTATGTTTATATTCTATTAAGCACTATAACATTTTTGTATATCCTAAGAAGAGTCAGCTAAAAGTTTAGTATAGAATCTTCCTCAGCTACTTTTTGAAAATAACTAGGAAAAAATTGGTGATAAGTCTTTGGCCACATCACCCATAAATCACTTAACAAGTCACAAAACCACACAGCAGAAGAATAGCTAATGGTTTAGTGAAGTGCAATCAAGAGGTTAATATTCTTGTCAATTCTATCAAGATAAGTATGATAAAAGTGTACAATAACTAATATCACTTACTCGGCAGCCGCACCATGTTTGAAGAAATAAGCAAAGCTTTTCAGGAACTGAGCTTTGTTGGCAATCTCATTGAAATGTTCAGGGTCTCCTTTCAGCTCTTTAAAATTGAGTAAAGCCGTCGCATTAACGAATAAGTCGTGGCAGGCTCCATAACCTAAAGCCACTTTCGGCTGTCTATTACCGATCCCAACGGCATTGTCACGCTCCAAAATTAATAGGTTTTCTTTTATTGGAGACAATCTTTCATCTATGACTTCAGGATCTCGAATATACATAGCATAAAATAAAACGCAGAAAGTTAAAAATGTTCCCAACTTTACAGGATTTTCCGCCATTGTGCACTAGCAAGTTATTGATGAAGACTATGAATGGAATGTAACTCACTTATTTAAATAATATTGATTCACGTCACCTCATGTTTAAATAACAAATGTTATAAATTTTACGAGGTCTGCGATAAAGGAACTTGCATTTTTAAATAATAAATTAATTTTATGATTTGTCATTTACTTGACGTATAGTACGACAGTGACAGTGCAGTGACAAGTTAAACAAACATCGAAATGACTTACCGTAACGACAGAATAGATAGGGCTGCCAAAGACCAACAAAGCTACATAATTAGTTAATTAACATTCGATACATTCTTTTAATGAGTAATTTCTTTTATACATAATTTGAGATGGTTTCCTGTAGTTGTGTAAAGCTAAGAATAGGTTCCAATTCTGAATTACGTAAAACTGTTATATTTCCAAATTGTTGCTTCTAAAATAGCTCGCAACCTAAAAGAAGAAACAAATGGAGGGTAATGAAATAATACTTAGACAGAATAAGTTACAAGTGGTTCCATTGTAGAGAGCAGTATTGAATAGCCTTTGAAGGGATTTTAGGACTGGTATTCACCCGCCTTCCAAAGCTTAACCGTAATTTCGTCACCAACTCTGTATTGTTCGTCAACTGTTTCGGAGCCATACTAATTTCGTAAAGGCTAATATCTCTCTGGCGTCTTTCTCCACTTCGGTAGCATACTTTTGCATCGAAGTATACAACTGCCCGTATTTATTTTCTACCTCTCTCAGAACTTTCAATGTCAATGGTTTCCAGTAAATAGCCTGCCTCGAAAGATATTCCTTAGTTTTCGCCAAAGTTGGTATGTTGTCCTTCCAATGCAGCGTCTTTGACTAGATCCTCCGACTTGTGCAAGTGGCGAGTCAGAACAAATATTCGTCAAAATCAATGTCTTTGAGAACCAGGATAGACCTCTTCATTTGCTGCAGGTTACCCTCATCGACTCGTCATTCAAGACGATAATAAAATGAAAGCGGTGACAACAGGCATCTTTGCTTGACTTCAGCGGTAACAGGGGTCTAAATAAACGGCTTGGATGACTCTTTGGTTTTCTACGGGATATTCTTTTATAATTCTTATTATACTTCGACCTTAAGCGCCCAGTACACAATGGCCCACGATGGGCCACGCTTCGCAATTGGCAATTGTAGGCCACGATCAATTGGTGTTCACACAATGGCCCATTGCTCATTACTGCCTGGCAATCCACTTGCAACGGACGTCGAAGCAATTATGGTTGCAGCTATTTATTTATTATTATGTATGTAATTTATTTTATTTAAGGCTCTATTTATGTTATTTTTACGTCATATAGTGATTATAAATACATTTTGCAATAAAATATTCGAAAAAAGTATAAGTATCTATGAGCGGTCGGTGACGAACTAAACAATGGCCCATTGTGGAAACACCACCGGCCATGCTACGCCACGATTCCTTTGAAGTGTGCCCGAAAAACCGACAACTTCGCCATTGCGCGCCACGATCGGCAATTGTCCGCCATCATGCACCATTGCCCCCTGTACACAGTGGCGATGGCGAGCAGTGGGCCATCGTCCGCCATTGTGTACTGGCCGCTATAGATGTACTAAATACCTAGATATGTTTTATACGAGGAAACCCGCGCTTACGAGTGGCACTGATTGCGGCAGTTGTACGCACGCACACCACTAGAAATATATCCAAACAACACACCAAGAAATATATTTGAAATGTAAGCGAGATAGCAGCGAGATAGCACATTTCATAGCAAGCGCTAAAAAGAGACAAACATATTTTCTCTGCACCGACGTGAAATATGACCTTAAGACGACCGCTTGACACGCACAATACTTCTTCTATTTTATGACACCTTACACCTAATTTATTATAAATTATAATTAAAACGTTGAAAATTTATAAATAAACAAAAACGCCAAAACAGGTGAACAATTGCGACGGCAGCAAGTGTACGACTAAAGTCAAATGAGCCATTTAGCCCTATTTATAAGTACCACTTATGAGCGCGCGTGACTTATCTAAAGCGGCCAGTACACAATGGCGGACGATGGCCCACTGCTCGCCATCGCCACTGTGTACAGGGGGCAATGGTGCATGATGGCGGACAATTGCCGATCGTGGCGCGCAATGGCGCGCAATGGCGAAGTTGTCGGTTTTTCAGGCACACTTCAAAGGAATCGTGGCGTAGCATGGCCGGTGGTGTTTCCACAGTGGGCCATTGTTTAGTTCGTCACCGGTCGCTCATAGATACTTATACTTTTTTGGAATATTTTATTGCAAAATGTATTTATAATCACTATATGACGTAAAAATAACATAAATAGCGCCATAAATAAAATATATTACAGACATAATAATAAATAAATAGTTGCAGCCATAATTACTTCGACGTCCATCGCAAGTGGATTGCCAGGCAGTAATGAGCAATGGGCCACCGTGTGAACACCAATTGATCGTGGCCTACAATTGCCAATTGCGAAGCGTGGCCCATCGTGGGCCATTGTGTACTGGCCGCTTTAGGTTTTATTAGTACATCTGTGACTTCGACATTTACTGCTCCAACTAACGCGGTCATGCTTATTTAAAGCGGCCAGTACAGAATGGCGGACGATGGCCCACTGCTCGCAATCGCCACTGTGTACAGGGGGCAATGGTGCATGATGGCGGACAATTGCCGATCGTGGCGCGCAATGGCGCGCAATGGCGAAGTTGTCGGTTTTTCGGGCACACTTCAAAGGAATCGTGGCGTAGCATGGCCGGTGGTGTTTCCACAGTGACCCATTGTTTAGTTCGTCACCGGTCGCTCATAGATACTTATACTTTTTTGGAATATTTTATTGCAAAATGTACTTATAATCACTATATGACGTAAAAATAATATAAATAGCGCCATAAATAAAATAAATTACATACATAATAATGAATAAATAGCTGCAGCCATAATTACTTCGACGTCCGTCGCAAGTGGATTGCCAGGCAGTAATGAGCAATGGGCCATTGTGTGAACACCAATTGATCGTGGCCTACAATTGCCAATTGCGAAGCGTGGCCCATCGTGGGCCATTGTGTACTGGGCGCTAAAAATGTACAAACAGTGCAAGTATCATTTTTACGTTGATCCGTGGAAGACCAGCATGGTCAGAAACCACCTTGCTCTTCCCTTAATTGTCCTAGGCCTCGCTTTTATAACACACCCTTTTTATATTATAAATCGATAAAGGACATCAAACTAAACAACTTTGCCTAAGGAATGCTTATCTGAAATATTGTAATTTTCAAAATAATTAATAAATAAAAAGTTTCGTACCTAGATCAAACTTTAATTAATTATTTTGAAAATGACAATATTTTAGATAAGCATTCCATAGACAAAGTTGTTTAGTTTTATGTCTTATCAATTTAAAATATAAAAAGAGTATGTTTTAAAAACGAGGTCTAGGCCAATTCGGTATGCAAAGTTTTTTTTTGGTATTTATTAAATATTTTTATTCGATAGCAAATACGAAAGTAAAAGACTAATTTGAATATTTTTCATCTAAAATGAGTCATTGCAAAGTTATGTATGACTTTTTAAAGATTATCCAACTTTTGTACTTAATGACGTCATCGATCGAAAACATCACGAAGCGACATGAAAATAAAAAGAAATGTTTAATAAAAATGTTGCTGATTGCAAAACATTTCACGGGATAGTGATCTCAAATGAAATTATTACGATATTATACTAAACAAACCTATGATTTTCGATATTTTATTAATAAACTGCCAAAACGATTGTCTTTAAAATAACGCTGAAGGTCAAATACTGTTACAGTATTTTGTTAAAATAACGGTCATCTTAACTTTGTTTGATTTAAATTCAAGAAAATATGTTTTAAAAACATAATATCTCGAAATGGTTTCGTAATTAGCAACACTTTTGTAAAACTTTGCATACCGAATTGTAGGTCCACGGTCCACATTTCCAGCTATTCTGTTTACCAAATTACTCCTGTTTTTAAAGTGTATTTAATAGCGGACCAGAATATTAAAATTTAAAAACGTAAATATTGTGACCGAATATTAAATGGCATGTATTTAACGCGGCGACAAATTGATACCAATCCGGGTCGTAAAAAAACTGAAAATGGATAGTAAATAATATACTTTGGCGACTAATTAGAGGTAGTATTTTAACTACAAAGCGGCGGCTTTTTAATGAGTTTTGAGGTTTTATTTAAATTTTATCTGGCAGTGATTTTCTTTTGTGGCAATTGAATTTCTTCTAAGGCGACAAATTATTGGCGGAAAAAAATTAAAATAGGCTTTCATAAATTCTAAAATGGGGTTGTCTATAAACATGACCAAGGTCTGAAATAAATACAAACAAGATCTTAAATGCTGTGTAGTGTCGGCTTAGAAAAGCACTACCCCAATTCTTCCGGCGGGTGTACGTAAGAGGCGACTAACGGATTTGGAGCTTTTAAGGGATTTTTGGGCGATGTGGTTGGAGACCCATCACCGAAAACCTTTAATTTTACCATCTTTTCCCCACTAAAATTTCCAAACGTGGCTGAGGAATTTCGAATTCCTTAGCTCTGGCTACCCCTTCTAGGGATTTATAGCCGTGAGCATATGTATGTAAGATCTTAAAAAAATACTTTTGGGTACATTTGTAGGGATCTAAATTAACCAAATTGTGACATGCTATAAAACTATTCTTGGTCTATTTTATTAACCTTCCCTCAGTATGGTCGACAGTACGATTTTATCGAAGATTCGCTGTCCTTCGCACAAACGCCAAAAGCTTACTGACTAGTTGCCATAACGAATATGTACGTAGAGTAGAGGAGGGAACTAGGACTAACATTAAAGCGTTTTGGGCCTACACATCAAAACTCAGGAAAACGAATACGGGCTACCCTTCAAGCATGAAACAGGGAAATCATTCTTCCTGCGACCCCAAGGCGATATGTGAAATGTTCTCTTCTTATTTCCTTTCAGTCTTCGAGCCTTCCGCCCCCCAAGCCTATGATATTGAAGATAGCGAGGGTGAGGCCTCCGTGAGTAACCCTATCATGCATTTGCCAACTATTCAATTAGCGACAAGCGAAGTCCACACAATGTTATCTACCTTGGAATGCATCAAAGGTCCTGGGCCTGACAAAATTAGCCCTATTTTTCTGAGACTGCTAGCTAAAGATTTGTATATGCCACTATCTATATTATTCAATTAAAGTCTTACTGAAGGCAGGATTCCGGATATCTGGAAACTTGCCTATGTTAAACCAATTAACAAGTCTGGTGCTAGGATTTGATTAATAATTATCGTCCAATATCTTAATTATCTGCAAAAGCTAAGGGGTTTGAAAAATTGGTTCATGCTAGATGTTACTCGTATATAGAGGGATCTTTAGACGTTAATCAACATGGGTTTGTTAAGGCCAAGTCAACAATATCAAACCTCCTAGTTTATTCCAACTATATATTTGAATCTCTTGATCGTAATATTCCTGTGGACTCTATTTATACCGACTTTCGCAAAGCTTTTGATAAGGTCGACCACTTCTTGCTGCTAAAAAAGCTGTCTTTTAACGGCATCAAGGAAAATTTACTTCGTTTGTTCTCCTCATACCTCTGCCGCAATTTCCGTATGCGGTGTCCTAGGCTGTCTTATAGAGACCTCTTAATTAAATACAAAATTATATCTTTGCACGACCGTCGTATCCTGGCTGACATAATAGTTCTGCAGGGTATATGTTCTTCCCAGCTCAACTGCCCCGACTTACTGGCAAAGCGTGTTGTTACGTGTTCCGAGTCACGCTACAAGGAATAAACATGTATTCGCCCTAGGGGTCAGCAGGACCAATGTAGGAAAGAGGGCTCCTTTGTGCAGGATGTGCGATACATATAATATTTATTTCACGGATGTGGACTTATTCTGCTTTTCGAAGCAGCGCTGCAAGAAAATGTTCTTACTTATTTTAAAAAGTCTTTAATTATCTGAAGAATGTTGTGCATTTACTTTTGTCTATTTATATTCGTTGTGGTTGTTATCCTTTTTCATATTTTATTTCTGTTTTTCTTGTTGTATTTCTGTAATGATAACTTTTTTGCATTGATTGAGTTTGTTACCTATCTGTGAGAAAAGAAAAGAGAAAAGGAGATACCAAAATTTATTTACTTATGTTCTATGTGTTGTTATTTTATATTCTTTTTGCTATTTCTGTTTTTTCTCCTTAATAAATAAATAAAACCTACCTACTTTGAGTAACAGCGTGTCGACGTCACCCCGCTTCGCGGGATGCCTATTTCCGCTATAAGGGACACAAGCTAACCCTAACCTAACCTAGCACAAATACAATTGGGGTGATTAATTGTTTTTTAATGCGGTTGTGCCCCTTGTGGCGGGCTTCACCCCCCCCCCTCTCTGTTTTCCTTCTCTAACTTAATTGCATCTGCTCATTTATTTTATTTTTATTAATTTTTACTTCAATACACAAAATATGTAATTTACTTATTATTATAGTCACAAAAACTTGCCGCTTGCTATTGGCTAGAAACGCGCTCAACCCCCCACTCCACAGCCTCCGCACTGCTCAGACACACGAGCGCATTTGCCGCCTTTTCAAGAATTTACGAATCTTCAAACAATATTCTAATAATTTAAATCTTTTTGTTCATGAAAACCTCATGTGGGGATTATTACTAATAAATAAAGAATAAATAAAGGAGAGAAAAATTTCGACACAGGCGGGAATCGAACCCTACACTCATCGAACACTACTTAAACGTGTAAAAGAAATAAAGGATAGAAGAATTTCGCGCTGGCAGCCATTGACGCGGTGGCTCAATTGGCAGAGCGTCGGGGCGTATACCCGAGGTCGCGGGTTCGATTCCCGCCTGTGTCGAAATTTTTCTCTCCTTTATTTATTCTTTATTTATTAGTAATATTCTAATATCAAAATACATTATTATAATACTTATCTTCAGTTTTGAAGCTACCTAAAAATCGCTGCCAGATGTGTATTTTTATAATGAAATCCAATAGTTGCCAGTTAAGAATGTATGATATCCCCTCGAAAAAATTAGTCGCCTCATTATAGTACCTTAACCAGTTTTACACTGATCCCGCTTGATATATTTGATACCTTACAGTAGCAGCCGTTTTTTTAGATTTTTGATCCTAGCATTTTGTTGCTTGTATAGTTCAATAGTTGCTAACATAGATTAAAAAACGTTAGATAGGTCATTTACGAGAAAACCGGCGCTTACGAGTGGCCCGATTGCGACAGATGAACGCACACCACTCGAAATATATCCAAACAACACACCAAGAAATACATTTGAAATGTAGGCGAGATCTTAAAGCAAGCGCTAAAAAGAGGTAAACATATTTTCTATGTACCGTCGTGAAATATGACACTAAGACGACCGTTTGACAAAGAATAATTAAGACTTATACGCACGATTTATTATAAATTATAATTAAAACGTTGTAAATTTATAATACTTACGAATGATAAGTAATCTCATCATTTTAGTAGTTTTTCTACTATAGGTTGTGCAAAATCTGATCTCACACGACGGCATTCTCGATTATTCTGATAAACAAACACGCCAAAACAGGTGAACGATTGCGACGGCAGCTAGTGCGCGACTGAAGTCAGATGAGCCATTTAGCCTGTTTTTTAAGTGCCACTTATGAGCGCGCATGACCTATCTACGGTTTTTTATTAGTACATCTATGGTTGCTAAGATATTTAATCACTGAAAAGTCAGTTTTTTTGTGACTTAATAGAAAGTTGCCTAAAAAGGATTTCAGTTGCCGTATTAAATATTTGCCATTATAAATTAAATATTTAAAAAAATTGGGGCCATTTGGCAAGTAAAACCAAATCTCTTAGTAGGGTTTTAGTTGGTTTAAACGTTGGTTTTGATAACTCAGTAATTGGTGTTTCCTCCATTAATAAATCACTAAACTTATGCCGTGATTTACCATTGGGGTAGGCAGAGAATAATGAGCAATTTGTACGAACCTCTCAAGCTTCTTCTACAATAAATAAATCTTTTCATACATGATCTTTTATTCGTCACACTTCGGACGGATCTTTATAAGCACATACAGTATTTTATCATTAGATCTAATTGTTATCTCCGTGGTCTACCTCTACAAGCATTACCATTCACATTGGCTCTGGAAATATTTTTACCATTTACAATCACCCGTCCTCTCTGTGTGCTTAAAGCATCTTACCATAAAGCCTGGAATACACTAGGGGGCAAATGGAGCAACATGTTGCGGATTTCAAAGCTTGAGTAGCCTAAGTAGCCCAATTTGAAATGAGGTAGCCTAAAGTAGCCCAAACCCAAAACTGAAATAAAACCACTTTTTTAACTATTTACTTATGTATTATATTATAACTTCCTGTACATACAATAAAATCAGTACTTCACACCTAAACCTACAAGTCGTTTAAACTAGAGTCTGAAGTTATCTAAAGAAAATAAAAGAGTAAGTAGGCTAACTCACTCATGCAAACAATTCCATTACGTAAAAGGTTGGTCAAGCCATGGATGACGCAAGGTTTACTTAGGTGTCAGTTTAATAAGGATAACCTATTTAAAAAATGGAAATCCCAACCTAACAACGAAATAAACAAACAAACATATTATCGATACAAGAACTTCTACTTTAATAAAATTAAAGACGCCAAAAGAAATTTTGAGAGAAAGCAAATAGACGTCTCAGGAAATAACCCTAAACTACTCTGGAAGGCTATTAAATCAATAATAAATTCTAAAACAAAAGAAAACCCAGCTGGTAGATTATTAGACTCCATAAATAAAATAGGGTCCGTTAACAGAATCAATCAACATTTTGCTTCAATAGGTAAAGCTCTTGCTGAAAAAATAACAAAACCGACATTATCTCATATTCTCCCTGCTCAGAAGACACGGTCTCGTGTATTGAACTCTTTTGTGTTACTGGACACTGACTACTCTGAACTCTGAAGTAATGACTTTTATGAATTCCCTGAAAAATGAATGCTCAATGGGATGGGACGAAATTCCTAATAAAATTATTAAAATTTGTAAAGATATTTTGGTGCCTGTACTGGTACACTTATTCAACCTTTGCTTACAAAATGGTATTTTTCCTACTCAACTGAAAATGGCCGTGGTTGTGCCTATTTTTAAGGGTGGGAATAGGGACAGTGTCAACGACTACAGACCCATATCCTTGTTGCCTACTCTGTCAAAATTGCTTGAGAAAATCATAAACATCAGACTTATCAACTACCTTGAAAATAACAAACTGCTCTCAGATAACCAGTTTGGATTCCGTCGCATCAGATCTACATCAGACGCAGTATTGAAGTTAATATCTGCTATAATAGATAATTTAGATAATAACCAGAAAGTATTGGCCATATTCCTCGACTTAACGAAAGCTTTTGACACCGTCTCTATTCCTTTGCTCGTGGAAATCTTAGAATTGCTAGGTATTCGTGGAGTACCATTAGAACTTCTAACTGATTTTCTCTCTGATAGGAGACAATGTGTCAAAATAGGCGGGGTCATCAGTGATGAACAACCAGTAGGCTTCGGCGTTCCTCAGGGCAGTATTTTGGGCCTGACTCTCTTCCTCATTTATATCAATGAACTATCCTCCCTAGAGATTGGTGGTAAAATACTGTCGTATGCTGATGATACTGTACTGATTTTCTCTGGAAAATCTTGGGAGGATACCTTCAATACTGCTCAAAAGGGCATGGATATGGTTTCCACTTGGCTGGCTCAGAATTTACTAACACTAAACACAAACAAAACAAAATACATCCCTTTTGCAATAAGAAATAATAATCTTCCCAAGTCAGATTTATCCATAACCGTACATTCGCCAGGTTGCCTCTCTCTTGCTACTTGTGTATGTGATGCTATTGAAAGGAACACAGAGATTAAATACTTAGGCGTCATAATCGATCAGAATTTGAACTTCAATAGCCACATTGAGTAACTATGCACCCGTGTGAGAAAACTAATTCATATTTTAAAAACTTAAGGCATATAATGCGTTTTGATCTTCTGAAGCGCATTTACACTTCGCTTTGTCAGTGCATATTAACTTACTGCATAACGTCTTGGGGAGGATCTCAAAAGACAAAATTCTTGCGGCTAGAAAGGGCTCAACGAGCTCTTCTTAAGGTAGCTACGTTCAAACCGTTTTTATTTCCTACTCGGCTCCTATATTCAAACGTTCGACAACTTTTTGTTCTTTCAGTTATCCAACAACAGCACATTATTACGCCATTCAATACAGCGGTGTTGACTAAGCGAAGATCAGATTTAGTTTGCGCAAAAAAGAAATTTAATACCTTTTTCAGCCATAGGTCTTTCCTGTTTTTGGGTCCACATTTGTACAATTATTCTAATAGGCTTTTGCAAATTTATGGATTAAATAACTACGACTGTAAATTCAGAGTAAGGGAATGGCTCAGTAAATTAACTTACGATGAGACTGAATATTTGCTGAAAGTAGTTAAATAAATAAATAAATAATCATAACTTATTCTTGGACCACATGTATATACATATATATATGTACGTATGTGTATGTATGTCTATGTACATGTGTATATCAGTCTCGCACTGAATCAAACACATATGCATAGACACATACATACACACACACACACAAACACGCACACACACATTCAAGCCCAAATGCACTTACATATTCTGTAAACATTTTTATAATTATATATATTGTTTCTAATATTGTTTTTTAATTTTAGTTTTTAACTTTAGATTTTAATTTTTAACTTTATGTTTTTAATTTTACTTGTTCTGTCATGTAACTTACGCCAATATGTATTATTAGTTTACTACTTATCCTAAGTTTACAGGGCTTTGCCCTTTTTTAAGGAGTAGGTTTTATGTAGTATTTGTAAGTTGTGTTTGATCTGAAATAAACTTTTTTTTTTTTTTTTTTATCAAAACGTAATTTGAATGTTTTTGATAATGAAAACCTCATGTGGGGATTATTACTAAGAAATAATGGAAAAAAAACTTGAACTTGCGTTCCCTACCTCCGATATTTTTATTTGTTTTATTTTACAATTTTTTGAAATTTTTGCAAACACTACTTTAAAGTGTAAAAGAAACAAAGGATAGAAGAATTTCGCGCTGGCAGCCATTGACACGGTAGCTCAGTTGGCATTGAGCTACCGTGGACATTGGTACGGGATTGTATAACCGAGGTCGCGGGTTCGATTCCCGCCTTTGTCGAAGTTTTTCTTTCCTTTATTTATTAGTAGTATCAAAACGTGTTTATTGTTAGTGTGCTGTGTTTTAAAGTTAAAGAAAGAAAAGATTTTAAAATTGGCGTGTCCATATACTTATTAGCCAGAATCTTAAACATTATTCTGCTTGATCTGCTGTGACCAATTTCTGTTCTTGCCCTTGTTAGTTAAAACTCCTAAAACGCCTTACACACTATCGGTTTCCGACCACCGACCATGTGTCCTTGGTAGGAACAACCAATCTTTGTATCTGTTCTACACGTTCGGTGGTTAGAATCAACTTGAGCAGATGCTATTCCGACCAAGGCCGTTGAAATCAACCAAGTATTGGTATGAACAACAGACTTCCCTGCGGTTGGAAACCGATCGTGTATAAGGCTTTTAAAGGTTAAGCGGATAAAAAATACAGATTAGAATAGTTCTAATTAACATACTGATTCGAATAATTGGTTGATTCGAAACTAAATATTCGCAACTCCATCTGTGATATTTTCACAGTAGTGCCAACATGATCTCAGAGGTATTTAGAGATAAAACGTTTAATATGGGTGAAGGGGTTTACCATCTTTTTATCTTGATCGTCGTATATCTTTTTATGTAGTTTTTTTTTGTGCTTATTTGTGTTGTAATTCGATTAGAAATTAAAGTAAACTTATTCTTTTTCGAGTAGCCTAAAAGGCGACCAGTCGCCTTTACGATTTTTTGGTCGCCGTTTTCCAATCTGAGTAGCCTAAATGGCGAAAAATCGCCTTCGTTGGCAACACTGGACCAGTGTTGCAAAAGCAAAAGTTAAAAAATCGGGTAATTTTCCAGTCAAAAATCGGGAGAAATCGGGAGATTTTTAGTCATAATAAAACATCAGTATTTAATGCTAATAATCAAATTAAAGTAATTTAATTAAATCATTAATTTGTTACATAAAAATATATTGGTAGTACTGATTATTAATTTTTGTACCACTTCTTACTTGCAATTTTAGTGATAATTTTTGTTCAATAATTAGATTTCGCTGGGCATGAAACCTCATGTGGGGATTATTTTACTTATCAATCAAGGAAAGAAAAATCTCGCCACCAGCTGGACTTGAACCCGCGACATCCCAGCATACGCCCCGGTATTATTGATTGATTAGTATTTTTAGATAAACATTATATTTTCACAAGTTATTTTAAAATAATGAACTCTATTGCAAGGCATTTCGGTGTAATATGCTTTGTATATACTAACGTCACTGCCGTATTAAATTATAAGGCCCTGTGAGATTTTTGTGGGAATTCCCGTGCGTGAGAATCCTGGGGTTCAGTGTTACTAGGTGATTTTTGATGTTTTCTTATGTTTAGAATGCTATATTAATTATTATTTCAATCTCAAATGCAAAAAATCGGGAGATTTGGTCACTAAATCGGGATATCGGGAGGGAAAGGCCAAAATCGGTAGATCTCCCGATAAATCGGGAACATTTGCAACACTGCGCGGGATTCGTGCGCCCGCTCACGAGGCGGGAGCAAGCAACATGCCCCGCGTCGCGTCACGTAAAATGTCGTGAGACTTGTTGCGGGACACTATGCAACGTTGCAGCGTCACGTATATTAAGTGTTGCGCGTCATGTTGCGGGACAAAATGTTCCCTAGTGTATCCGGCGCTTTAATTTTTCTATTACTTACAATATCATCTTTCAAACGATATTCTTCAATGGATCACATAACGTAACTTTTTTTTCTGAGGGACATAATCTTTACTGCTTTCACTCTATTCTCATGCGTCTTCTGCCACACTCAACATTCGCTGCCATACATAGCGTAGGAACAAGAACTGCATCATGCTCAGCCTTGCGTTTCTTTTGCGACACCGATTGACTGGTCATTAGGCTATTCATTACTTCATTTACCGCATTCCGTTTTTCTCTCTTTTTTCGATGTCTACATCATGCCGGTCTTCCAAAAATGACTGAGGAATTTCTTATTTCGAAGCTCTGGCTACCCCTTTTAAGGATTTATAGCCGTGAGAGTATGAAAATATTCCTTTAACTGCACTTTTGCCTGCCAGTACTTGACCTTCTCAGGTATAATCCAGTCTCCCTAAAGCTTTGGATCACTCGTCTAACTGTAGTGTGTGTCACGACCATTATTCCGGCAGTATTTCTTTGGTTCGTCCCCTTTTCCACCATAGTGATGATTCTTCTACAATCCCCGGATGATAGAGGCATGATTTATTATAATTCTGGGTACAGGAGCCGTAAAACGTAGGAGATATAAGGTGTGTATCGGCACATAGTCGGTAGACAATAATTTGTATAGATAAATGAGATTTGAGCAAAATTGTTTCTTAATGTTGTCGGACATTTACCAAACATTATTATTCTTTATTGACCTAACCATCCAAGGGTTGTCTTTTGCAAAGCTGTGTTTTCGTAAATAATTGTTTTGTGATGTTCGATAAATATTTTTTATCCTATTCCTTATCTATAACCACGGCTAATAAATAGAGAGAGAGAGAGAGTAGAGGGAAAACATGTTGGACGTTGACTACGGAAAAGGTTAGATAATAAAAGGAAGGATGGTGATGGCCTCCCACAAGCCCCAAAACCCTAACTCGGCTAAGAAATTGATAAGTTAGTAGATTTTTGAAAAATACTATTTGGCACAATAAATACCATTGGTGTCAGATCAATAAAATTATATTAATGTTAGGTAGAGATATTCAAAAATATGGTGCAATAAATAAACCTGAAAACTCCTTCATCAGTACAAACTAAGTAGTACTGAATTTTAACCATAAAAAAAAATATGTTTCATTTTTACAAAATGTACAAAATATAAACATAATCGTACATTCGGCATGTACATTACATGAAGTTGTACGTATAGTAAATATAATAAAAAATAAAATAAAGGTTGTCTGGAAGAGAACGCTTTTAGTGATAAAACCGCCATTTGTACTTTTGTAATTGAATTATGTTTATTTGTAAATGTTTCTCTTTTTTTGATGTGCAATAAAGAGTTTTCTATTCTATTCTAATACATCATACTATGCCACCAACGAGGGGTTCGAGCATACCCTGAGTAAAATGATTTTTGATCATAGTCCACCTTGTTGGTATACTACCGGTGGGCAGACTAACGATTACTACCGTGATAATTAATCACGGCTATAAATCCCTAGAAGAGGTAGCCAGAGCTATGTGACTACACCCAGCGGGATTACCAGTCTAAAAAAAATTTGCGTAAAAAAACGTAAATATAATGTATATAAACCGACCTTGAGCCAGCGGAATATTTGTCAAATTTTACATCTGATGAACAATATAGTAGACCTATAATTCTAACGTCCTTGCTTTAGCCACAACCAGTCCAAAACCTCTAGTCAGCGGACTTTTGGTGTTGTAGTGGAGTGGATGAACTCGAATTTAAATTCACCAAGGGAAGGTTAGGGAAAACACCGTGAGGAAACCCACATGACTGGGTTATGTTAGGCATGTGACAGTGTATTCATAGAACGCAACGTTATCGTTGAACCTGTCCCTTGAATTATGTCTATGCAAAACGAGGGTATTGTTCATAGGTATGTTTGCCACTTCTTCCGTGATATACTGCGTGAAAGTAGAGTTTTGAAATCTAGTCTACTGTTTATATTTAAAAAGATCTAGATTATAATAGATATATTTTATTCATCAATATTTTCTCATACATGCCTTTTGTATCAATAGCTATACATTTATTTGCACAAAATAAATTAACCATAACTTTAACTAATGAAAACTGGTGAGGCTATCATGATCATCCCGTTCTTAACATGCGACCTACATGATCTGTGTACATGAACATAAATGTATCCCGTAAACAACAAATGATTATAATTATTAAACCTCTCACACATCCCACAATCAGATGTGGTGTAGTGTCATTCCAAGCCTTCACAACATTGCAATGCATTTACAAATTTGTAATGTAGGTACAAGTGAAGTATCTCACGCTGAATATTCGAAAGCCAAATTCGGTCCGCAAATGGTCAAGACGGGTCCGCTTGCCTAATATGGAGGATGATCATAAAATAATTTACAAAATACCTGTACTTATATGAGACAACAGCGTATCCACTTGATAGGAGCTAAACGTATTTTATACTACCGATCTTAATCCTGAGACTTTATCCGGAAATGGCCTATTTAACTCTATGTAACAAAATACGAACAAGTAGATATTTTTTCGTGTTCTTTAATGGATTTCAGACTAGCGTGTCTAAAAGTGTTATGTTATGGATAGATTTAAGCTCTGTGATTTTACTTTATGATATTTAAACATTATGTTTAGTTTTTATTTTTTGTTGTCCGTAGAATAGATTGAAAGATATTGTTATTTTGTTAATAAATTGTGTATGTTAAAGTGAAACATGAACGAATTAGGTTTATATCTGTAATGTTTATGTTTTTGTAAATAAATAAATAAATAAAAAATCAGTCAAGCCTTTTAAGAGATTAGCCGGTATATACAGACAGACAAACAAAAATAATAATAAATTAATGTAGTATGTAATGTATATGTACCGTGTATACATTACTTTATACCCGGGTAGTAAAAAGCGGTTTTTAATACAAAAACTCCCAAGATTACATATTAACTAAACCACTGCCGCCCCCATTACACCCCTTACTTGAACTCAGAACTGCCTCTGTAGTCCAACGGTTACAGCGTTCGCCTCACGAACTGAAGGTCTCACGTTAGATTCTCGGGGGTGATTAGAATATTGCAAGTAGAATCACCTGACTATTCGAAAATTATGATTTCATATTTCAATTACACGTAAAGCCCTCAGTCCCACACTATCTAGGTAGCACCTAGTCTGGTGGACTTTAGCCAAATTGTCCCATGCAGGCCCTGCATTGCAAGGAAAACTGGTGAGGCTATCATGATCATCCCGTTCTTAACATGCGATCTACATGATCTGTGTACATGAACATAAATGTATCCCGTAAACAACAAATGATAATAAGCAAGATTTTGAAACATTATTATGCTTCTTACCTTTTAAAGGAAAATACATGTAGCACCAACATTACCATAAAACCCTTATACAGAAAACACGCTTTGCTTTTATTTTGCTTATCTCGTAATGGATAATAATTAAAAAAGGTATTAGTGAGAAATTAACACTCTATATTTTGGTGAGTACGCGAAGGTTTAAACTTTTTACGGTAGAATTCCAAATATGGCCGTCGGTAGTTATTGTCCGCCATAATAATGCAAGGTATGTGAGATGTTATCTGTGGTTGGCGACTCGCGACTCTGTGATTGCGGTAATGTGTGGCGCCATGAGAAATCAAAATTAAAAACCTACTTACATACTCATTCGATCTCGTTTTTTTAAATTACATGGAATAAATTGTTTATAAATAGTTAGTTGCAGTTACATTGGTGTGTTCAAATTCCACTTGAAGTTGGGTAACCTTTTTGACCAAAACTTTGTATAGTTTTAAACTTATAGCAACTAATCTCTCATCCGATTCTAGGAGTTGTTAAACTGATGTAAGTGGAAATGATGGACTTGTAAATGATCAGATATCAACCGCTTTGATCAACAATCACTTAACCACTGAACCGTTAGTAGCTTCAAACGACACTCATCCCCAGAAGCGTGAGGCTTGTGAGAGCGTGTATATCACATGAGAAATGAGAAACTGACAGATTTTGTATAAATGATCAATCATTTTCTCATTTCTCACGTGACATGCGCGCTCTCACTACTGTCATGCTAGGGGGGCATGAGAAGAGATCCGGTACAGCGCTAATTATGAGTTGACACCGCAGTGCTCATCACTACTTTTTAAAAAGAGGAAAGATTTGTTTGTATGTCAGTCTTAATTAAGTTCTACAACCACGCAAAAGACTTAAAAAATCTTGTCAATAAACTAAAAAACAAACTAAGGTTTTATAAACTTTTTACCTCGATCCTTCAGAAGAAACATAGGCTATATATATTCAAGCTAACTTTCGTAAGGGATGAGCTGTGATTGTCGAAACAATTTTAATAAACATTCCACTGTACGGTACACTGGGGCGTTTCACTAGTTTTAATATAAATTCAATATTGGTCATATTTATAAGTGATCTTTAGCGAGGCGTGATGGCTGACCTGTCACTTGTTATCTAGCCGATGATCTGATCCTGTGATTAAAAGATTAATGCTGACCTCATGTACGTGTTGAAATCCTTGATGTATCTAGAAAGCTGTCTAACATCTTGCCGTTTGATTCGAGGCGCTAATAGAAACACATATCGCATCTGAATTCTACAATTTTTGGTTTGTTTATACCGATTATTATTGTTTATACCCGATATGATACGACCGTTTCTCTTTGTTGTTGAATAGGCATTTTTCATATTTTAAAACACCCTTGTGTTTGATCTCTTGATGTTCATTTGCACTGCTTATTTATGACATTTCAACTAAAACTTGAGATAAGTTTCCATATAATATAAGTAAAATCTGTGGAATGTGTAGAATTAAATCGTATATTATTGCATTATTGCATTTACATACATACATATACTCACTGCTATAAATCCCTAGGAATTATAAATTCCTCGGCCACTTTTGGAAGACAAGTAAAGAAAGAAAGAAAGAAAGAAAAAAAAAGAAAAAACATTTATTCGCTGCTACACACGTACAAAGGAAGACACAGCACAAAAATAAGTATATACAAACACACAGAAAATAATAATAAAAAGACACACTAATTCCAAAATATAAAAGAAAAAAAAAACTATAGCCGTATAACCTGCATAGTAGCAACGAATTTGGAAGCTGCCTCAGCATTATCGTTGTGTACAAGTGGGAAAAGACGATAAAATAAAGGTTATTGGTCATGGGTCTCCAACCGCATCGCCCAAAAATTCATTAAAAAGCCCCAAAACCCCTTATTCGCTTCTTACGCACACCCACGCGAATAAACGGGGTAATGCTATTCTAACCCGACACTACACAGCATTTACTTTGGGGCTAGCTTATTACTTCTTAAAAAGAAATAGTTCATATGGTGTACGAGTAACAAGAAAATGAGTCTTTTTTTGACCTCAGTCTTCTCAGTCACACCATTTCCAATATCACAAGGGCATTTAATGTTCGATATCGTTATAATTACATCATTAGAGAAAAATAAAGTTTATTTTATAAACCTCTATTATAGCACTGTTCTATAAGGACTTATTATAGGTCGGCCACTAGTTTTTGCAATCAGTGTAACACTATTTAGTGCTTTTATAACAAATTGGTTTTTTCAACAGATTTAATTAGGAGACAAGGGCGAGTTTGTTATAACAAGGC
This sequence comes from Bedellia somnulentella, assembly GCA_963576735.1. Classification (NCBI taxonomy): domain Eukaryota; kingdom Metazoa; phylum Arthropoda; class Insecta; order Lepidoptera; family Bedelliidae; genus Bedellia; species Bedellia somnulentella. Next base: position 11,909,895 of record OY755188.1, read on the forward strand.
TTAGAAAGTATCTATTCCGTATGGTCTGAAAGGGTTGGCAGCGGTAATTATTTATCACAGCATCACGTTACACGTTGTCTGGGCAGTATAACACTGTCCAATACAACAGGGACAAGCCTGTTTGCTACTGTAGACTGATGCACACATTATGGCTAAGCACCTCAGTCATGTGGGTTTGCCAAGTAGCAAATTCTGCAGTCAACTCAGCCACCCCTTTGGAGAAATAAGAGGTATAGTGCTATTGTAATTCAACGCTACATAGCAGATCAATAACTGCTTTTTTTCTCAAAAAATATTACAATAACTGCTTAATTCTTTAGTATTGAAACTTGTTACTCGCAATAGAAATGATAAAATTAGTTGGTGATTGCTATTATCCAATTATATTCCATTAAAATTGTCTGGATAAGAAATGTTCACAGAGGCATGATTGGATAATTGTTTGGTGAATAAAACTCAATTGGGTGAGAATGCTCAGAAGTCGATTTCATATATTTTTGTATAATTATAAAATTAGCCAAATTTTTTTAAGAAATAATTCACCTCTCAGATCAATAGCAAATAAAGTGAATTAAAACAAGAAAACAAAGTCTTACAAAAGAAGGACAATAATAAGTTAAAATAAAAAGATTGATTAGTAAATGGATTTTTGTAGATTTTACTCACATCTCATGATTAAACATAAAAAAAAAATGTTTCTTGGTGATGGGTTTCTCAACTATATCCTCCAAAATGTTTAAAGACGCCTCTTACAACACGGACAGGATGAGATGGGCTCGTTATCGTTATTTTCAGCCTACACTTGTTAGGTCAATCATGAGTGAAAATTTATATTAATGACAGAATCAAGTGGAATAGGCATGCACATAGGTAGTTTGATTGGACATAAGTTAAGACACAGCACCATTAGTAATATGTCCCTCGGATGATGTCACCTGTCTAACCTATCCGACCATATATGGTGTGGCGTCGAACTTACCGATTTGAGTCGATTCTATTCGATTCTTTAGATTACAATAGTTGTTACACTGTGAAGTATCACCTAAGAATAAACAGTGATGCCTATCGTTGTCGTGCGAGGCGATAGGATAATGCGGCTTAAAAGTGATCAGTGGGTGGTGTGGCTAGAACCCATCACTGAAAAAGCATTATTTCATAATGTTTCCATTCCCTTTTTTTACTGATATACTATTAGATTCCACCCGTCACTGACAATAATTTCCATTCAAGGTCTTTTCTCCACAAACCTTCTTAAAGTTGCTGAGGAATATTTAATTCTGGCTACACCTTCTTTCACAATCGTGAGTATCCGTTCATTTGCCTCGACTCGCTAAAGTCGCAATGACGCAGACCTCGCATACTCTAGTGGAATCACCCTTAAAGTCTAACCTACACTAGACCAAGTGGATGAACTATAGTCTAATCAGTACTAATCACCCTATTCAAGGGGACCTAAGCCTCTAATCAATCTCATCTGTTGGTAGGGACACTAAACTATGATCACGATTAATGACAGCTTTATAAATCCGGTTTTACAGTTTTTTCGTCCAAAATAAACTTTAAAATATAAAGCTAGAGTACTAATGAGTAATCAGGCTCAGTAATTACTAATTAATGTAATGGCGACGGCGCTCTCGCGTTAATTAGGTTCGTATAGCATTCTTAACCAGATTGTTATGTTCTAGCAATCCGTACTTGTTAATTGAGTTACCAATTGAAGTCTCCGTATGATTTGTTGCTATCAAGAGAATGAAGCTATTTGGATTGTAATTCAGGTCGCGTAGTGGAATAGTAATATACCATCTTTCCTTGCCGTTTTCGTATGTGGAGACTTAAGATATTTGGTGTTTATTTGATAAGTTTGTGGTGTGAATAATAATGAATTAATTTTAAATTATCCAAAAATTACCTACGAAAGTGAATTTTAGTATAGTGGGTCTATGATGTATGCTAAACAAAATAAAAGGGGAACTCAGAAATAAATCGTTTTATGATAAAGAATAAATAAAGGAAAGAAAAATTTCAACACAGGCGGGAATCGAACCCGCAACCACGGGTATACGCCCCCGTCGCGGTTAAAAAAAAACTTTCCTTTATTTATTAGTAATAATCCCCACATGAGGTTTTCATAAACAAAAAGATTTAAATCGTTTTATGACGTTAAAACTAGTAGTTCGCTCATTGTTTTTTTTATTATTATATAAATCTATACTGCCGTGTAGTGCCGACTTAGAATGTCGCTACCCCTTTCTAACCACGGGTGTCGTAAGAGGCGACAAAGGGTATTGGGACTTTTTATTGGATTTTTGGGCGATGCGGTTGGAGACCCATCACCAAAAACCTTTATTTTACCGCCTTTTCCCCACTCAACTTCCAAAAGTGGCTGAGGAGTTTATAATTCCTTGGTTCTGGCTACCCCTTCTAGGGAATTATAGCCGTGAGTATATGTATGTATAATAAGACTGTACCGAGGTCAAAACTTTGAAGTCGATCCTAACGTCATCGTGGCGTAGCGGTATACCGTTTGGTTAACACTAATCGAACCGAAGACACAGGTTCGAATCTCGGGGATCACAATATTTTTCGGTTTTTTTTTGTGTTAGCTTACAATAATAAGAAGCAATATTCTTTCTTTTTCACGTTCAACTATGCGAATACGTATGAATAAAGATATTTGAAAGTATATTGTATGAATTTTTGTTATTCATTTGGTAGGTCTGAGAATATGTTAATAACTTTTACTTTTTTAACTATTATTAAACTAATGTTTCGATAGATATATTATGCTTTACTTACTCATAAATTATTATTCTGTTTAAGCCTCAGAATGCATAGTTTTTAAATAATAGCACATTATCTCAATTTTAATAGTAATTTAGTATTTACTAGTGGATCGGCCCAGCTTCGCACGGGCAGCGTTGTTTTTTAAATATCTGAGGTTTCTTCAATCACTGCTCAAGCTTTGTGAAATTTAGCGCAATGATCGGAATTTATAGCACTCCTGAACAGTGTAGCTTTGTGATTTTGAATGCGCTGTGATGAACGATTCAATATCTCCGTTATTAAACAAAATTTCAGGTTGAGTTGAAGTTAAGTAAAACGCTATGAAGTATTCATAACAATCTGAAAAGTCTTGCAACTTCTGGCGCCATCTAGTTGTACTATGTAAATTAGTAAGGATTTGGTTTTGGTCACGGGCGCGACGGCTTATTTCATGTATAATTTCGGTGTTTCTGTACTGATTTCTATGATTATTTTTTTATTGGCTAGGTAATAATGTTAACATTTTTAAATTAGGGATGAATGAGAGTATTATAAACGTAAGAGTAAACAAATATAATCAGAATGCTCCGAACTGCTAAGCTATCAGGAGTTACATGTGTTATTGTGAGTCGACCATAAAAGATAGACATATGCTGTTGAACGATATTTTTTTGTCAATTTTATTTAAAATATTTCCGTAATACATTATTTCTATGTAACTTTAACCATTAAGGCTGCACACGCGACGGAAGCTTGAAAATTGAGTAACGTCTCCCGTTTTCCCAAAATTACCCAAAATTCCCCTTCACTATCTTGCTGAAAAGTTCTATAACCTGCCCCGGAGTATGAAGAATAATTATTCTTACAATTATAATTGTGCCAAGTGTCGTTAAAATCCGTGGAGTAGTTTTTGGTTCCGTAAGGAACATACAGACCGACAGACATACAGAAAAAAATTTTACTTATTGCATTTTTGGCATTAGTATCGATCACTAATCACCCCCTGATAGTTATTTTGAAAATATATTTCATGTACAGAATTGACCTCTCTACAGATTTATTATAAGTATAGATGACTGATTGGCTGCAATCTCTCACACATCACCGACGGTCAGTGTAGGGGGTAGCACCGGGCCGACACCGCAGCGTCAAACTGCTATCCATACTTACTAAAGGTATTCTCATTTTTGAACATAGAAACTTGGTACAAAATGGTTTGTTTTATGATACTTATGATCAATTAAAAAGGTTTTTTGGAATTAACCCCCCAAGGGATTGAAATATAGTATACCTACAGAATTTTATATTTCTGTATCTAGAAATTTTAAACTTCATTCATTCATCAATCATTCATGAGTATATACTAACGACTATAAAACCTAAAAAAAGGGTAGCAACAGCTTCAGAGATAGTAATTCTTTATCCAATTTTGGAAGTTGAATGGAGAAAAGGTAGTCGAATGGGTAGTCCAACTGCATCGCCCAATAAAATCACTTAAAGGCCTTAATGTTCTTTATATCAATAACAACGCCCGCGGGAATATAAATATAAACAAACAGAAGTTAAGATAGTGTTTTGGTATTTCGGATGTAAACAGGATGCAAAAAATGTAGTCCACGCGGACGTAGTCGCGGGCAAAAAGCTAGTATAACAATAAAACTAGACGTATAATATCAATTAAGGGATCATATTTGTATATGTTATAAGTGACTAGTTATTACTGGTACATTCTGTTATTTTTTCTCGTGTGGAATGAGTAGAATTTCAAGACAGAAAGTAAGAAATCATTTATTCATTGCTAAACATTGTAGTTACACATACATCCATAGATAAGAAATTCACAGCAATTAGCATCAATTACTATGATTGTATTGTACACAGTTACTTGGATACATTTAAAGGTTTTGGGTATTTTTAAGTGATTGCTGGGCGAATTGGCTGTCACGGCAATTCCAAATATTCTTTATTTTACCATCTTTTCGCCAGTCAACTTCCAAACGCGCCTGAGGAAATGAAAAATGAAAAATATTTATTTTTACACCAGCAATAACCAAAATAACAACAGTTTACATTACAAAGGTACCTTTAGGTGATATTTGGTAATTAGGTGACGAAATTTTACAATTGGAGAGGTCGTTGTCCCCTACAATAAATCTCTATTCTTAAGCTCAGACTACCTATTTTTGGATTTATTGCCATGAGTATATATTTTAAGCCTACTTCATACAAAATTATAATAAAAATAAAAGCCAAGCATTCAAAGTTCCAAAAATAAACTGTGAATGTACATACATTGAGCAAACATGTACACACATTGCACAACCGCCGAATGCACATTACACGCCATACCTATTTAGATGACAAGTTCGAATCGTGACAGACCGAATGGTACCATTACCAATTACAATTCATTCATTCATACAACTATTACACATTTGAAATCGTGCGCTTTGTGAGCGAATACAAAAATGCATATGAACACGATTCTATTGATTTCTGTAATCAACGCACGAGGGCAAGAAATCTTACTTGTTATCCGATTTGGCAAGTGGTTCTTGTTTATCAAATTTTCAATGTCAAACTAATGGTGCAAACTTTGACTATGAACACTATAGACAGAGTCATAATGCAACGGGAGAGTACCTCTTTTAGATAGCAATATTTTTCCCTGTAATGTTGCGATCACTAGAAATCAATTACCCCAAAATAGTATAATCACCATTCTAAAAGCTACTTTTTAATTTAAAATTGATTACGTCAATTTATTGTTACGTCGTTTTATTTATTGTAAAGGTTTACTGTTTACTATATTATTTCCTGCAATCATATAATTATACATACTTGCTCCTAGTATTATACAATCTTTTTTGTTTAATTTTACCATTTATACTGATGTTTAATACACCGTGAAATCTAAAGCATTTTACTAACTATCAGGGATGAATCTTCCCATGATTACGAATAAATTTTTGTACGGGACTAACTTTGTTACTGGACAAAAAAAAACAGCTGTTCCATAAGTGCAAGTTATGTAAATATCATACGGGTCATCATGGGTATAGTGGGGTCTATGTTTGTATTTTGAAAAATAAAAGATAGCACTATTTTGTACATGAGTTTTATTGCATTATTTACTATTGACCTTTAAACAAAATCAGTTTCGTGTGAAAATTTCGAATTCATTCGTCTATTTCAGTCACATTTTTCAAAAGATGATGTATTCGTACATCTAAGTATTTTATATTTGGTTGATTTCCAATTGCATCTTCCAGTGGCCGCAATCCATTTTTCTCGTAGATTCGGGTCTTTAGGAAAACTGTAATGAATACGAAGAAATTAAATAAATATAACAAATTTATTACTTACTAATTCCGTAGATAACAATTGGAAATCATTCAGCGTCGCTATAGCGCGACGAAATTCATAATATACTCACTCATTAACATCAGTTTACTAATTTGAAAATTTTACCCTAACGACAGGGTAGGATGAAAAACGTGAATTATGGGAACACTGAGATACTGCATATTTTTAGGTTATGCTATTAAAAAATTGCTCAAAATAACTAAAGAAAATGCTAGTAATCTAGTTCAACGTAATTAACATTTGAATCACTTTTTTTCTGATCGCGCAATGTATTTATTATGTATTTATCTGTAGAAAAACATTAAAAAACTTACTCACTTCAGAAAGTCAATCCTTCGATGTGTTTTTCGCTGCGGCTTCCGCAGCCAAGCACGCTACACCCAACCATACCTCACTAAATAATAAGTTTGACTAATGGAGTCTCTTTTATCACAATAACAATATACAAATGAATAAAATCTTTCTCAAAATCAAAAGAAAACCAAAATCGCTCACAAGTCGACGCTTTGTTTGCCAAGCTTTAAAAGCGTGACATCAACAAAACGGGTTACGCGATAGAGATGACAATAAAGATTTTGTGTCTCTTTTTAACATATAAGAACTTAGATAAGGGCTTCTCTTTTTAAAATGGGTGACGTAACATCGCTCTGTCTATAGTGTTCATAGTCAAAGGGTGCAAACGTTTTTATTTTTTTCTAATACATTTGTAAATTGTTATTTGTCAAAATATTTGTTCCGTATAAAAGCTTTTTCTTTCTTGCTTTAATGCAAAAATGTGAATACATTTTTGTTCTTGAAAGAATGGAAAATACGTTCAAATTTAGTTTCTAAATAAAGTATTTTTAATATAGTTTCTACGAACGGCTTCATAAACTTAAAAATTACATAATACATATATAACCTTTAACGTCACGGGTGGGGTCTAAGCAGACCCCACGCGCTGTTTTTTTTAAAAGTATTTTTTTAAATTTAGAAGTTAGGATCTATTTTGCTCGGCTAATCTCAATGCAATGTGAGGTCTTTCGGCGAGTGGAAGTTCGTCGCTCTTCAGCTAAAGTAAGTTACATTTTTGCATACTTGGGGATACCTGCAGACCCCACCCGTGATTTTACGTAGTTACTTTTTTCACTTGGTTTATGTTATTATTTGTCTATTTGTTTCAGAATTGGTTTTCTATAACTGAAAAAAATGAGTCGCCGACTAACCAAGGCCCAAATTGAGCAAATTATACAAGATTTAAATGAGTTGACCGACAAAGAGCAGTTTTTGCCTAGTAGGTACAGATAATGCTGGTCCTAGTGCTCCAAAAATAAAGCGAAGATGCTATTATTATCCCAGATCGAAGGATAACATAGCACTATTGTCTTGCAAGAAAACTATTTGCAAGCCTCATTCGCTGATTCGCACGGGGCTTAGAATAGAACTTACTCATTTCATCCCGTGGGTGTCGTAAGAAGCGACTTTAGCGTCTAGGCCTTTTTAAGCGATTGTAGGGCTATGTGGTTGGAGACACATTATACTTACTAAAGGAGGTTAATTTCAGTATACACTCCCCATTTGACTTTCAAAAGTAGCGTAGAAATTTTTATTCTGCAGTTCTGGCTACCCCTCTTTGGAATAAGGTTTCTTGTCATTTTGCATTTGATACAAACGTACTATGTTTTATTTTATGTACATTACTGTACTATTAATATGGAAATAAATAATAACTTATTATGGTAAATAATTATATTGATATTACGAAAAAAATGTAGTGTTCGCTTAGATTAACACATGGTATGGTAGGCGATTTAGGGTATTGGGGTTTTTAAGTGATTTTTGGGCGATGCATCACCAATAACTTTTATTTAACAATATTTTCCCCACTCTACTTCGAAAAGTGTGACATTTCTACCTCTTCCAGGGATTTATAGTCGTGAGTATACGTATATATGTATTGACTAAAAAAGAAAAATAATTTTGAAGGTTTATGGAATGGGACTAGAAACCAAATAGCCGAAAATAATAATAGCATTATCTTTTAGTATACTGTCCAAACTGGCATATGCTGAGTCGCTTTTTTCGAAGCTAACTACAAAGAGAAAAGGGGAAAAACTCATAAACCAACTAAACGTTTTTTGTACATACATATACTCACGACTATATTTCCCTAGAAGGGGTAGCCAGAGTTAAGGAATTATAAATTCCTCAGCCACTTTTGGAAGTTGAGTGGGGAAAATATAGTAAAATAAAGGTTTTTGGTGATGGGTCTCCAACCGCATCGCCCAAAAATCCAATAAAAAGCCCCAATATCCTTAGTCGCCTTACGACACCCGTGAGTAGAAAGGGGTAGCGACATTCTAAGCCGGCACTACACGGCAAACATTTTTTGTGTTAAATAAATTGTCTTTATTTTTTGTAACCTGTCTTAAAAATAAGCCTATCTACGTATTTGATCTATATCAAACTATTCAACAGTAACTGATAACACAGTTCACATAAAAACACCTTATCGAGAAATTCGAAGGTTGAATAAATTCTGCGATACAACAAGAAAATATTTCTCATGTATTTATTCGAGTAAAGTATGTCATTCATTCATCATAATCAACCATTTTGGGAGGCTGCGAGTTGAAACGTTATGTGAACCAGGCGGTCTGATTCTAATGATGTTGTCAATCAACTAATAAAGAATATCACGAGTCAGTGTGTTATGTTGTAAGGTATCGTGTACATAGCCTTTTGAAAGTTATTTCCATAACCTACGCAACCGTGATAGCTCAGTCAGAGAACCACCGCTTTTCATATATCTCCGCTAGGGATGGCAAAGGTACAAATTACCAAGGTACTAATGTTCAAAAAAATATAACTGAGAGGAAGACTTAACTGTCTATATTTATCATAAAAATTTATACTGCCGACAAGGATCGGATCCGCAACCTCTGTGTCTACCCCTTTGGCCTTTTAACGATCTCTACTAATCAATCTAGTTTCTGATTTTAATTTTTGTTATATATAGTTATTAGTCTAAGTAAACTTATCACACTACATGTCAGCTTTCTGCTTTCTGGTTCATCCCATTTCCCGTCAATAGTTCTCAAACAAACACTGCAATCTCTATATATAAAAACACGGCATACAAAACTCGATAGCAATGCTAAAGCGCTGCATACTCCTGGCTCCCAAGTTCGTGACGAGAGTTAAAATCCTGAGCGGCCGAATGAATCTTTTCGAAAGTAAATTTGTGGATAATTTACCAAGGTTGTTAACAGTGGGGGAAAACATACACTGGTTGAGAGTGGAGTTGAGTTCTCCATCTTACTAGGATCCTCTTTACCCTATTGAAGGAAGGATATTGAGGAGTCCCTTAGCGGAGGAGAGCTCACTTCAGCCGGTATGTGCCACTGTCGATAAACTATAGCTTGTACTTAATAGGCTGAATTGGCTATTTGAACCACCACATTAGTCTAGTGGAAGTTGGCAGACTCAAATGACTTCTACCGTGGTAGAAGCCGAAAGATAAAGCGAGGAAAACAAGCACGGTATCGTTATTTTTTTTTGGATAATTAGATTAATTGGCTTGCAATATCCGACCTTACTTATTGTTCCGTCCGGTGGTTTCGTGCTTTGGAGAGCAGGGCACGTAATAATCGTTTACGATAACCCTCATTAGTTAGTTAGCTTAATTAAAAGCATATTTATTTCAATCAATACAGCATAAGAGCTATAAGTTTTAATACAACCTTCAGCTGACACAGGTTGGGACACCTTTGTGCCAGAGAGTGTCAAGATCAGAGAAGAACATTATTTATTCTGCTACTACTTTAATATTTTCATTTTTTAGACTGTAATTTTTTTTCTGCGTACATATACTTAATGCTATGAATCCATAGAAGTGGTAGCCAGAGCTTGACAATAATGAACTCCTTAGCCACTTTTGAAAGAGGACCGTGGAAAAGATTGAAAATGTTTTTTTTGTGGTGTGGTGTGCCTGCTTTCTTTCATTCATTCGATCGATTCACACAGACTCTGACTGACTCAGTGTATGTGCATAAACGCGATTAAAACTACAAGTTTCAGAGTAGAATTGGCAGCCTTGCCGGACTACATCTACATGGAATAATCAACGATGAAGAATTCCCTTATAAGTATTGCGACCGTTTTAGGGAACATTGATGTATTAATATTGGCAAGATTATTTAATTTATCTATTAAACGATTCGCTCGCTAGTTTATATGGATACCGCGTTACCATAAAAATGTTTTTTCTCCATTTTCGGTAATATCTACTGTTTAGAGTTATGTGTGTAAAATAAATGCAAATGAAAGCTTAGGATCATTGCTAAAGAATATGTTATAATATTTGTCGGTTAGAAGGCAGTATCCTAAATTATTATAATTTTATCAATTTCAGTTAGCTAGTTAGCCATCCTTTTTCAGGACACTTTAGGTCGCCAGCGCGCGTTCCTGTTTAAATAATACTTCCATGAAGAAACCTTAGATATTTAAAGAGTAACTCTACCCGTGCAAGACTACCCCTTTTCTGGAATTTATAGCCATGTTTATTTTTATGTTTCTCATACATGAAAGAAATTCTAAAAACAAAATCATACAAAACCTACGAAGCAACATCTTTCATTATATTTGTACTAATAATTAAGAACCTATCTGTAAAATGTCTCTATAATTATTATGTACCATAAAGAGTTTTCTATTATATTCTCTAATTTAAGTTCGCCGTGAAGTGTCTGCTTAGAATGTCACTACCCCTTTCTACCCACCACGGTTGTCGTAAGAGGTGATTACGGTGTCGTATGGGGCTTTTTTAAATTGTTTTTAGATAGTTTATTTCTACTGTCTTGTCCCCTATTAAGTTCCAAATGTGGTTCAGGAGTTTCTACCTCTAAAGCTCTGGCTACCCCTTTTTGGGATTTTTGGACGTGAGTATATATATGTATGTATGTAATCTAAGTTAGCAATAATTAACTGCTACCGCTCATTGACTTTGGAACCTTTCATGGGCAATTCGTCTTATAGTTGTCCGGTTTTTAAACTGGATATCGCAGACGAAAATGAATCGATTCCTCACCGGTTTTCTCAATTAGGTCTTTACTGCCATAACAATTTCAACAATTAGTAACTAATTAAGGTGAACTCAATAATTAAGTTCTTATCGATCCATCAATAACTGAATGAACACCGGATGGGCGTAGCTATATGTCAGTGCAAACACTAACTAATTCGAAATATGTCGAGAAAAACACGAAAACGATCTAGTTACTAGTTAGTGAGACTCTCGTTCGAGCCGTTTGTAAAACACGCTCTGAGAATTCAATTAAAACGGTTTTTTCTTACAGCTTCATTAAAAAATGACGTTAAATTTTAGACTTGTCTTCGTAATGATATATGGTTTTTCTAGGTTAGCTCTTCAATTTTTTATTCATTTCATGACAATAATCCTTAAGTAATCACCTGATTATCCGAAAATCAAGATGATTACGGGCTTTGGAGTACACGGTAGTTAGTTGTTAGACTGCCAACCCGCAATTGATCAGCGTGGTGGTATAAGGCCAAATCATCCTATATAGGGTAGGCTCGAGCCCCTCGGTGGGACATATATGGGCTATGAGGAATCCTCAAGTAAAGTAATCAGCAACCATGTAATTAAAAATATACAATGCACATATAAATAACGTCCTCAATTTAGGAATAATCATCTATGATTGCCTTGCGGGTATCGAACCGTAACACTGGTCTAGAAGCGTACCGTCTAACCACTAGACCATGGATGCTGGTGAAAATGATAATACGAAAAGGTAGACTAGAGCGCAGCAGTCACTCGCCGTATGGCTTCGCTTTTATGGCAGCATGTTTGAGCGGAGTGTTTAAACATCATTAATTAATTGCTTCCAAAAAATATTCAATTGCATATTTTTGCGATATGTAAGAAAATATGACTAATACAGTAATTTGATTTAAGAGAATTGAGAAAAATCAAAAATTGAGCACGGCACAGACATTTTTATTCTATTTAAACAACAGAAAAAAGTCATCAAAATCGACCAAGCAGCGGTCCCTGAGATGTTAATGCAATCAGGGAATTTCCGGAATTTGAGTCCATACATGGGAGCTTCGCTCGCTCCGCTATAAAATATAATGAGAAAAGATTGTGAAATAAGGATCTTTGGTTGGAATTTGGCTTCACTTGCCTCGTTTTGGCGGGGCACTACCGTGCCCCCAGATTATATATTTAATTTGAACGGTTTAATAGAACCATACAAAGTAGCAAAACAAAAAAAATGTTAAAAAACCGTGAGTTTCCATACACACACAAATGTTTGTTTTCCATTTTGAAGATCCAATTACGATTTTTCCAATGATGACACTTTATCGAAATTTCTATCGTAATACGTGCATATAATAGCCAGAGCTTCAGAATTAGAAATTCTTCAGACACTTTCTGAAGTTGAGTGGGAAAAGATTGCAAAATAAAGGTTGTTGGTGATGCGTCTTTAATCGCATCGCCAAAATATCACTTTGAAACCCCTTGATACACCTTAAGTCACCTCTTTTGAACACCCACGGGAAGAAATGGGTAGTGTTAGTTTTCACCGACACTATACAGCTTATGTACCACACTCATCATAATAGAATCTTCGTATTTGTTTAATTCTTCATTTTGAGTGTCTGACTCACCAGTATAATGTTTTATTGATGTAATTCACATGTCGTCAAGTGTATTGGCAAGCCGGTAAAGAAACGGCGCCTCCAGCCAAGTCTCGTATGTAGGTGAAGGTGCTAGATTTTTCTCACAGTACTTAATGCAGATCAACTAACCTCTATGAATACCTATTGGTTCACGACTGCAAAGGTTATTCTTTACCTATTTTTAAAATACAAGTAAATTGGAAGCTCAATGCAATTAACAGTAGTTGCTTAGCAGGGCGGCAAAGAGCTTGGCTTAAAATTCCAAGGCCTCGAGCCCAATCACCGGAGGGGTATAATCACAAATTTGATTTGTATGATATTATTATTATTTCTGTTTGAAAGGATGTTGTAGCATTGAGAACGAAAATTAAGATGTTTCAGTGCATCGGAGGGCACGCTAAGCCGGGTGGGCGGCGGTTGCAGCTACTATTGTGATCGCATTCGTTAGTCTGTCAAGGATCACTTAGCCAGAATGGTGGGCACATGCATAGGCTGTGAGTTGGTTCAGCAGGAACAAAATCAGCCTCAGATGCTACAGTCGGACGCGTCAGTTTTGTCTTTGATTGAAGAAAACAGGGGCTTAATTATAAAATTTTTTGTTCTTAAATCTTTGCTGTGTTTTACTCAAAATTTATTATTTTATTTTATTTGGAAGATTTACAGCGTATACATTAACTAAACAATAAAGTAAACAATGCAATGCATTACTTATTATAGTTAGCTATACAATTTGGGTCTAACAAAATATATTGCCATACTAATTTACAGTTCAGTCCCGTAGCGAACCAGCCTATGTTCGCACCACACGCTAGCCTCTTAATTCTACTAGAAACTTACTAAATAGCGTTTATCACACAGGAATCTTATGTATGCCCATACTGTCACATATTTGTTCCAAAAACTTTAACAGATTCTTTTATGCTAACGATTAACTAATAATTTCCGCCGATTTACACACTTCGATTCATGTTTTTTGATTAAACGTTTTGTTTATCACTTGTCCGATTCAATTTATTTGAGGTATTCCCCACTGACCAACTAATCTGTACAACTAGTTGTCCGGTTACTATATTATTAGAAAAAAATACTAAATCGTTTCCCACCGACCAAATGATTTTTTTGACAGAAACATGTAAGACATGGTGTTCTTATAGGAATGGGTTTGTAGTTGTTAAATTTTCGCCGGTACAAAACCAACAAGAGGTAAAATAACTTAGATTTTTTTAGTAAAAGTAGTGTGCTATTTTTTACATTTTGAGTACCAAGGGTAATAATAAATATAAATGCAGCTTTAATAAAATAAAAAAGCTAAACTGGTTTTATACAAAAATATGATTTTCTGTAGTTATCACTAATTTATAATAACATTTTTAAACATGAACTCAAATGATAACGCCGTATATTTCTGAAGGAGTTGGCAGAGGTACCAATACATCGAAACATCACAAATCACGTGATAGGCGGCAGACAAATTAACGTTAAATTTAGCAGTTGATACGTAATACGTTCAATTATCTAGTAAACCTACTTGCAGATGACCAATTTTTGTACCAGGAACCCATATTACATCAGAAAATAGAAAATTTTCTTTTGCGGAATGTAGTTACCAAAACGTCGCAAACAAAATTATTCTTTCATCAACATTTTAAAATATTCAATATTTTACTAACGATTGATATTAAATTTATTTAGTGACCAAATATAGCCTTCCAAATTGTTCTATTCATAGTTTATGAGTTTCTGGTATTAAAAAAAAGTTAAGAGTACTATGCATGGATTTATAACACCCTGCCCCCGTAGCATGAGGCGTGTGAGAGCGCGTATGTCGCATGAGAAGTGAGAAACTGACAGATTGTTCATACAACATCTGTCAGTACCTCACTTCTCACGTGACATCTACGCTCTCACACGCCTCATGCTACCTATACTGGTGTGTCACAAAAACGGATAAAAACCGGTAACATTTTGCACTACATTTCTAAGTTTTTTTACTACTTGATGTTTTTATACTGAAGAAATTTTTACAACTTCTTAGCACCCCTTAATAAAGATTAGTTGGTCCGTGGGTCACACCCAGTAGTCAAATTTAATCAACTACAGTTGGTCGGTGGAAAACAGTTTAGTTGGTCGGTTTTGAGTTGTACGGATTTAGTTGATCGGTGCGGAATACCCCATTTATAATTTTAAATAAATGAATTAAATTAATTTTTTGTTTAAATTATTTTACGTAATGTAGTCCATATAATTAATTTTAGGTGTGATGTGTGATCATGATAGTATTTCTAGAAATATCTTAATTTCAACTGGTTGGCCTCTCGAACTTTACCTTCGTATGTTTTGTGGATAACATAGTATTTTAGTAATTTTGTAATAACAATAAACATACTGATTTCCATTCTTATTTACCAATACGCCGATTTCTTAGTAAATGAGCGAACGACAAGCAAACCTATTAAAATAAAGCTCTCATAAGCGCTAGTTATTGATCTAAAGCCGCTTCAAGTGCTAATCTATACAAAATGCAGCCCATCGCAAGTGACGGCTTTTTAATCGGCTTACTATCAACGTCGCCTATATAGCGCTAATTAACACTAATTGACAAGGCGCTAAATCCCGCTGTGCTTTATGAAGTAAAAAGTCAATTGAGCAGAACCCCTGGGTTGAATATTTATACATTTTTATGGCTAAGCTGTGTTTTGGTTTTGTAAGCAGCCAGCGAGGTTGAACATCTCACGAGAGGATATAAATATGTTTTTTGTAGGACTGGTGGAATTTATTAGTCTTAGTATAATTACTAAGCTTGACTTCTAAAAACTTTACTCGTTTTATATGTGCTCAGCAAGGTGTGGTTATGGCCAGTAGTTTTTATAAGGTGTAGTCATATTATTTTTAGCTGTTGAGCTGAAAATGTGAGATGTACCAATTGTATATCTTAGAAATGACTAGATAAAACCTGTATTGAAATATTAAGTATGTACTTACAAAGACCCGGAGGATGTTAAATTTACAAAAAATATGAAACAGAAGGCCGGCTTAAGTGTCGACTTAGAATAGCACTTATCCATTTCTACCCCCGTGACTTAGGGTTTTGGGGTTTTTAAGTGTTTATAGGGAGATGTGGCTGTAGACCATCACCAAAAAATTCTACCTTATATAACCTTTTCTTTCCTCAACTTGCAGAAGTGACTGACGAATTCCTAATTTTGAAGCACGTCTAACCCTTTCGGGGATTTGGACGGTAGCCGTGAGTAAATGTATGTATGAATGAGCTGAAATCAGCTTGAAATGTAGGCAATAAAATCGGTTGAAAGATATGTATTAGGGATCCGTTCCGAAGGATCTGCTAAATTGCTCTCTAGTGAAATGAATTAAACGCGAAATCCCAAACAGGATCCTCCCAGAGGAGACGGCATTCAACCGGGAGATGGATTTCCTAATTATAAAGGATTTTATTACTGCTAGGATGAGTATTAATAAACATGACTTCTAACAGAGACGCAGAACCAAGTATCAAGTTCAAATCAAATTTCTTGTATTTTTTCGACTTAATGCATTTACCAAGTTGCCGTCTTGGTAAATGCATTAAGGGTGAATCGGTTCGAGACCTTTCATCAATAATCTTAACTTCCAAAAGTGTGGCTATGCTGACTAAATATATTAAGATATTTTTGGCAGACAAATCGAAAATACATACATACCATACATATACTCACGGCTATAAATCCCTTAACGGGGTAGCCAGAACTTTGTAATGAGAAATTCCTCAGCCACTTTTGGAAGTTGATTGGGGAAAATATGGTAATAATAAATGTTTTTGGTGACGGGTCTCCAACCACACTGCCCAACAATCACTTAAAAGCCCCTATACCCTTAGTCGCCTCTTAATATCACCGACGGGTAGAAATGGGGTAGTGTTATTCTAAGCCGACACTACACGGCAAATCGAAAATAATAATTAAAATTAAAAATATTCAGTAATCGACTACTAAAGTACCTAATCCCTTACATCGATTTATTAGAAGCCAGCTCCCACCGCTACCTTGATGTATCAGTATTTTTACATCAGCTCAGAGGTAATATGTTACGTATAATTGAGAGCCATATACGACGATAATAATTATGTCAAGTAAGTAATATAAAGTGACACACAACACAATGTAAATCGTTAATTGCAGGTCGGTATTGATTTCCCTTCCCTCCATAACTGGCTGTTCGCGCCAAAGTCATTTGGGAGATAAAAAACTTGATTTAGATTTGGGACGCTATTTATTTAAGTGGCGCATCTTTTTTTCCTTGCTGTGAGATGATAAAATTCGTATGAAAACAAACTATGGATTTTTATAGTTTCAGGGTCTATGTCATAGGGCTATGTTGACGACTCTCCGAACCTTCGATTTCGTTATGGTAGCCACTGAAGTTCGGATGGTCCGGCGTAGCGGGCGATCGTGGGCGTAATCTATACTAATATTATTTAGTATATTCAGAGTTGCGCAGAGGAGTGATTGCTGTAGGGACTAAAAAAGCCTGGAGCCACTTGCCGGAAGACGTTGGTGGTCAGACCTCCCATATGCTTTTCTCACGATGTTTTCCCTCACCGTTAGCAATCATGATAAATAAACCACACATATGACTTTAGAAAAGACAAATTGGTGTAGGCCTGACCCGGGATTTGAACTCTCATCGTCTTCACGATAATCGGCGTTCTACCTACTGAGCTATCACGGTTGTTTATATATTGCATTTTATTTAACTTTAACTAATATGAAAGTAAACTACAAAGTTGCAATCGTTATTCATATCCTAAACTAATGTGGAACTATGACGCGAAGTAATTGCGGGTGGGTATAAAAATAAATTAACTTATTTCAGCTGCATCGTGGGAGAATGCACTTTCTTCTAATCAAGTGGTATGATTTTGTACATGTTTATAAACTTTTGCTTATTATTATAAGCACTCTTAAATTTATGAGTGTTTTCGTATACTTATTGAATTGGTTTTGGATGGATTCTTATAAATTATAATATCATTATCACATTTTGAGCCCAGACAATTGCGGGTTGGCTGACTGACTACTACTACCGTAATAGTAGCCAGGACCAACGGCTTAACGTGCCCCCCAAAGCACGGAATCATCTTAATTTTCGGATCATCAGCCCAAGTAGCACAAAACACCATTATATCAAACTTATAACAGCACGAGTCCAAGCGCAAAGCATTACAAGAAAATCGTATATCAACCTTATTTCTTTTATACGACTCTTATACGTAAAATTTCCCCCCCCCCCTTCCCTTATAGGGCTTTAAACTGTTAAAAAGGTGCACAATAGCACTATACATTTTGTATATTAGCCTTAATAAAGTCAGATAAAAGCATTTTACCATGCTAATTAAACTTTTTGTGACTATATTACAATTGATATGCAGCAATTAAATTTTTTATATGTTATATTATTGTTGAGGGATGAATTGGAAATAGAAGTATGGGATTTGCTCAAATCGTCAATGGTTGAATGTGCGACGGAAGTATGTGGATTGAGTAAAAGAACAAATAGACCACCAACGAGTTGAGTTGAGTTGAGTTGAATATAAGAGAGTTAAGAATGAGGTTAAGAAGAAAATAGAAAAGAAAAAGCGTGATCTGCAAGAATGGTGTGAGAGGAAACTCTCTGATAATTTCCAGAATAACCAAAAGTTGTTCTGGAAATATATCCGGAAAGAAAAGTGAGTTTCCCAAAACACGAGAGTGAGTAATTTTAATCTTTGTGTGCATGAAAACCTCATGTGGGGATTATTACTAAAGAAAGAATAAATAAAGGAAAGAAAAATTTCGACACAGGCGGGAATTGAACCCGCGACCTCGGGTATACGCCCCGACGCTCTGCCAATTGAGCCACCGTGTCAATGGCTGCCAGCGCGAAATTCTTCTATCCTTTATTTCTTTTACACGTTTTAGTAGTGTTTGCGTTTCCTACCTCCGAATTTTTTCCTAATTCGGAAGGATATAGGAAATAAAGGATAGAAGAATTTCGCGCTGGCAGCCATTGAGACGGTGGCTCAATTGGCAGAGCGTCGGGGCGTATACCCGAGGTCGCGGGTTCGATTCCCGCCTGTGTCGAAATTTTTCTTTGCTTTATTTATTCTTTAATCACGAGAGTGAATGTTGTGAGAGATGAACATGGTGAATTGGCGACGGATGAAAGTAGCATAAGACGAGTATGGAAGAATTATTTTGAGGGACTTTTTGAAAAAGAGGATGCATCCATTTCTTCGCCAATCGGCAGTGATGTTGATTGGAACGACATAATGGGTGACTTTAGTGTCAGTGAGATCAGTATGGAAGAAATAATGAAAGCAATGAAAAGTATGAAACTAGGGAAAGCGGCAGGGTATGACAGGATAAACACCGAAATGCTGGGGGCTGGTAAAGGGGTGGTGGCTTCCTGGTTGTACTTCCTTTTCCAAAAATGCTGGTCGAGTGGCAAAGTGCCACAAGACTGGTGCAAATCGGTAATTGTGCCTTTATATAAAGGAAAGGGGCACACCAGGGGGCTAGAAACTACCGTGGAATTAGCCTACTCAGCATTGTCGGTAAATTGTATGCAAAGGTTGTGATTGAAAGAGTGATGAATGAAACGGATGATAAAATTTGGGATGTGCAAGAAGGATTTCGAAAGGGAATGGGATGTATGGACCAAATCTTCTCTTTAAGGAGCATCACCGAAAAGTTCTTAGCTAAGAACCGAAAGGTGTATTGCTCCTTCATAGATTAAGAGAAGGCGTATGATAGGGTCGTAAGAAAGTATTTATGGGAGGTGTTGTCCAAGTTCGGTTTGGGGATTCAACTTATACGTGCACTGATATCACTCTATGAGGATTCCAGTGCATGTGTGAGAGTAAACGTGGAAAATACTGACGGTTCGGGATCTCTCGGGGTGTCCGACACGGTTGTGTAGCTTCTCCGTGGCTCTTCAATTTGTTCATGGATGACTGTTTAACAGAGTTGCGTGAAAGTGATTATGGATTGAGAATGGGTGGATTCATCATTAAATGCCTCTCATATGCCGACGATCAAGTGCTACTTGCATCATCGGTGGAATCCCCATAAACTTATATATTCCACTCGACAAACTATGGTGCGCAGCTTATTTCACTCGCAACGAACTGAATAAAGTGTTAGTTTTCCTGTTCAATATTAAAATTCACTTTAACCCCAACACTGAACATAACATAACACTATTGCAAAAACAATTACTTAAACTGAATATATATTTTCAAAATCTATTAAATATGCTTTTGCATAAATAAAATAAAACTGTAAGCTCTAAAATAACAATAATATAACATACATACATATTCTCACGCCGATAGTTCCCATTGGGGTAGGCAGAGACTATCGATCGCCACTTTGCACGATCCTGGCAAACCTCTCTGGCTTACTTACATCCATCAATCTTTTCATACATGCTCTTTTATTCTTCATACTGCGGACACCTGCCTTTTTGAGCACATTTTCTATTTGATCCAAATGTGTCCTCCGAGGTCGTCCTCTACTAACATTACCTTCCACATTGGCTCTATATATCTCTTTCACCAATTTACTGTCATCCATCCTCTCTATGTGCCCAAACCATCTCAACATTCCTTTTTCTATCTTTCTTACAATATCATCTTTTACACCACACCTTTCACGAATCACGTCATTCCTCACACGATCACATAACCTTACATTACAAACTTTTCTGAGGGACCTAATGTTTCACATACTACTGAAATAGGATACTAGCTATATATTAGAAAAACCCAAGACCCATAAAGGAGTTTTGACATTATGGTACTTTGTTTATCAACAATAAGATGGCATTAAGCATTTTCAGATTCAATAAATGGCGTTATACGGATTTTAAACTTGACTAGTGCTGATTTAAAATGTTATTATGACTTTAGGACATAATTCATACTTATTTTAGTTAATATATTATTTATGATGTGATTCAATCCTGCAACATCCTTCGGAATTTGTGAGTTTACCCCCCGGGGATCGAACCCGAGACCTCCGTACTTGAAACCAAGCGCTTAACCGCGGGACCACGGAGGCAGTTTTTGCGTAATACATTGTATAATTTACATACGTGAACTCACGCCACTACCATTATAGCCCATTGGTGTAGACAGAACACTTGGTACGATTTTGACAACCTCTCGAGGTTCGTCTAATTCATCAATCTTTTCATTCATGCTCTTTTATTTTATTTTTAGAAAAATGACGATTAGGATTATTGGCTTGCCCATCTTGCCCATATGGGTCGATACTGGTTTATTATTATTTTTCAAACTAACAACAAATTTGTGACAGTAGCCGGGCCCGACGGCTTAACAATCCGTCCGAATTACGAATTCAACTTAATTTTCGGGTAATTTGGAGATTCAAGCCTGCAATATCCGTTAGAACTGTTTTATCTTACAAATAAAATTTGTGAGTTGGTTTTCCCAGAATTCGAAAACGAGATCTCCGAATTGTAAGCTAACCACTCTACCGCTGTACCACAAAGCAATGAAGCTGAAGGTTAAACTAAGAGAGCAAAACATAACCTATTATGCATCGAACTAATATAAATATAGTTATAGTTTACTATTGTCGGCTTAGAATATCACTAGACCTTTTCATACTGTAGGTGGTACCGTAACATTACCGCCAAGACAGCCTAAAATTACATGATGAAGAAGGTTAGCAAAATGCTGATGGATACGGACAGCGGAAGAGATGCCATTGCCGAGATCTTTGTTGAAGCCCTATGTCAAACACTAAACAGTGGTCGTATATTGGCTGAGATTACCAACCAAATATTATTATTATTTATATATTTACCTACCAAATATTTCCCTAAAAATCACTCCATTTATTTATATAATAAAGCTCTGGCGACTCCTTCATATTTATTCATTTTTGTGTGGTGTTGCCTAGCAATTTCCTTCATTTCAGTTATCTGGGGCACGGCAGTGCCCCCGCCAAGTCGAGCGCGAAGCAAGCACTGCCGTACCATCCTTTTCTGGAACCGTTTCGCCGCATTTTCAGGGCCTCATTCACTCAGTACATTTTCGACACTGACTGACTGACTCACTGATCATCAAAACTAACTAGTACTTCCCATAGACCTAGGAAGCTGAAATTTGGTACAGATGTAGATTTTAACGCCCACATAAAGAAAAAACTATCATAACAAGGTTTATGAAAGATCTGGACTACCTGGTGACGCTGATGAGAAAACATTATAAGAGTACTGCCAAACTATAATAAGCGTATTTACGAGAAATACTAGTCGATTAACTGAATTCTACTCAATAAATAAAAATATTCAGTCCAATTATTATTATTATTTATGTACTAGCACTCAGCCGCGGCTTCGCTCACGTTATTTAGCATTAGTAACACTACTCGTCCCGTACTCGGTAGCGTATTTATTTACACATTTAAAAGTTTTTTTCGTGTATTTTAAAGATTCGAGAAGTCGTAAAATTTATTATTATTTGATTTCACAAGATAATATAATAATAAGAAAATGAAGCCATTCAATCAGTCTACGTCCTGTCAAAAAGAAGTGAAATCCCACCAAAAACATTCTGTAAAAAACTAGCCAAGTCTCGATAAAGCTGCTTGTTTATCTCTAAAAAGTAATGAAATGTCTAAAATAAGAATGTTTTTGGTGGGATCCCATATTCCTCTCACAACTTCTAAAACAAACCTATATCGGCTTCTATGCTCTTGTGTATAATAGTAGAAATAATTCGTAATGATGATATCATATCATTACCAGTTTCACGGCATAGGCAGCATAAACAAACAAATCTTAGCAGAGCAGGACATTCACCCACGCATACCTCCCGCGCTTTTAACAGTTACTGTGCTGTCGAAAAAGTTGTATACCTGCATTTGATTGCGATCCTTTTTGGAACGCATCTTCATTTTGTATTCAAAATTATTTTGCAAAAAAATATATGCACTTCTGTCTGTTTGAAAAACCGTACATACAGCTGAAGCTATTGGCACAAAGTAATGGAAAATTCATATTTACAGACCATTACTTAACATTGGAGACTACCGCTCACTACTTTTTATGATACTGGCAAAGTTCTTGAGCTTAATTTACATTAATCACTCTTTTCATAGTTACTTTAATTAAAGGGTTGGTTTAACTGGGCCTGACAGTAAGCAGCGCTTTCGGCTGGCTCTTAATTTCCTAGATGTTTATAGGAATAAGTAATACAGTTTGGAGAAATTAATTTATCATTCAGAAATGAGTTTTGGTTTTATTGTATGTAAATGTATGTTATATGTAAATATAGTAAGTAGAGCACAAAGAGGAGGACAATTTTCCCCTTTATATCAAGGGGATCATATGAAAAAAGTATTCGCGATCATTATGCTTTTAAAGTTGTGCAAAGCCGGGCCTGATCGCAAGTAAAAAACAAGACAAGATATAAAGTATTTAATAATAAAGACGCTAAATACTTACGTTGCTTTATTTTATTGAACAAAGCTGACATTTTCGGATGACATCGTTTCGTGTTATATTACGAAATGGCAATTTCCGAAAGAATCCAACAAACAATTCGGGGTCAGAGGGTGAAAGTATAAGTAAAAATGAAGATGAACTTAAAAAAATATGCTAATAAAATACACGCCCAAGTTTCAATAAAGTGCATATCCTTGTGCAACGCATGGCCAATAAAGTACCAAAAACTTGTACAGATATCCATGCCCATACCATTTCGGATTTAAATCACGACAAGCTTTATTTTTACTGCTAATTTTCAATCTAAAACAAATCTTATTACAACAGTGATAAGATCAAGTGTGTTACAAACGATATCAGGTTTTAAGCGGATTGCTTTCGCGCCAAATACGGACGCCATGACAGTTTACTGAATTATGTGATTATATGACATGGGTGCAAGACTGAAATGGTACGGGATTTGCCGGCAGAATTTGGTATGGCATTGACAGTTATGCATAAACTGTCAATCAAACTATGTTAGTAAATGAATACGCGATTAGTTCGTATTCGTATTTCGCAGTGCCAAATTGAGAAGTGCCGTTAAGATTAAAGAATGGGTGGCTGAGATGTTTTTGATCGTGAGTATCCTAATATGACGAGTTCATGGCTGGGTATTGATCAATTGCGAATTATATTCAGGTACACCATTTATGAAAACGATTGAAGTATATAACATAGCTTTATATTGTCGGCTGAGAATAGCACTTACCCATTTCACGTCTTACTGAGGGTGTCGTAAGAAGTGTCTTTGGGTATATTGGCTCAAATAATTGTAGGGCCATGTGGCTGGAGACCCATTACCAACAACTTCCGAAAGTGGCTGAAGAATGTCTGATTCTGAAGCTCTAGCTAACTCTTCTCGGGATTTATAGCGGTGATTATATGTATGATCTATTTACGCATGATTTCTGAATTGAGTATTCCAGCTGAGAAAAACTTAAGTAGGTATCGTTCTGTCTCATTGAATTCTTAACAAATGAATAAGACAAAATGATACTTAAGTCGTTCTCAGCTTGAATACTCAATTCAGAAACCGAGCGTTAGACTTCGGTAGAGTGTGGTTGCCTACATCTTTGAAGACTATAAAGAATAAGTCAAATATGCTATTTTTCAGGGATCATGAATCGTGAGACACTTGGTCACCCCATCACTACAGTATAAAAAAAAAGTCGCTTTACCTATTCCTATGTATGCTTTAATCTTCAAAACTACGCAACGGAATGATGCGCTTTTTTAAATAGATAGAGTTATTTAGGAGGAAGGTTTATATGTACAATTGTACTTCACTGTAAACTGTTTTACAAATTTTGTAATTAATTTGTGTTTGATGTGCAATAAAGAGTATTTCTATTCTATTCTTTAATATCATTAAATAAATAGTGGAAAAAAAGATTTTAATGTGATGTCGTAAATAATTTATTTTTTCCGCTTGCATTGTAAACGCAGTCTAACCCTACGACAATACATTGATGATTTAATATATGGCCTTTTGATTTTAATGAATATTTTCGAAGATATTACAAATTTAATTACGTTACGTAGCGATGTGGCGGCAGCGTGGTGCCTATAAAAATTAGCACCTTTTTTTCAACTCTAATTCTTATGAACATCACGTGACATTGTCATCTGGTGTTCAGAGTACCCACGGTTTGCTTGGACATAGTGTATTTTCGTGATAGGGGCAGGCTTTCGCCGTTTTGTTCAAATACACTGTCACATGACTAAGTAAAACACATCCATGTGGGTTTCCTCTCGATGTTTACCCTCACCACACATATGTCGTCAGAAAAGTCAAATTGGAGTAGGTCCGACTCGGGATTTGAACCCTCATTGTCTGCACGATGAGTGGTGTTCTACCCACTGAGCTATCACATACAGTCTAGACATAATAGTCGTATGAAAATTTACTTGTTTAAACTATGTAGATTAGAGGGACAAAATCCTTCCTTAAAGAGGTAAAATAGGGGAGGTATAATTTCTGAATGATTAAATGTTCGGTACTCAATGACATCTGAACTACAGAAAAGGTTCTAATGATGATTTGTCTTATCTCACACTGACGAAGTTGCGCGGGTCAACTAGTTAATTATACAATAATTAGTCGTCAAACATAGCCATAACAGTATAGTTAGGAGCCTTATAATAGTGCAATTAAAGGATAAATAAGGGAAAGAAAAATTTCGACACAGGCGGGAATCGAACCCGCGACCTCGGGTATAGGCCCCCGTCGCTCTGCCAATTGAGCTACCGTGCCAATGGCTGCCAGTGCGAAATTCTTCTATCCTTTCTTTTACACCTTTAGTAGTGTTTGCGTTCCCTACCTCCGATTTTTATACAAATTCGGAAGGCCACTTGTCTACCTTTTCGAATCGAATCATCGAACAATCGAACCCGTGGACATTTTTCTTTCCTTTATTTATCCTTTATTTATTAGTAATAACCCCCACATGAAGTTTTCATGAACAAAAACATTCAAAATAATAGTGCACTTTTTATCCCGGAAAAAATTATGTTCCCGACGGAAAACCAACATATTGTTTGCTTGCTGGATGGATTGAAGATGGCGCTCTGTGTCGTTTAAAACAAAGTTATATATTGCAAACTAATATAAACATGTAAATTTAGAAGCTAAATGATACGATGATGAATCCTCGAGATTGAGCTTGGATGGGAGCTTGTTATTGGCCTATTTCTGCCTATGTTATAATTTCATATTGTATATTTAGCTGTAAGCCTCCCAGAGATAATAAAATATATAAAATAAAATAAAAAATAAATGAGGAATTCGCAAGGGTTCCCACAGAGCATCAAAAAACCTTAACATTAACCTTAACATTAAACCTTATATACCTATGGCTCAACATATTGCAGCGATTATTTTGTCCACTTAGAATATCACTACTACTATTTCTACCCGTGGGTGTTCGTAAGAAGCGGCTACGGCTTAGGATAATGAGGCTTTTTAAGTGATTTTTGGGTGATGCAGTTGGAGACCCATCACTAACGATTCTTTCTTTCTACCATCTTGTATCAACTTCATAAATTTTATCAACTTCCAAATGTGGCAGAGTAATTTTATATTCCGAAGCTCTGGTTACCCTTTCAAGGCATTTATAGCCGTGAGTATGTGTATGTATGTATTGTGTATATTTTTTACTTTGCACAAGAAATTTCCATTGAGGAAGGAAGGTACTCCTACTTTTGGCATTATAATACGCAGTTTACCCACGTGATTTATTGTCATTGCATTAGATGTTCAAGGTGTAAGCAGTTGACGACAACAGGAAACATAAAATTGTGAATTTAAATACATACTAAAAACCTACGCCCAAGAATTTCTACGGCAAATTAATAAATACTTACGAGTGTAATGTACATTTAGATACACATATCGTAATCCTCGTAATTTTAGGCGTGTATGATGTTCATTAATTTGTTTTGTGATGTTGGCTAACAAACAGACATACTCGTACATTTATATAGGAAAAAATAGTTTTATTTATTTATCTTGGCTGGATTCTTTTAACTTAGTCCCAATCAACTTCCAAAGGTGCGGATTATTTTCTAACTCGGAACCTCTGGGGTCTACCCCTTTTTGGAGCCGTGAGTTAAAGTGAGTATGGGTTATTGATAAAAATATACTATTTTGTGTTAAAACATAAATATTTATAGAATTACGAAATTTATTAAATAGAATAATTATGATGATGATTATATGTCATAGCGGAACCTTTACGTTTATTAAAATTTGAAAGTAATATAGTCATAGATGACACAGATCTATGCATCACGTGGGTGCGATGCTACTCATCGAGACGCCTGACGAAGATAATTCCATCTTAGAATAGTTTTTTATAAATTACATATTTGTTTTTTACTATAGTATTGAAGCAATGTAAAGTTAAAAGATTGCTGTGTAGTGTCGGCTTAGAATAACACTACCCCATTTCTGGCGGTGGGTGTACGTAAGAGGCGACTAACAGTATTGGGGCTTTTAAGGGATTTTCGGGCCATGCAGTTGGAGACCCATCATCAACAACCTTTATTTTGCCATCTTTTCCCCACTCAACTTTCCAAAAGTGGCTGAGGAATTTCTAGTTCCTTAGCTCTGGCTATCCCTTCTAGGGATTTATAGCCGTGAGTATATGTAAGTAGGTATGTAAAGGTATAAGAAAAAATATGCCGTGTAGTGCCGGCTTAGAATGTCAATACCCCTTTCTACCAACGGGTGTCGTAAGAGGCCACTAAGGGTATGGGGCTTTTTAAGTGGTTTAGGCGATGTGGTTGAAGACCCATCACCAACGATGTTTCATTTCTATCATAAATACATACAGACATATACTCACGGCTATAAATCCGAAATGAGAAATTCCTCAGCCACTTTTGGAAGTTGATTGGGAAAAAGATGATAATAATAAATGATTTTGGTGACGGGTCCAACCACATCGCCCAAAAATGACTTAAAAAGCCCCTAGACCCTTAGTCGCCTCTTACGATCACCCACGGGTAGGAATAATATTCCAAATATAGTATAAATTTATTAATTCACGTTAATACCAGTTCACATTGTAAGTAAAATCGAGAGCTAATCTAGCATTCATTCCCCGATCGCAAACAAATGTAGTTCAGCTCGAAAGCAATTAAAAAGTAATAAAACTAAAACCGCGTCGACTCCATAAAACCATATTCTGATGCAAGCAACGAGCGTGAATGGATAATTAGTTATACCAAGTCGATAAAATTTAATGGGTTTCGAGAAAATCGCGAAAAGTACGGAAAAAATCAATTACCTCTAATTGTTTTATATCGATAAAATGAGATTATATAGGAAGGTTTGGGACAGCCCTGGTTTTTTTAGGAGCAGCTGTGATAACTTTTCTTACTAAAATTGTTAAATAACCTATGAAGTTTTATTTATAATCCTAAAAAGTAAAGTAAGCTGATATAATAAAGAAAAATGGTGACGAAAAAAATCTTGATATCTCAGTGGGAAACGGCTTCTATTACAGGGAGGTGTGATATCGAATCCCGAGTCAGGACAAAGGGACTGATTTTGTACCTTTAGCGATGGCGATTGTGTCGCAAGTTGCAATATTGTCGCTGTCAAAAGGCCCTTTTCAAAAGGGTCAACAATGAAAACCTAAACTACTCATCCAATTTCAGTTAAATTTTTAACACTTTGTATATTTATATTTTTTCTTTAGGTATACCTCTGTCTTGAGGTAAATCGTTAAATCCTTGCTCATAGCCATAATCTAAGGTGTAAAACAACTCCTCACGTGTATTTGTGAATTATCTGTCCCATCAATCATTTTTCACCGAATCTTGTGACAATGTACTTTGTCTGAAGTTTCGAAACCAACGAAAAATTTAGATAAAATGAGATACTTTAGTTATGGTGTTGTAATTCAACGCAGCTTATCTATATCTGAACATCGTGTCTCAAAATTCGACGATAATCTTGAAATATATTAAAAAACGAAAACTCTACCTTTTTAACCGACTTCAAAAAAAGGAGTGTTCTCAATTCGACCGTATTTTTTTTTTATTATGTTTGTTCGCCGATTACTTCGCCATGTATAAACCGATTTTGATTATTATTTTTTCATTGGAAAGAAGATACTCCCGGATCGGTACCATGATGAGGATATCAGGGTCTGATGATGGGATCCTGGAGAAATCGAGGGGAACCCTCGAATTTTATAGGCAAATGTACCACGTTTTACATATTTTCTAAACTTATATTGGCATTTGCTTCTGAAAATCATATTGTTATGCTGCTGAGCTGATGATGGAAGGTGTGGGTCCTCAATCACTAGGAGTTAGGAAACAGTTCTTTCAACATTCTATATAGATTTATACTCCTCTTCGTAGCTTTTATGAAGAGAAGTACATGTTCACTAAACATTTCTTTTGTTAAGTTATTGTTACCGAGAAAGTACCATGAGACCAGGATCTGATGATGGCATCCCAGGAAATCGAGGGGACTGTCGAAACTCACAATTATGTGACAGTGTATTTGTTCAAAACGCCGATAGGCCTGCCCTGTATAACGTGAGAACACTGCCTAAGCAAATTGTGGGTACTCTGAACAACAGGTGACAATGTCACGTGATATTGAGTCTTTCTTGAGATGTAGAATTGTAGACCATCGCCTTTCGAAGGATTTTAAGAACTATGTAAGGTTACATATGGTTGAGCCTATAATTAATATCGTACTATAATAGAAATACCGGAAATACGAAGAATAAAACAGTAACCGTCGCTTCCTCATCCGAGAGGCATCTTAGCCAGGTCTACCCATCTCTAAAACTCGTAAAATAAAATATTTTTTAACAAAAAGAAAACCGACTTCATAGTTGGAAAAACAACCGAAAATAAACAATCTAGTACTAAAAAGTACGAAATAAGTTTTTTAATTGAATATGAGTACTGTGATTAATACCTTAGCAATTTCTTTATTCCACACGCGTCAGTTCAACCTACCTAAATATTACAATTCTCTTAAATTAATTTTTGAGTCGGTGCCAGTCAAACGAAAGTAAATTCACCCTACTATCTATCTCTGGTTATTACAATCTAAACAATATTTATCTATCGCCTAACGTTTTAAATGGTAATACGTACAAAAATCAATTAACCCTACAACTACAAGGTACCCTACATTTTACATGTATATGAAGTGCGAAATACACACTTCTTATTATCAATTATCATCGAGGCTGGCACCGGCTCACAAATTAATTTAAGAGAATTTTAAGATTAAGGTAGGTTGAACTGACGCGTGTGGAATAAAGAAATTGCTAAGGTATTAATCACAGTACTCATATTCAATTAAAAAACTTATTTCGTACTTTTTAGTACTAGATTGTTTATTTTCGGTTGTTTTTCCAACTATGAAGTCGGTTTTCTTTTTGTTAAAAAATATTTTTTATTTTCTTTTTATATTATATTTCCAGAGTAGGATCAGGCTTCCTTGTTCCAGCTTGTACCTGTATTAATTGGATGTTCACGCCGTATATCCTCGAACTGGTTGCGGAGGTACAAATACTTCTATTCTGAACATCATGCGACTTTTTTCTTGACTTTGGTGTTTAGTTGTGCCCTCTCTTCCCATGGACAGTACATTTAACTGATCGAGAGTAAGCCTATTGTCATCCTTTAAGGTTTTCCTCACGATGTTTTCCTTCAGCGTTAACAAGTTGAAATTTAAGTCAACGATCACGACGTATATACCCAAATGCGTGGCAGGCAGATTACAGCGTGGTTAGAGTACCCATACCCACGTTTTGCTTGGACAGCGCATTACCATGATAGAAGGCAGATCTTATCATCGCTTTTGCCCGTTTAATACAATAAAACTAAGATTTACTGGTCAACCAGTTCTACTATTAGTATTTTATGTAATTGTACAATTACATAAAATACTTAAGATCTGAAAAATTTATTGTCTTTTAAGATTTAAAACGTTTGTCTTGACGCCAATTGCATAAACTTCATTCATAGCCGTAAACATCTTAATATTAAATATAAAATAATTACCCACGTGTGGGTATTTGTACCATTAACGAAGTTGATAATAATAAAGAAATTCACATGACAATCACCTATTTATCGAAACAGTAAGAATGGATTCACATCACTGATTTGGAGCCATGATGGTTATCCATCTTCTACTTTTGAGATGGGTTGGGCATATCTCATCAATATTCACTTATCGAATTATATTTCTATCAACACACCTCTTTCCCGGAAGGGATTGGCTGCCATTTGTTAATGAGACGATGACGGATTTGTGCTAGGGTATTTGAACTCAAATATTAGTGGTTTTTTTAGGTTTGTTATGTTTTCATTTTTATCTGAAAGCGGACTTTTTGATAAAAGTTAAATTACACTATTGCAGTTTTAATACCATGTGAATATATTTCTGTCTGTAAGTTTGTAAATTGTATATCTTTAAATAATTTGCAGTAGTGCTTATTTCAGTTACTTGAGTTATTCTGAATATTATGGGTCAACGACTGATAAATTATATTCAAGTGGTGTCATTTGGAGTAACTACCTATGGGACTCTAACAATGTTAGGATTAAGGAATGATAAAATATAAATTGAAATTCATAGTGTTTGCATTTCAATATTAATAATACGCCCTTTGAATTGAAATTAATAAATGATTTGATTTGGTGTTCCTTCCGAAGAGTGGGATTAACATAGACGACCTCTTTGGGGACCAATAATAAATGGAGTTATGGGGTATTAACTAATTACTAGATGAGACATTTTACTATCTATATTACATAACATAACATAAACGTTCACGCCGAATATCCCCGAACGGGTTGGCAGAGGTACTAATACTTCTGAACATCACGTGACTTTGTCACCTGGTGTTCAGAGTACCCACGTTTTGCATGGACAGTGTACTCACGTGATAGGGGGCAGGCCTATCGCCGTTTTGTACGAATACACTGTCACATGACTAAGTACAACTCAGCCATGTGGGTTTCCTCACGATGTTTTCCCTCACCGTTAACAACCATGATAAATTAACCACACATATGTCTTTAGAAAAGACAAATTGGTGTAGGCCCGACCCAGGATTTGAACACTAGTCGTTTGCACAATAACCGAGTGTTCTACCCACTGGGCTATCACGGTTGCTCTCTATATATTTTCTTCTATTCACATAAAAAATTTGGCGTGTCTGTTTGAAATATTTAAATAAGTATATTGTTTTAACTATATTCATATATGGATGTATTTACAACACGGTATGTGTATTAAAACAGTCCTGTTTTTAAAACTTGATCTGTCTCTTTGTGCCGGCTAATATCTGAAACGGTTAGATAGTTTTGGACAATATTTTCACTGGTAGATAGCTGATGTAAGAAGTAACTTAGGCTACAACTTATATTACTTCTTGTTTTTTTTTTATCTAGATACCCGCACAAAGCCGACAGTCCACTTATATGTAATAAAGATATGACACCAAAAATTAAGTAATCAATATCTATAAATCTCACTTTAAATGCTTGTTCTCAGCGGGAGTCGAAACAAAACTTGTACCTATATTGTAGGCGCCATATCGTACCCATAGCACCCACACGGAGAAATGTTAAATGTACTTTGAACTCTTTGTACAAAGTTTGAGCCTATATTTTGATGAACGTTTACATATAATTTGTTCTATATTTTCTATAGATCATATCTGAACCAGGCGATAATATTGTCACGTGATCTTTCGATTTACTTGTATCTCTACCACCCTTTCAGTGATTCTTCGGAGATTTGCGGCTTATGTTTATGTCCTGGGTTGTGTCTAACAGCCTATTTAATAACTACTCAAGTGTCGAAAAACAACAACAGCAAACGCACAGTTAAGGAGTCTGTAAGCCAAGCCACAAAACAACGACTACTTTAGTTTTTTTTTACAAAAATCTGTAAAAAAAATCTGCTTGAGTGGTTTGAATTGTTAACACAATAATTACTTAATCCTGGTAATCTGAATCAGTGTTTTTTTTATACACAATAATTGAATCACTTTGGTTAGATGACTCATTGACTTTTTATAAAGTTTCAACGTATATTTACTTCTTACATAAAAGAAATAATGACTCACCGAGACTTTTTGTTACTAGAAGCTAGTAGATATAAAATAAAATAAATTCTAGTAACGATAACAATTAGTTTTATTCAAATAAATAACTGTTAAAATCTCTTATAAATTATGTTTAAAAATATAAATGTGTAAAATGGCAAACAACAACTTTAGGCAGGAGATTCTTATAAGCTAAAATCCAATCACTCACAGCACATCACTAGCACGGTCACGTAAGTTTGTCCAAATCCATATATTCGTATTCGAATTCCGCGAAAAACGAATCGAAAGGAGAGAGCGAATCTTCAGCGAATTCGGAGGGACTCTGTTCCACTTCGGTCGAAAACTCTGACAGTTCGGAGCTTAAAGGTGAAGGCCATCGATCAGGTCTTAAATCGTCAACATCTAAGTTAGGTTCCCTGAGAGCTGCGGAAAGGGCAGTGATGTATTTCATGGCGAGTCGAAGGGTTGTTATTTTGGTGAGTTTCTCGCACGGGACGGGCGTTCCTGTGATGGCTGCGGCTGGGACAGCTCGTCGTAATGTTTCGAATGCTCGATTGATTTCTCTCATGCGGCTTCTTTCGCGGGCATTGGCAGTTTTCCTGCGGTACTTGCTGAGCGGCTGCGGGGTGCGGCGGCTGCGCGGCTCGCGGCTGCGGGCAGCGCGGGGCCGCAGCTGGTACTTGTCGTGATCCGGCATGGAGTGGCAGCGCCTGCAACACTCCGCCAGTTTAGCTGCTCCCCCACGCGACGCCCGCGCTTTAATTCCGATGAAAAATACGCTCACTCCGCCCACGAACCATCCCCGCTACATTGATGTACAATCGCTGCGAAACCGCTTTGAGTTACGTTACGTTAGTATAATACGAATTGATTACCGTGAAATAAATCTTTGTACATCCTTAACTTACGTTTTTGTGAGTTTACTGTGCCAAATACTTAAAAAATATTACATAGTTTTTGGTCCGGAAGTTTAACAGAGTTAAACTTATATAAAGAAGGGTATATTACTTACTTTGGTATATTACTTAAGTTTAGTGTATTCGTTTTTATGTTTGATAATGATAAAATACTATTAAAGATGAAGATATATGTGATAGTCATAAATTAATCGTTAGACTCGTTGGTCTCACAATTATGAATGCAACACATTTTGATTTTGCAAGAGTTACGGTTACCGTTAGAATGATTTTTTCCTATGAATCAAGTTGTTATAATTGTTATTTTATCTTCTGATTTATAATAATACTGTTATTATATATTTTTTCGGTATCATCGAACATATACTCACGGCTATACATCCCTGAAAGGCTCCATTGCCAGAGCTTCAGAATAAAAAAAACGGTATATTTTATTAATTTAAGATCGAGCCCAAGAGCTCTTTAACCGTTGAAGCACTGAGGCCGTTGACTTGATATTATCAGAAAAGACCTACATATAAACTGTATAAAACTTTTGTTGGCGACTGTAATAAA
Organism: Bedellia somnulentella; assembly: GCA_963576735.1. Taxonomy (NCBI): domain Eukaryota; kingdom Metazoa; phylum Arthropoda; class Insecta; order Lepidoptera; family Bedelliidae; genus Bedellia; species Bedellia somnulentella. The sequence continues at coordinate 11,944,339 of OY755188.1, forward strand.
ACTATGAATGGATGAGGAGGCAGTAAGTCAGTAGGCAAGTTATCGAGCCAATCTAATTTGCATGTTCGATTCGGCATTTCCGTCGCAGTCTAATTGTTATCTGTGACCTTGCTTAGGAGTGTTTTTTTTAAATATGCGTGTGGGCCTTCTTTTACAGTCCAGCGTAGGCGCTTAGTGTCGCAAAGTGGTGAAGTAACTTGTATGCATTTCTGTTTAGATTGCGTCACGATCACGACACGAGGGACATAAAAATGTGTGAATTATTTTACACACGTAACAATTGTAACTTATTATAATAACCTCCCAATAATATTATAAGAACATATTAATGTAATATTGTTGGGATATATCTCCACACTACGAGCTTCTCTTTTGGAGGACAGGCTATTGTAATTCTAAAATGGTTCTATTGAAAATACAAGTTTTATTTTTAACCGACTTCAAAAAAAGGAGGTTCTCAGTTCGATTGTTTACATCACACAACCATGATAGCTCAGTGGGAACACCACCGCTTCTCATGCTGGAGACTTGAGTTCAAATCCTTAATCTTTTCTCATGTGTCAATGTCAATTGAGTCAAGTGTGATTATTTAATCATAGTAGTAAAGATGAAGGAAAACTTAGTGAGGGATTCCATCATTGTAATCACAATCAGTCATGTATGTAGTCATCTGTATCAGCACAAAACGGCTATATCTTGCCCGTATTTTGTGAGTGGACTTGGACAATCAGAAAGGAATAATAGCCCTCTATGGGACTTTCCAAGCAAAAAAGAGAAAAAAAATGGTGATGGGGTGTTTCTCCATGTAGTAAACTAGTAGACTATGCCCTGCATAAAATTAATAAGAATCAGTTATAGGAACAGCTGGCATAGTTTAATTTAGCTATTTTTACAGTATAATTTCGTACAGAATTCTAGTATGGGTTAGGGCAGCGCTGATAAAGTATTCGATTTGCAAAAAAATTACCAATCAAACTAATTACATGTTGCGATCGAGGCTTTGTTTCCGCAAAAATGTTATAGAAATTGGTATGTTTATGTTATTATATTCTATGTATCAGCAGGGCCGCGCCGACCCCAGGCTGCGCCTGTGTGCGGAACCTCTGAAGCGCCTCTTTTAAGGGTTCCCTACCAAAATGTAAAACGGGACCCAATTACTAAGACTTTGCTGTTTATCTGTCTGTCTGTCTCCAGGCTGTATCTCATAAAACGTGATAGCTAGAAAGCTGGAATTTTCACAAATGATTAATTTCTGTTGCCGCTATGACAAAAAATACAAAAAAAACATTTCATACAATAAACTTGTTTTTATCGTATTTAATTGCTCAATTTTAAAAACGTTAATAAGTAGACGCTAAATTTTTTTACAGAATATTTACTTGTATATCACCTTTCAAAACAAATAATTTAATAACAGTAAAGTAAATAACAAAGGAGGGCTCCCATACAAAAACGTAATTTTCTATTATAGATGATAGTGCGGAACCCATCGTGCGTGAGCCGACTCGCACTTGGCCGGTTTTCAACGATTTTAGACTTTTAATGAATATTTTTAATTGTAAATTTTTACTGAAATAAATTTGAAATATTTAAATCATAGCTTAAACTAAATGCTTAAGGGTGTAACGGTGTAAGCATTTGGTAAAAAGTACATAAAATAAAATATCATTAATTAATGTCTGTTCCTTCCGCCCAGTCTCTAAAACAGCCGGGAAAAGTATTTTTTTCTATTCAAAATTAGTTTTTTGTTTTATATCTTAAACAGAACTTATATTAATTTGTGTAGAAAATTACTTAAAAATTCATACCGACCACTACTTGAAGCGTTTTTTAATCAGATTTAATAACACTTTCATCGATGACCTGACTGCTTTCTGTCTCTTATGATGGTGTCCAAATGGATGGTTGAGCCGTAAACTATTTACTTATTTTAGTTGCATTTTTATTACGTTCTTCTTCTTGTTTTCTTTTCCTGATAAGATTCTCGTAACCAGACCAAATCTTTCTTAACTATTTATTTTAAAAAATAAACCTTACTCACAATTGCAATCAAAAAATCAACAAACTCGACGCCTCTACGGCTCAAAAGAACTGCCGCCGTTTTAACTTTGAGCTCATAAGTAATATAAAATAAAACCCTAAGCGAAAAATGAAACCTTAAACGTGAATAATAATAAACATTAAATATAGAGAGACTTGTTCAATGAGCGTAATAGATGTTTTGTTGTTTACAAGGCGTATGTTGGGCCTATTCTACCTACTTACTTCTAAATCTTTTAGGTAACAAGGTAGGTAGGTAACAAAAATAATTTAGGTGGCGCGGGCGCGGCGCCCCTATAGTCCTGGCGCCTGTGTGCGCCGCACACTTCGCACACAAAGGCGGCGCGGCGCGGCCCTGTGTATCAAAAACAGATCTAATTAACTAAAACTAGCGTTGGTTCGTTCATTATGAACATCTTAAAAAAGTTTATTTTAAAATTAGATAAGGATGCTCATGTCTCTGCCTGCACCAAAAGGAATAATTTAATATTTTTTTTGTACATTAAGTATGTCGTTGACATAACAATACTGTTATATACACATTACAGCTTTTTATATCTAAAAAACATAAAATTTATTTGGGACCAATCTGGAGTCATATACGATGGAGATTGAATTGAATTCATAATACTTTATCATCTGTATAGTAGTCGTTTAAAAAAAGTATATCTACAGTGTTATTAATTATTACGATAAAAAATTACACATTTTACATTAAGCTGTTTTATATCCCTAAAGTTATTGAAATAAAAGTGAAATATACGATTTTTTACACTTTGGTAAAGAAGAAAAAACGGTGACGTGTATATGAAATTATAAGTACCCGTCATAGTTAATTCAGGTGAGTATTACAGAATGATTCACCGTCAAATCTGTGAATGTATAAATATTAATGAATGTGATGACGGTAACGGTTGTTAGAGTTCATGTGTAGGGAGTATAACGGCTTAAAATAGGTCGGTTTATAACTTTTAACAGAGACGTATGAGTTTGTAATAGGACAATTGTAAAAATGGTGGGGGCTCTACCTCTAGAATATCAACAATCTCAATATTTTGAGATTAAAATAAAAACACATTTTCACATCTTGTATCTGCCAGTGGAAGTTCCGCCGCACAGTGTTGCGAGTCTTTATCATAAATAGATGTTTCGAAAGTTTGATTATACAAATTTTTGGTATAGCAATATATTCTCGAATAGACGTTCTATTTAATGCAGGTACACACAATTTTAAAATATTAATATTTTAGTAGCTGTATGTAGGCAAACATTATGTTATTAAAGATTGATTGAAATTAATCATCTACACTAGTAAGTTACTTGTGATTGACGCCTGATTTTACAATAAAATTATTTTAATTAAGTGATATAGCTATTTTTCTTAAAAAAAATAGTATACGTAGTCCTTTGAGATGCCCGAAGTCGGTAATTATTAAGCATATTGAAATAACTTACGAAATCACGGTTGGACAAATTTTGATTAGAGTTTTAAAAAAAATACATCATAATATATTTTTGATTTTATAACATAAGTTAGTTTAATTTGTGTATTTTATGCTATGAAGCTCCCAAGGTGCGCTTGCTTGCGCTTACAAAGATATTTTGGTTCAGGTTCAAGTACCAGCCAAATAAAAAAAATCTCAATGTTTAGAAATATGGCGTTTATATGGAGTGGAAGACTCTTTACAATTTATTAAGAATAATTTGTAATAAACTGCTAGCCTTTTTTCTATGAGTGCCTAGAAATTATCGGAGGTCAAATATAAAAAAAATCAAAAACCAAAACGAAGTATACGTCCTGAAAATACATGATATGTTTTATAATTTTATCTTTACCTTTATTAAAATTCATATAAACATACTTACATATAAAATCTGATTTATGATAAAACGTTCTATGAAGTCGCGACACTGTGCGCCGTAAGAGTAGTTTCAAAACAGTAAAGACTCCTTATTCGCTTCTAGTATCAAAAAGTTGCAGCCAGTTTTTTAAGTAACAGTGGCCGTGGGGCAGTAACATGAATGAAACTTTTCTGGCCTCGGAGATTGGGGTACGAGTTCGACCTTTGCTTGCTATAACCACAGATACATACATACAATACATACATTCATATATTCACGCCGCCGCGCCGCCGTTAGTTTCCATTGAGTTAGGCAGAGACCAGGCACGGATCCAGCCGTCAAAAAAGGTAGTGGGCATAGGCACCCAAAAATCTCTTGGCCATAGTGATTGATTAGTATCATCATATCAGCTTTAGCCTCAATAGACCATAAAAGTGTGAGATCGTAGGTCGATTATAATTGTGGGCATGCCCATCTTGCCCGTATGACTGGATCCGCCCATGGCAGAAACTATCGATCGCCACTTTGTACAATCCCGTCAAACTAACTTACTATAGATACTATCATCGATATTAATTTGGGATGTTATAGAGACATAGCAGATAAAATCCTAAGAAGCTGCATTGATAACAGTATCATTAGCCGATTCAGTGAAATAAAAAAAAGAACTAATGAACGTTAATATAAAAAACAATCGAACTGAGAACCTCCTTTTTTGAAGTCGCTTAAAAAATATACAAGTAGCGGGAAAATAAATGAAATTAATTTATTCCTTATAAAAAATATTTCTTAGGAGTATTTTCCAAATATAAGAGTATGGAATTACATTGTCAACTGCTTAGTTATTTTGATACAAAACATATACTTGATGAGGTAAAATGCGCCTGCAAACTGTACCTAGAGGAAATTACCCCGAAACAAAACGCGAATTTCTGGCCACTGCGGCATGTATTTGAAATTGATGTCATGAATTTGCTTGAAACATATCCTGAAGCGGGTCAGATGTTATTAAACGAGCCTTCTTCCTTACAGAACATAGCCACTGATATATTGTACGCTTGCGTCACGTCACTCATTCGTGATACCGATTTGCGTATAGAGCCGACGCAAGTTATGGCTATAATAAGGTTGAAATCAGTGTCACGATTATTAATCCGTCCCAACCGACGGTATTATGCAGGTTTGATTTCTTTCCAAGGTTTACTATTATCAGTATCTAAGCCCATGTCATATGTATTTCATACTGTTTGGTCTTGCCCTGAAGACTGTGATGGAAATGAAACGGTGCTCCAATATATACCCAGGGTACCACCTAGATGCAGAGTTTGTAAAAGTCTTCAATTCGAAAACAGCGGCCTTAGAAGATGCGGTGAACAAGTTAACATATCGATGAAATTAAGTAACGATTATTTAGTTAGGAAATTTGATATTGTTGACGATCTTAAATTAAGATTAAACGTCGGTTTGACCTACGTTTTATTTGGTGTCGTATTAAAAAAATCAATGACAATTTGGGCAATAGAAGAAGTGCACCATTTAGCTGCCCCAATCACGACGCCAATACCGAAGGGAATTAAAAAATTACTGACAAGTTGCAGTAGTTTACCATGGAAATTCATATACTGCTTGGCTTCGAGTATCGGTATGAATGTATGTCCTCTAAACTGTTTCATGCAACTCAAGATCAGTTTACTGTTGAGTTTAGTGAGTGTCAAGTCTAATAAACATTGTGACACGAGCATTATTCACATTTTAGTGGCAGGAAATGATTCTCACTACGTAAATGACATTATGTGGGAAGCTTCTAAAATAGCGGATCGAGCGATATCCTTTGGGACTTCTAATACTGATGTTTCAAATTCTTTGATTGCAAGCTCTGGCGGAGTATGTATTTTGTCTTTACCGATTCATATTTACCACCAGAAACAAGTATCTTTAATATTGAATGCAGTAGAAAGCGGAGAAATTTCTATCAACGAGAGAAACGTGACGATGAAGAATTCTGTTTGGGTACATGGAATGGACTCTTCTAAAGTAAATCTACTAAATATAGCTAATGTATTTGGTTTTGTTTGTCGAGGAGACTATGGAGTTCATGACGAAGAAATAGTCGAATTTGTTCTACAAAATGCCGTCGATCCGACCCCATGCTCTGATATTAAGAAAGTTTGTAAAGAAATTTCCAATTATTTGAACGTCATAGCTGGTTTCAAAGTAGTCTTAGATGGGACAGCTGAAAAACTATTACGGAAATACTTTTTGGTGGCGCGCAAGGAGAATCCGAGAGTTGTTTCTGTGAGCTGTGTGGGAGCTCTCTTAGCAGTCAGTTTAAATTCAGCAAGACTTTGTCGAAGAACAGTGGCCAACATAGATGACGTAGTATTCGCAATTTGGTTGCATATAAGTGGATGCCCAGAGCCAAGATTCGCACCCAAAGAATATCTTCATACTCCAGCGGACGTAAAAACGTTACATAAAATAATATTAGAATTCAAACAGTGGCTTGAACAGTTTATTGGAAAGGAAGTTACAATTTGTTAAATTTTTATTATGTGTTAGAATTAAATTTACTTTCATTGACTATAATTATCTTATTGTAAGATCGATTTTGCTTTCTAATCGAAATGTTTCTTTCCTTTTCATGTAACTAAGTAAATTCTTTGATAAATTTGCCAAAGTCCCCTATCTGTTCTATCTGAAGCCGACAACATAAATATTATACAAATAAAATTTGATTGAGTACATTAAAAAGACATTGGATTCAAATTCATTTATATATTTTTAGTTGAATAACTAGATAGCACCATACAAACATGAATTTATTAAATTGTTGACTAGAATTATCTATTAAGGCACTTTTGATTGAATTTAACCTACTAAACAAGTAAAAAGATTGCTCTTCGTTTAGTTTCTCTACCATTCATTAAGGGAAGAGTTCCTGAGGTTTTAATATATAGTTACAAATTAAGATTAATTTCATTTTTTCCATTGAAAAATAAATAAGTATAAAAAGATAATAGATGAATATTAACTGATTGAACTTACTTTTAATAGAAATTGATTTAAAAATAACAACATCGAGACTAAAATTAAGTTAATCACCATTTACAACATCAAATCAGTGAATGCCTCATTTAGTATTTGTTTTTGAGTTTTAAGTTTTTCACTTAACATTTTATGATTTTTCCTTAGTGTAATACTTTCTTCAATAAGAGATCTCACCTCATCTTGTCCATTTTGAGCCAATTTCAAACATTGGTTTGAGACTGGTTCACCAATTTTGAAATCCTTTTTTTGGAAGGATACAACACTGTATGGAAGATCAAGAAGATTCTCTGCATCAGTACTCAAAACACTGATAGTACTCCACATACAATCATTCAACTCATCAGTAATACTGGCTAAGTCAGTAACTAGCTTTTCTGTTTGCTCACCAGCCTTCATTATAATATCAGCTATTTTTGAGAACTCAATAGTTAGATCCATTAGCTTAAGAACAAATGGCTGATGTCTTAGTTCCACTAAAATTTTATTCCTTAATTTCAAACAATCATAGCATATTTTCATTATATCATGACAATGCCTTTCTTTTATTCTATATTCTCTCTCGTTTTTTCTATAGAATATGTAAGCTTTTTGTGCAGCAATGTAAATAGTTTGGAAATTATAGTTGGATACAAAGTGGTTGAGATCAGTTGATAATACTTCATTGCTTCTTCTAACAGCAGATTGTAGTCTTATAGAGAGTTGTGTCCAAGCAGCTTGAAGCTTATTAATTTTCTCAGTAACTGCATCTTCATTCTGAAAAATGCCTTCAAAACCCCCCATAAAATTGGTGCCTGTTCCATTTTCTGTAAGTCTTCTTAAGTGCATTTTGCCAGTGTCAATGAATTTTTTTACAGTTTCTTGTTTAGTTATCAGACTGCCAATTGTTTTATCCACACTGTTATGCTTCAAAAGTAATTGCTTACTTTCTTGCTTCAGCGATTCAGCTCTTACAAATAATCCTGAGATAAAGTTGTCGTAGGTATCAATTTGGGTTATTACAAAGTAAAATCCACTTTTATATAATTGTTGACTATTATTGTAGTTGTACAAAGCTTTAGGATGTTCAAGGGATCTCTGAACCGCTTTAGGAACTTTTGTTTCAATATTGTCATTGAGGATATTTCTTTTGTCATACAGATAAAAAACTGGACCTGCTTGTTCTTTAATGTATTTGACAGCACAATCATCATTATCAATGTCTAAGTATGAGAGAGTTGATATTAAAATTTGATCTTCAATAGGAATTTTAGTCTCCACAGCAACTTTGTTTTTAATCACAGAAATTGTTGTGTTGTCATCAATCTCATATGCAAAGGTAGATAATGTTGATACAGAAAATATAGTAATAATTTTCTTACTTAATATTTCCTCTAATAAACTGAAAATTATGACATTACTTGAGACATCTTTTTCTTCTGTTGGTAAATCAAACTTAACTTTAGATGGGGCATCTCTACCTCTCAATTTTGGATCCCATTCTAAAGCCACAGCTAACCATTTCTCAATAAAGGCTTTAAAGGGTGAGGAAATGAAGTTTTCAGGATATATCTCATTTGAATATTCAATATCACCATGAAAAGTTTCATAAACACAGATATTTTCATGTGTCTTTTTCTTTATGTGTGGCATCCATTGCACAGGAGCCATGTTTGGAAGAAAAGGTCTTACTCCACAAATAAGTTCAAAAGCAATGAGTCCAAATGACCAAAAGTCTACAGAGTTGCTATAGGTTTTACTATACATTATTTCAGGAGCTAAGTATTGAAGAGTACCAACAAAACTGGCACATACAGATTTGGAATCTATTTCTTTGGCATATCCAAGGTCAATTAGCTTATATATTATTTTTCTTTGGCCTTGAATACTCAACCCATTCTGTGTTGGGTTTTCAAGAGTTTGCATTACAACATTTTCAGGTTTTAGATCACGATGTGTTATTTTATTACTGTGCAAGAACTGCATTGCATTTCTTATATCACTTAGTATTTGGCGAATCTGTGCTTCTCTTAAACCAGAACATGACTCCGGCTTGTTAAGAAGTTGGCGTAGATCACCTCCACTACAGTATTCCATACATAGGATAGGAAGATTGGATGGGTTAGCTTTAGCTAAACCCTTTATGAATTCTCCAGGTAGTTCTTTGGTACCGACTATATTCGGGTTGTTGCAATTCTGAAGCATTTCCACTTCTTTGGTCCATCGTTCTTTATGTTTATCAGTGAGCTCATCGCCCCATTTACAAGTTTTTATAGCGAGCTTTTCATCAGTTCTTTTATGTTTCCATAAAATCACAACACCAAAACTTCCAGAACCCAAAATTCGGTCCTTAATCCAGTCGCCAACAAACACTATATCGTCCATTATTAAAAGCCGAGGTTCCTTTTGTAATATTTAGGCCACACACTTTTAAAAAATATAAATAAAGAATGAGGAAACTTCACCAAAATAACTCCGAAGAATCGACGAAGTTTATTTTATTCTAAAGTAAGTGTTTCAACGGAACAGCCTTGCTTGCCTAAGTTTTACAAAATCAAATAATTATTCTCCTTGTTATATTTCGTTTTTAGTAATATTTCAATTATTGTAATTTTCATTGAAATAGTTTGGTTTTTTTTAGATATCAATGTGTTATGTATTATGTATGTATGAAGTAGTTTTCTTTTCTTATTCTTACATTTTTTGTTTTAAAACTATATAACTGGTATGTTGAAACCTCTTTTGCGTTTTCTTTATTACATTCACACGTTGCCTGAGTTAAACTTTGAATAACATCATCGAAGATAAAACTGCTACGTCTACTTATGTGATTCATTAAATATATATTTACAATTATTTTATTCAAAATGAAATAACTTTCTAGCGTAAAAAATCCATCCTACTATTTATAATAATGATCTGGTGGAGAGTAAAACTGTGGTTAAAAGATTCAAAATAATTAAACATAACGCAGATTACTGTTCTGACATTGCCAGGTGACAATGATTGATGACATTGACAGTGGCAGGCAATGCAAAATAGAGCAAAAAACTAAATATTCATCTTATTTAGCGATTTTAGCGATTTATGAGACTAGACTTGGCAAGTTTGTCAGTCCTTCATAAAATTTGGATATCTTTGATCTATCAAAAAACGTTACTTCAAGTATTCCAGAAAAGTTCCTATTTGATAATTGGGATTATATGTGACCGTGAATTATGTTTGATTCGGCGACTACTTGTCGTGTATGTTTAGAAGTTTGTCATTCATCTGTTAACTTGTTTGAGCCATGGAACCGGGAAACTGCAGTCAACATTACGGTGGCTCAGGCTTTCATGGAATGTACCACTACTGCGGTAATTATTCAATTGTTATCAGTGGAGGATTCCACTCCATTTATAATCTTTATATCTATAGCCATGAACTGTGGGCCTAGAATAGCACTATTCCGGAGGGTGTCTTACAAAATGACTAAAGAGTACGGAACTTTAAAGTGAGCTTCATCACTGGTGAGCTTTTATCTGACTGTCTCTTCCCTCTCTTAGTCCAAAAGTAGCTGACGAATTGTTATTTCTGAAGGTGTGCAAAATATCTAACGTATTGCTTGTACAAAATGTTTATTTCAATAACTGATTTATTCATTTAAGTATGAGTACTTACATACATATACTCACGGCTATATATCCCTAAAAGGGATCACGGGTCGCGTTTTCGCGGTACATTTTAATATTGCCTTTTTTTTATTTTTTAATAAAATAGCTAAAATAAAGACAGAAAAGTATTATATTAGGGCTCCTTATAAACAAATAAAGACCATAAGATAGTTTTCAAAACTTTGTCAAATAGCCTCTTATAGGCACTGTGATAAAGAGAGAATTTGTGTGATTTGTGAATGTTATGGAGTGAAAGCTGATATTGTAAAAAAGATAGAAAGCAAATATTTTATTTATATTTATATATATATTGCCGTGTAGTGTCGGCTTAGAATAACACTACCCCATTCCTACCCGTGGGTGATCGTAAAAGGGTCTAAGGGTATAGGGGCTTTTTAAGTGATTTTGGGTGATGTGGTTGGAGACCCCTCACCATAAACATTTATTTAAACCATCTTCTCCCCAATCAAGCTCCGAAAGTGGCTAAGGAATTTCTCATTCCAAAGCTCTGGCTACCCCGTTAAGGGATTTACATCCGTAAGTATATGTATGTATGTATGCAAATATTTTATATTATTAAACAAAGTTTTGATCAACATTCCTTTTGAGAGGTATAAGCATCAATAGAATTAATTTAACCTAATTGTTGACTCGGTTTATTTAAATATTACAGACAAATTCAAATCTTAGTGTAAATATGATGAATGTTTCAGGTAGCCAAGCAAGATGGTTTACCAGAAAACATATGTGGCAAATGTGTTGCAAAATTAGAAATATCATTCTCATTTCGAAATCAAGCTCAAAAATCTGATTTGGAGTTGAGAAAACTTTTCACAGCACAACACATCAAGATAGAAGAGCCAGTAAAGTATGAAATTGAATACTCTCAAGATGCAGATTACGATAGCTGTAAGGAAGAAGATTTTGAAAATGATACTACTGAAACTGAGGCAAAAGTATATGAATGTTATAAATGTCAGAAACAGCATGATAATGAAGATGAATTTATAAAACATTTATCTTGTCATGAAGAGTCATCTTTCAAATGTAGCCAATGTCCAAAACAATTTCGTAAGCAGTCTATGCTTGATAGACACACTCTGAAAAAACATTTAGAGCACATATGTTCTATTTGTAATGAGAAGTTCAGCAATGAATCTGAGCTAGTATTCCATATGGGTGTGCATTCAAAAGAAGTTAACATAAAGACTGAAGAAAAGGCTCATAAATGTTCAATATGCAGTTTGGAGTTTAAGAATGTAAGATCATTGTCAGGACACTTGAAGAAGCATAAGAGTGCTAATGGGGAATATAAATGTGATCTGTGTGGCATGGAGTTTTCCAACAAAAGCTTGTTTAGCAGACATTACCGGATACACACAGATGTGAGACCTTATAAGTGTGACAAGTGCTCTAAATGTTATTCTCGTAGTGACCAATTGAAGTTGCATTTGAAGAAACATGATGGGATCAAACCAAATGTCTGCCCATATTGTAGTAAAGGTATATATTTTTTTCAAAACTTCAACCAATTCACTTTTAACAAAAGATTTCTATTTTAATTTGTGATAGTGAATGGGCACATTATTTGTCTTTGTTTTCTTCTAAGAGTATAAAATTAATTATAAAACTGCTGTGCATAAAAAAAGAATATGCAATTTAAACCCATAATTTTGCAGAAATATAACATGCACATTTTTTTTCTTCAATTACTTAAGATTTTAAAGGATAATGGCGTAATTTGTATTGGTTTTTTGCATTCTGTTTGTGTCCATAGCTGAAACTTAGCACAAATGTGTTTAAAACATTTTTTTAGTGCAGTACAACTAAGCTGTTTTACTTGAGAATGCTGTAATAAATCTTAAAATCTTGAAAAAGTTGCAAATTAAATGTTGTAAAAAATACAACATTCTTACCAAAATAATATATATAAAATGTCCCTCATTAACCTTCATTACAGCATATTTGTAACTTATGTAAATTAGCAAAATTCTACCTAAAGATCAGCTTATATTGGCAATTAAAAATTATGTTTTTCAACTTATCATAATAGATGCATTTAATTTAACTCCTATTACCAGGATTCTCCCAGCAATGCAACCTTCGCGACCACATCCGAACCCACACAGGAGAAACCCCATACCTCTGCTCTCAATGTGGTAAAGGGTTCAACAACGGCTCCAATCTCCGCCAGCACATGATACGGCATACAGGACAAAAACCGTTTGCTTGTCATCTCTGCCCAAAGAGTTTTTGCACTAAAGGTGAGAATACTTTTCATAATGAACAGTAACATAAAAAAAAATAGTTTGCTGTAAGCTAAATGTAAATGAAATGTGATGTGCAAAGCTTAGGAAAGGTTTGAGGAAAAACACATACATATTCACGACTATAAAACCAAAAGATGAGTGAGGAGAATATAATAAAATAAAGGTTGGTTCGTGGTGGGTCAATGCCCTATGTCCCCTCGTACGACAATTCCAAGGGTTAGTGCTTCTTAGCCGACACTGCACAGCAAATGAAAAAGATAAGATTTTTTGTTTATTTGAGCTATATCCTGCACCCAAGGATGCCAACCTCCTTATAATATTTAGAATAATAAATACCTCTGCTGAGGTTGCTAGATCATGGGTTCCTACAATAAATTCTTGCCGGAGTAAGCAAATACTAATTTATAACAAAACTATTTATTAGCATAATCCAACCAATATTTCGGGAATAGCTAACAGTCGTCAGAATTCAAACTACCACTTTTATAAGAACACTTAATTTAATTGAACGCCCTCCTCATCCTCACAATTAGGTAACAGTTACTGCGGAAGCTCCGCATTAAATCATAACTGCGCATACGCCTCCGCCTCCGTAAAATATATGCGGAGTTATAACGGAGGTGTATTTACGTTAATAGGTACAAAAACGCGCTATCCCCTCAGAAATCGTCTGGAAGGTGACAAAGCCGCCAAACTCTTATTTATCAAATATAATTGTCCTCTTCTTAATTTTGAAAACTAGTTAACATACATACATATACTCACGGCTATAAATCCCTAGAAGGGGTAGCCAGAGCTAAGGAATTAGAAATTCTTCAGCCACTTTTGGAAAGTTGTGTGGGGAAAAGATGGTAAAATAAAGGTTGTTAGTGATGGGTCTCTAACCGCATCGCCCAAAAATCCCTTACAAGCCACCAATACCGTTAGTCGCCTCTTACGTACACCCACCGGAAGAAATGGGGTAGTGCTATTCTAAGCCGACACTACACAGCAAAGTTGATTGTTGATTAGTTGATTAAATAAGTATTTATTTGAAATACAGACTTTTTTATTTTACCATAAATGAATATTTCCGTTACGCTACTCACAATCCCATTCACATTGACTCCATCTCATTTGCTCTTTCTCATATTTTTCAGGTCAACTAAATTGTTACTGCCTCTTCTTAATTTTAAATAGAAGTTGATTAAATTAGTATTTAATTGAAATACAGGCTTTTTTATTCTACCATAAATGAATATTTTTCTACCACTTTCACATGCCCCGCCTTCGTTACGCTACTCACAATGCCATTTACATTGACTCCATCTCAATTGCTCTTTCCAATATTTTTCCAGGTCAACTAAACTGCCACACGACATCCCACTCCGGGGAGCACCCATACAAATGCGAGCGCTGTGGAGCCGCCTTCACCAAACTGCAATCGTTGAAGAAACACTCCCTTATACATCTTGGGATCAAGCCTTTTCACTGCGATGTGTGTCCTATGAGGTATGTATCTGCCGCAAGTAAATGCTGGAACGATCTACCCCCACCACTAAAGTTCATACAAACTAAACGAACATTTCAGACCCGAATGAAAGAGTAACTCATAAATTTACAAGCAAATCCTCACTAAATATCAAACTTGGCTTTCATTGAGATACTAACCATTGATATTTATAAGTTTTACTTATCACTTTTTTTCTTACATTGTATTTTGTTTTTTTGTTTATATATTCTTACAAATTACTATCGGAAAAATTCTATCGAAACTGTTTCTATATATTTATACGCAACCTTTGTTTTAAATTAGTGCCTTACCCCTCACTTCTCAGCCCGACCATAGTAGATAGCCTCATTATATATTGTTGTAAATTAATGAATATTATTGCAAAATTGCAAGTGTTTGGTTTTCCTATTGTATATATTTAGTTTTCATTGTTGTTTTTACTTTTATTTATGTTATAATGTTTTCTTTTTTCCCATCAAATATGTGTCTGATGAGCTTTAGTAAAATAGCTGTAGTATTAAATGTGTAAATAGTGCAATTTTAAATACCTATATTTAAGTTAAACAGGGCTTTGACTGAAAATCAGTGTATGATGAGTATATACTGTCATGCGAGTGCTGAGTCAAGGCCTTTTTGGTAATGTTTTTTTTTCTTTTTTTGTATATATATATTTGTCATTGTCTTGTGTTAATTACCAAATAAACATTATTTCTTTCTTTCTATCTATGGATGAGCTAATGGGTCGAACTTCTAGAACTGAAGTTGCTTATTGACTGAAATTGGTGTACTATTGTTTTCACAAATGTTTTGGGAATAAAGATATTTGAAGTAAAACCCAGTCTGTAAATGACGATTAAGATATTTTTAATGTGCTCTATCTGTTTGTTGTCGAGTTGCTTTCCTACCATATAATACCATGTAAAGCTGAGCTAAGGAGTGGCGAGTTAAGATAATATTAATACAACAGAATCCAACGAGTGATAGTTGAACACGCATTTAACAGCTAGATAATTACGTGCGTCATAAAAAAAAACATACTCTACATAATAAATAAATTTACAATAAAATGTGGGTTTGGCATCCGCCCATTAAGTCTTTCGAACTTACTCAGTCGTCAATTTATTTATTTATTTATTTATTATATAAGGATCATCAACAGCAACACATATTATATAGTAAGTTGAAACAGTACAGTAAATAAGGCCAATAACAGATGATCACAAGTTAAAACAAGATACACACACAGTTAATTCAAAAGAAAAATAATAATAAACTAAACTATCTAAAGACATAATGAGTAACAACAGAAAAAGAAAAGAAAAGTATATGTAAAAATGCTAAACAATTGAGAAAAGAATAAAATTTAATATTAATGATAATTGATGATACTTGAATGATAATGTGTATGGTGTGTGTAATGTGTATTATGATGTGTGAGTGTGTATATGATAATGTGAGTGTATGTATGTGAATGTGATTGTATTGATATGCATAAACGTTATATAATAGTAAAACCTTATTTAAATAATATGACATAGAAATGGTTGAATCTACCTAAACAACTATAGCGTCTAGAACCAAGCGTTTGAAAATAGACTTGCTATGTGCAAACGGATCGAGGGAATAAAAATATTTGTTGTACTCATCTAAAATTCGTTGAATGGGCGCGTTATGAGCATAGTTGGTTCTAGCAAAAGGTAGGTGAAACAATTTTCTAAAAGTATGGCGAGTTCTGAGCGCAGGCGTGTTTAGTCCAATTTGGGAAACTACGTTGGGACAATCCATCCGACCACTCAAAACATCATGCAGAACTAACATGTCTAAAAGAATGCGGCGCTGGTCAATAGCATTTTCCCAGTCTGAACGGTAACATTACGAGCATGCTGAAACAGCTGGCCTTCTTTCTTCAACCGTTAGCTAGGCCTTAGTTCAAAAGAGAGTTTGTTCGTGGTGGAAATGTTAAGTGACAGCGTCATAAAAATAATATCACATCTGCCACTCAAACTCAAACGTTCACGACTGTTATCGCCGAAGGGGGTGGCACACGTATTAATACTTCTGAACATCACGTAACATTATTGTCACCTGGTGTTTAAGAGTACCCACGTTTTGCTTGGACAGTGTAGTCACGTTATAGTGGACAAGGCTAAGGACGTTTTGTACTAATACACTGTTGTACATCAAACTCCTGGAAGAGCTTATAAAGGGCATTATCACTGAACGGACATATATATATAGCGCATGCACCCAACAAAATGGGCCAAACTATCCACTGAAAGCAAGCAAGAGTGGTCCAAAATAAGTGAGGCCTTTGCCCAGCAATAGAACACAGCCGCGGTTTCGTAGACTAAAAAAAAAACTAGATGGTCCCGTAATAACAATTGTGCAAAATTATTTCCCCAACTACCATCTTTAAGCTTGTTTCCCCCTTTCGTTGCACCTTGTGTAAATTTTTAGTTAAAGCGTTTCCGAAGTTTGGGTTTCACTTTCAATATTTATTTTCTGTAGTATCGGCTTAGAATAGCATTTACTCATTTCTTTTCGAGGGTGTCGTAAGAAGCGGCTTAGGGAACTGGGGCTTTCGAAGAATCACGGCAATTTTCTGACAAACACTAATACACCTTAGGTATCACCGACAGTCCCTTGTGCCGCGTGTACATGGAGGTTGACAAAACGGTAACTCACGTGCTCCAGGAATGCACAATACACCATAAAGACGCTCCCAGAGGCAGTAGCTGACCTGGATAAGCTACTTGCCTCCTAGACTGAACGGACGAATTTAAATGACCACTAGGTCAATGTGGAAACCCGTGGCGTTTACCGCCTATCTAAAAATAATAATGGCAATGGCAATTCTGTGAGACCCATCACAAATCACCAATATTTTTAAATCTATTTCTCATTCAGCTCCCAAAATTGGCTGAAGAATGTGTCATCCTGAACCTTTTGCTATCCCTTTCGGATATTTTGTTCTGTATGTATGTAAGTTAACTGTATTGTTGATAGATTCCCAACCCGCGACCACCTCAAGCGGCACCAGCGCACGCACACGGGCGAGAAGCCGTACCGCTGCTCGCACTGCGCACGCGCGTTCACGCAGAGCAACGACCTCGCCAAGCATCTGCGCACGCACGTGGGCGAGAACATCTACCAGTCAGTACAAAACTATGGAGATAAATATTCCAGTTAAATAATAAATGTGAAAGTTTGGATGTTTGTGTGTTTGAGGTGAAAAGGCTTCTCGATTACAGTATGTGTATGAATGAAATTTAGCAGAATGCTAGATAATGACCCCAATCATCAAATAGAATATTTTTTAACCCGGAAAAATTTGACCATTAAAATATTAACGCCTGATTGAACCCAGAGTACCGCCTAAAGTTTAGCATAAGCAAATTTACAGTATGAAGTCTGTCGGGTCAGCAGTAACAAATATATTTAGTTAATGAGAGGAAGACGACAAGAAATTCTACCACATTTTCTCATATTTGCATTACCACATAAAAAATATTCTTTTGTAAGAGAAGAAGACAAAAAAAAACTATACCCCTTTTTCTCTATTCCCATACTTATGTTGTAACATAAAAAAAAGTTTATAAGAGCAGAAGACGTCAAGAACGAAGCTAGAGAGGTTTGTCAGGATCGTACGAAGTGGCGATCGATAGTCTCTGCCTACCCCAATGGGAATTAATGGCGTGAGTATATGTATGTATGTATGTAAGACGTCAAGAAACTCCACCACATTTTCTCAAATTGTATTACCATACCACACCATAAAACATATTGTCTTTTAATGGACCTGTTGATGATGATGAAGATGAAAGTTTATAAAACAGTTCACCTGTTAGTTGTGTGCTCTGTGTTCGACGTAAATTAGTTATTAATTAAAACTGCTAATGCATTTACAATATTAATTTCGAAGTCTTTTAACTCGACACTGTGAAGGAAACTTTAAAGCTAGGCTATAATGAATTGAATTTGAGGATTTCTACCATTTTCTAGTTTTCCTGCTAAAGTCTCTTTAGAATCTAATAAAACCTTTGGAAACTGTAGATACCCCTTTTCTAAAAATACTTCTGTAAGCTATGTATTTTTTATAAAAGATTATAATCTTTTTCAGATGTTCCGTATGCGAAACAAGATTCCGTCTACTAGCAGATCTTCGCAAACATTACCCAGTGCATTACATCAACAACGTAATTGCCCAAAAAGATACATCACAAATAAATAAAGGGACACAGGACCCACCAAAACAAACAATACAAAATACTCAACCAGAAATAAGTAATAATACTGACAAAGATTCAATCCAAAAAACGTTACTGAACACTTTAACCCAAAGTCAAAATGAGCACAAAGATTTAGATCACACAATAACAATCACGTTTAATCCAGACGTTAAAGATGGTGTTTCAGGATCCATCACCATTAATATGAATCCGACTAAAAGTTAACACTATGAGGACTGAAACAATTAATTATGAAAGGTAGTTTATGAATCTTTATGTTCTATTAGGCTTTAAGAGCGAGCGTAATATATTTCAGAAAGAAATGATGATGATGAAATTAATTATTTGTTTGTTTAGGCCCACCAAAGAAACAAATAAATAGCTAAAAACTAATACTAAAACGTGACTAGACACCAATTTTAAAATGGCACACTGATGTTCTAGTACATATTTGTCTGATCTTGTTGTCAATCTAAGGGCACTTTGGTGGCCTAGAATTTCCAAAGAAGTGAATGTTAAATGTTTAATAAAATTTAAGTAAAAAGCGATGAAAGTTGGGTCTTTTGACAAATCTTACAAATAAAACATTTGCAACGAACTTCGCAGCAAACAGAGCATACTATCTTGTGTTATTAAATAAATACGTATTTAAAGTCAGTTATTTATTTCCTATGTTAATAGTTTAAAGCTGACTAACGTTAAAGGTACTATAAATTTGATACGACGACGTATCCGAAATTTAACAATAACGGATACCAGTGGTATGGCATGGGTACGTCAATAAATTTACAACACTCTGTTTCATATATTATACAAATTCTGACCTATATTTATTTCACTATGTTACATAAAACCACATTTAGATTATGAATCACCCCATATAGTATGGTATAAAGCTTTATATTGTAAGCATAATTTTAGTTATTTGATAATGCTTGTACAAAGGTGCTTTAAATTTAATAATTTTATTAGTGCTATTTCGAACGAAAAAAGCCTTTTTCTTACTTACTGTGTTAAAAATATTCTAAAGTTTTAGTTGAAGTGATGTATTTATATGATTGTAAGACAACTACTAGCAAATAATACTTGCTTATTTTAATATATATATATATAAAAGAAGTTTTTTCAATTTAGAAGAGTTATTACATTTTAATGTGTATTTAGGGTCTTAAAGTGATTTCTCAAATTTATTGATATTATTTCTATTGAAGACAAATAAAATATCTTGCCAGGACCAATGCTTAAAAGAAGCGTTTCAAGGCTGTTTTTGATTTAATTAGTAGTAAGGTTTTAACATTATGTGGCCTTATTTTTAATAGAAGTGTAAAGAATAAATAGCTTGTTTGAGAACATTGATGAATATGAAATATGTTAGAGTGATTATTGATCCCGACACAGGCGGGATTAAATTATGTTAGAGTGGTTTGCCCGGATCGTGCAAACTGACAATTGATAGTCTGCCAACCCCTATGGGAAATATGTCGTGAGAATATCTATGTATTGATGGTGGTTCCAATAAGACCGATCTAGCAGATTAGCTAAACATCCATACTAATATTATAAATGGGAAAGTGAGTTTGTTTGTTTGTTTGTTCCGCTTTCACGCCGTAAATACTAAACCGATTGCTTTGAAATTTTTCAGACGTGTAGTTAGAAGTCTAAATTAAATGATAGGGTACTTTTTATCCCGGAAAAAATATGTTCCCACGGGAAATCAAAAATATGGTTTGCTTGCTGGATGCATTGGAGATGGCGCTGTGTATCGTTTAAAACAACGTAAAATATTGTAAACTAATATAAAAATCAAAATTTAGAAGCTTAATGGTACGGTAATGGATCCCCGAAAATAAGGAACTCCCGGGGGATGATGTACTATTTTTTTATCGTATACATTTTTTTTACATCTACTTATATTGCAAACGAATATTAACATGTACATTTAGAAGCTAAATGAAACGACGACGATTCCTTGAAACTAAGGAATCCGCAAGAGTTCTCATAGGAACATCAAAAAACCTTAACTCATATATGGCTCAAAATATTGCAGCGATTATTTTTATCATCGATGGAATTCACAACAGACACTAATGTTCATTTTGGAAAGATGAAGGGGTTTTATCAATTTAAATGACACATTTGTTTATCAATAGTAAGACTAATATGAAATAAAGCGTAATAAAAATTTGACACCGCCCCGGTAACGTCTCCGTGGCGTAGCGGTATAACTAACTACTATGAATATTTAATTAGAACTATTATGAATCAATCGTCCCGGGTTCGTATCTCAGGTAATTCAAGCTTTTTGTAAAAAAATGTTTTGTTAGCTTAAAATAACACTATATATAATAATAACAAGCACTATCCCTTCAATTTAGCGATTATTTTGGAAGGAGATCCACCACTAATCATCCCTACATTGCCGAGCAATTGCTGCAAGCTCTCCCACTATCACCAACGGTCAGTGTAGGGGGCAGCGCCGTGCCGTCGCCGCAGCGCCAAACTACTATCCGTATCTGTACTTACTAAAGATATTCTCATTTCTGAACATAAAAACTTGGTATATTTGTTTCATGATTCTTATGAACAATTAAAAAGGAATTTTTGGAACTCAACCCCTAACGGGTTGATATAGCAAATGAAAGTTAATATAGAGTTTTTTTACATTTTATAATAAAACTTGGTGCGATTGAATTTATGAAATCTATCAATCATTCATGAGTATATGCTAACAACCATAAATTCCATAAAAGGGTAGCCATAGCTTCGGAGATACTAATTCTTCATCCAATTTTGGAAATATATTGATAAAAGATAGGTTAATAAAGGTTGTTAGTGATGGGTCACAAACTGCATCGCCCAACAATCACTTAAAAAGCCTCAATATCCTTTATGTCATTTACAACGCCCGCGGGATTATAAATATAAAAAACAGAAGTTGAGATAGTGTTTCGGTATTTTGGTATTATATAAACTGGATGCAAAAAATGAAGTCCACGCGGACGAAGTCGCGGGGCAAAAAGCTAGTATATTAATAAATTATACTGATTTATTATTAAAATTAATGATTATTTTTATTATAAATGTGAAATGCTCTGAACCTAAATATCTGTACTGCTTTAATAGATTGTAACTACTTTGTACTCTTAGTTTAATAAAATTCAAGATATGATTAATATTGAAGACATAAGATCTCGTTATATCTTTTCTTGTATCGTAAATTATAACCGAAACCAAACTAAATGTATGACTATCATGTATGTATGTATGAATGAAAATATTGTGAAAATACTAAAGTGCCTTATATTCTACAGTTAATTGCCTAGTGCTACTATTATGTTACGTGTACACTATAAAAGTTATATGTGTACATATAAAAGTTTACAAGTTTAACCCTTTATAAGGCAGAGGGCATATAGCGACCACCATAATTTCAACCTTACCTAGCTTCAAATAGAAATGCAATGAATTTTGAATCATACCTTGCCTTATAAAGGGTTAAGTTCAACGCTCCTATTTTACTTAGAATTTTCAAAAGGTAGTTGTTTTGTTTATAGCATGACCGTCAATCAGTCTTTCAACGATAGAGTTTCTTTTTAATAGAATAATTGCTGAATACGAGTAAATAATTTTATTTTTACATGAATTATTATATTAATATCATGTTTGTGGTAATGGGATATATATTGCCACGATGCAAGTTTGTTTGAATTTCTACTGGTTCTATCATTTCAGTATATGATTGATTGATTTCATTTATAATTGTAAGTATGTTCATAATAGTAGACATATGAATTATTTAGATGTAATACAAAATTTGATTGTTTTATATATTCATTGTTTAACTAGAATCTCGATAATTAAAAATAATTTAATGGAAACATACGTTGTTGTTTTTATTAAATAACCTGTTAATTCGTCTTTTAAATTGCTGTAAAGTGTCGGCTTAGAATAGCACTACCCCATTTCTTCCGGTGGGTGTACGTAGTAGCGACTAACGGTATTGGGGCTTTAAGGGATTTTTGGGCGATACGGTTGGAGACCCATCACCAACAACCTTTATTTAACCATCTTTTCCCCACTCAATTTTCCAAAAGTGTCTGGGAATTTTCCTTAGCTCTGGCTACCCCTTCTAGGGATTTACAGACTTGAGTATAAGTAAGTTAATTCGTCTGTGAATATTAACTGTATTTGACCTCTATCCGAAAACTAACCTATTTGAGGACGTCCGTGGCCAAGTGGATAGGTGACTATCACACAACTGTGTTTGTTATTTAACGTTGTACGATACCGAACGACAGAGATAAACATATTTGATTCGAAAGTAGCGCGAGCGAGACAAGCGCATGCTGCTGTCGTGCGTCTTCGGGATACTTCGGGTCAAATTGTATCAACGACGATACCGGAATACAAAATGGCGAACAAAGCAATAAGTGAATTTAAAAATATCATATTCTTTTTAAGTTTTTATGTACTTACGAGTGAAAAGTGATTCCATGAGATTTGTTTTTTCTTTTGGAATAGTTTGTACAACGCATAAAAGCACACGAAGGCATTTTTGGTAACCGCTATCTCGTTTAAAATAATAAAACTGTTTCTTCGAGTCACACACCTGTTCCTGTCGATTGCGACTGAGCGCAATTAGGCGACGTTAGCCTGATTTAGAGGATCCACGCGCTAGAGGCGAGTCACCTATCTTCCGCTATTTTGTTTTAATCAAAGGTGTCAGTTGTATTATTTGTTTTTATGCTTGAATAATAGAAGATCAAAATGGAACTTCATGTAATCCGACAATATCTTACTTTTCAGGTGACATTCGCTCTTACACGCGTCATAATACCTATGCTGCAATGGAAAAAAGAAAAAATAATATCGATGTTTTATTTATGAAAATCTCATGTGGGGATTATTACTAATCAATTAAGGAAAGTTTTTTTTTCAAATTGGGGGTAGGGAGCGCTGACGCTGCTAAGGTGTTACGAAAATAAAGGAAAGAAGAATTTCGCGTTGGTAATAAAATTGCTCATTTGAATTGGGCATCGCTTAAATTGAGACAAAATGGGACTGCGTGACTCAGTCTTAGTATTTAAATGGTCTGAGTTGGGTGTACCATAAACCTACAGTTATTGTGCTTATTGCAATGTGTGTGCATTTGTGTCTGTGACTTGGCTTATTTAGAACCCTCTTATTACTTCCTTGTTTTTGTTGAGGGTAACTGGATCGACTGAGGTTGTATTGTTAACAAAAGACAACGTCATACAATTGGTCCATTTGCCATTTTTTAGTACGATATGACTGTTTCCTCCCAACCTACGTTACCTTTAATAGACAAAACTCGGAAACCAATCCATTGTATCCAGCAGAAAATTTTATAATCTATTGATTTTCAAAAATGCGTAACCTACATTTTCATTATTGCGTAAAATATAGTTGCTATTACACATGTCCTTCATTCCTATAGAGGTATGCAGAGACTATCAATAGCCACTTAGCACGATCCTCACCAATCTCTAATGCTTCCCTCACATGCATCTTTCATCATATACATGCTCTCATTTATCAAAGTCACAAAACCAAATAACGCTGTTAATATATCAAACATCAAACAATACTCGTCCTAAGCATCATATAAGCTATCAGAACAAAGGACACAGCTAAATGAGAGCCGCCCGGAGTAAACTTTGTCCTCTAGTCGTGAAAATTCCGCCCAACCTCGAGAATCCTAGGGCGGGCGGGCGCCCTTATCATTCAGTGCTCTCTTACTCGCCGCCCTCGACGCACGCACCGTGAGTAAACCAATTTATACTATTACTTTATCTTGTATTTCTATATGATTTACTACTGCAAAATTCAATACATATATTGGAGAAAGTTTTTGTGTTTATGAGTAATTTTTGTCACTAATGTTTGGTCGGTTTTATCTGAGATGAGAGATTATCTGTTATAATGTAAATCAGGCTCGTTTCATTTTGTTCAGATTTATGGGTTTCGTATTGGGGTGAATTAGGGTGTCTGATGTACTGTGAATCTATTCACTTTCGTGAATGAGGGTAGGATGTATAGGCATATTTTTCAAACGTGTTTATTGTTATATTTAATTAATTAACGTAAATTTTATGGTGTGTAGAGATTCAAATAAAGCGTATCCAGTTTTAAATTCCGATGTCAGACCAGCACAGTTTGATATTCGTTTAGCTGATTTTGTACGACATGGTTAGCGCTAGGGAGAGAGACTGATAAATGATTTTTTAAGAACTGGTTTTTGGTATAAATGTCTTGCTCCACCATATAAAATAAAATTTACAAATAGTGCAAAAAACTTATTATATGGTTGAGGCAATATTAAAATTACTTACACAAGTTAAGAAATTACTTACTTAATCTTTTACTATATTTTTTTTTTGTGTCATTTAAGTTTTTTCCAGTAACAGATATGTTTTTTTTTTAAAGTTTAATTTTCAAAGTCAAAGTAATATTTTTGGTTTTCTGATCATTAAATCAAATTCCGTGGGCTCTTATTTCCACTGCATTTACTTTACTTTCATGGTCCTTTGCCCCACCGAACATTAATTACTATACTTGAAATCAGCTCTTTCACCACGTTCTCTTTTTGTCTCTTGTCTTAATATCTTCCACCCCTAATAAACTTCCTACAAATTCTAAATCTATACAATACAATGTATATGTATTCACCGAATTTATGTGCTTTTGCTGAATGTCTACCCCCTAATATCTTGACAATGATCTATTTGTTACAACCCGCATCCGTTGGCTTTCCAGGACCACCACCAAGTCGGCAATCCATAATGAGATATGCGTAACGTGCATGCCAGAATCTAAAAGGCCAGTTTTGCACGAGCAGTAAATACATATACATACAAAAATATACTCACGCCCTTAGGCTACATATACAATACAATATACAAGATAATGTGGGATTTTGATTATCTTCTGATTAAAGTTTTAAATTATCATTATTCATAGTAAACATTTATTAAACAAAATATGCGGTTGCTAAGAATCTTCTCACCCTTATGGAAAAATAAGGGTCCAAAAATCAAAGTTATTTTCTGTTTACTTATCATTGGTTCAAGATATATTATATCCTGAAAATTTTTAAGGCTTTATCATACAAAACTGTGATACGTTTCTATACTTACTGAACATTTAATACGAACATGGAACTTTATCACAAGTCCATAAAATTCATATTCTCAATTTAACGGTCCTTTCCTTCAAGAATATGAATAAAATTCAAAACATTCCTACCCCACAAGGCATTAAGACGATAATCCATAAAACGCGATTGCGTGCATTTAATACATTAATGGAATTCGTCCCCTTTCTACGCAGTTCCACTTATAAATATTGAAATGTCAAAAAGGGCCCCGAAATGTGTTTACTAGAAAGCAAGACACAAGGAAAGTAGAAGTTATCGATTTAAGGGATCCCTGATGATGACCCATTTTTAGCGAAAGGCAAAATGAACAAAGTTGGAAATTGATAGTTCAACGTAGTTTGCTGATCGCAAATGAAGTTCTATCTTTGCACGAACTTATGCATTATTCCACGACTATCATTAAGCGATGCGACGATTAAAACTCTACCAAAAGGGGAAGAAAGGACTTAGGCATTACTTATACCTAGTTCACAGTCTATATGTAAAGTACAGAAGGGAAAGGATGGTACGCCAAAGGAATAAAGTAATTGATTTTTACAAAAGATAAAAGTTGTGAGAAAATATGTCGGGTTTTTATTCGTGAGATTTTTGTTGACTGTAGCCTGAATGAAATGAATAGGTGTATTTGTGTTTATCAGACCCCACCATTTATTTCCTTTTTATATCCTTTCGCGGCGCGTCTCTCTTCGCGTCGCATATCGTTCTCCTTCAAACAAGCACTGTTTGAATGCCCAGAATCTTTTTAAGAGGGCTTTTGCTCCGGTCTAGTCATTTGATACGAGTCGAGGCCCTAAGCCGAGGGAGTATTTACCAAGATTGATTCGAATTTAATTGACTTCTTTTGTAAAAACTTGAGCTGAGCGGGATTTCATTCTATATATTTACATTTGATTCTGAATCATATTTAAAAGCGTTTTGTTTTATAAGATTGTGTAAATATCACGTTGGTATGATATTACATTCGTTAAAAATTTAGAATATGAAGCTTGTATCATCGTCAAATTAAGTTTGATTTCACCTAAGAAATATAGTGGGTCCATATTAAAGCATTACATTACATAGACATTAAAAATCATCTCATTACAGTACCGGCATTATTTACAGGGCAGCGGTACTGTTCTAATGTTCTTGCCGGGAAATTTCTTCAGCTAGGGTTGATATTGTTTTTGCATGCAAATTACATCCAGCGTCTAACGCCAATATTATATTGATAGTTTTTATTTATTGTCATAGATTTACCCATAAAATCAAATACTCATCTATTCCAATGATCCTGAAGTATTCCTATTGTATAGACGTAAAAAGCTCTCGTGATATAGTGCGATGAGGTCCTGTAGGAGAGAGGAATGTCTGCTTCCTCCCCCTCCTCCTCCCACCCTACAGCAGGAATGACAAAGCCTCTCAATAAGTTGACACCGGGATTAAGAACTATTTGATGCGGTACTTACACTTAGTATAGAGACTATTGGAGTTTTATTCCGAAATATTACATTCTAAAAAAGAGTTCGAATATATGTACATACATACATACATACATATACTCACAGCTATAAATCCCTAGAAGGGGTAGCCAGAGCTAAGGAATCAGAAATCTCAGCCACTTTTGGAAAGTTGTGTGGGGAAAAGATGGTAAAATAAAGGTTGTTGGTGATGGGTCTCCAACCGAATCGCCCAAAAATCCCTTAAAAACCCCCAATACCGTTACTCGCCTCTTACGTACACAACCGGAAGAAATGGGGTTGATGCTTTTCTAAGCCGACACTACACAGCATAAATATATGTAATTCAAATATATGTAAATTACATTTAACTAAATGAGTTGAAAGCATAAACTATCGTGCTCAACATTCTTTGCGTTATGTCTTTGGCGGTAGAGGTGAAAATTTATTTCTGATCTTTTCAATAATGTATTTTGGTTGTTAGTATACTGCTTATGAAATGACGGGTTTAAACTTTCAACCTACATGAAATAGGTAGGTTGAAGGTTTAGTATGAAGTAGGCGTATATGTGTAAAGTAGCGTGTTATTGTTAGTAAGCAATAACAGGCAGTTATATTCAATAACTATATTTATGGTTTTCTGTTATATTTCAATTAATCATAAATTGTATTGTCAACATTATTATAATAATAAATAAAATATATTTCAACAGTTATACAAGTAAAACTGTTCTCGAGGGATCTTCAAATTTCTCCTTTAGCCATCCAAAAAATCGCCAAAGGACCTACAAATACTTTCAACACAGATCTGTATTTGAATAGATAACGCAAGTGTCATTTCTTGTATAGAAACCAAGCGTGCCATTATTTTTCCACCTACTTCACAGTAGGTGATAGCATAGGAAATAGCAGACGTAGAAACAGCTCGCATTGTGTATTTCAGTTATTTTCATAGTATTATGTCGTACGGTATTTTATTATGGGGTAAAACGGCTGATGTTCATAAAGTTTTCGTCTTACAAAAGCGAGCTATCCGATCTATTTACATGTTGAGGTCGAGGTATTCGTTGCGCGAAAAATTTAAAGATATTGGCATTTTAACTGTCCCTTGCCAATACATATTTGAGAATTTAATGTATGCTAAAAAGAATATATGTCAATTTAGTAAATTTAGTGATAGGCATACTGTTAACACTCGAAATAAGGACAAACTTAACGTACCGAAGTGGAGACTTAATAAAGTAAGTAACTCCTTTATGGGACTATCCCTCCAAATGTTCAACAAACTTCATTCTGACATGTTGGAATTGCCTGTGGCATCTTTTAAAAAGGCAATTAAAGCAATGCTTTTAAAGAAATCTTACTACAGTCTTCAAGATTTTTTAAACGACAAGGACCCAACGCGCACATGATCGTGTCCGTAAAGCTATAAATCTTCCCTCGTTATTCCCAGGAATAATTGTCTGGTGAGGATTTTTCTTCGCACGTTATGTGATTGGTTTTTTGTGATGGACAATTTATTTTTATTATGTCAAACAAGCGTTTGGTTTTGTCGCATAGAAAATCTTTTATAAAGTAAAAACATGTTAATAAACTGAAATTGTACAAACCATGTTTTGAAAAAATGAAAAAATGTGAATGTAAAGAGTTTCTTTGTTGCTTCTTCTCTTTACGAACACCTTCCGAAGCAACGGACTAATGATAAATTTAAAAACATTTGACGTTCAAAAAATGTTAGTTTTTAACTTAATTTTGAAGAATAAACTTTTTGACTTTTTTTGACTTTTAACAAAATTCACATTGCGATAAAATAGTGATATCCAGTAATAGGGAGGTAATAAGCCTAAGCGAGCATTATAAAGGCTAGATGACTTCTGAAATTAGTGATTGATAAATAATATAATAAATAATAATATTTAGCGGAATCAAGCGAAGTAACGTTTTAATTTTAGGATTGATAAATTTTCTGGAGTTGCGTTGGTATGTGTACAGATGTCACTATAGCATGTATTTTTTAATTATTTATTTTACCCGAAATAAGAAGACAAAAAGGGGATGTCAAAAATATTGATGAATGTAAATGAAGCTGGTGGTTTTGGTTTGCCAAGAACGTACAAAGAGGCGATCGATAGATCTGCCTAATCCAATGAGAACTAATGGCGTGAATACCGACTTTCCCATCCAAATTTGCTCTATATTGTTAAAATAAAATAGATAAAATGATGTATGTTATTTTTTAAGTTATACTATTTATTATTGCACTGTAGCAGCAATAATAAATGTGCAGCAGCTGCCGTGTCCTGCGATATACGCGGTTGAGGCACATATGCTGAGAACAAGAACCAATTCGGCAACCTTTTGTAATTTACCAAACTGTTGTACCAGCTATTTACTTATTACCAAATAAATAATTATTCTTAATAATTAATAATAATAATTACCTTTCCTCCATCCTTTCTATGTGCCCTATCCATTTAACATTCCTTTTTCTATCTGGTTTAAAATATCGTCTTTTACAAAGGCACCTTCGACAAATTACAGTATTTCTCACTCGATTATTTTCGAAATCGATAATTTAGCGCTTGAAACAACAAAAAAAAACCTAAACTAAAATACAGATGGCTTTTAAACTGTCAAAAACTATATCGCAAAACGAGTGTAAGAACTAGCTGGTGATTCAGTTAGCAATAATTAATGGCAAAATCAGATTTTATGGCTAATTATGTAGCTACGAGTATCATCTATAGTATTGATAGTTGTTTTCGGTCACTACGAATATTTGATAATGATCACGTTCAATAAATTTATTTTACCGTCCTTACCCGACCTACAGTTCTTTTTGCGAGTCAAAAAGAAGTGTCCTCTCTCTTTTAACTCTTTTCATCAAAAAAAAATCGTGTTGTTCATTGAAGGGATTAAGCCTTAAAGATATAGTCGATATAATAGTAATAAAAAATCTTATTCCCAAACCTACTGAATTCTCTGGAACTACAATATTTTGTAACAATCTAAATAATTGTTGCGTTTTCGGAATAGTTTTGCTACCAACATAACACTCGGAGGCATTAGAAATTTGTACTCATATTAAAGATACTTAAGTATATCCTATATAGTTCATGCTTTTATTATAATATGATACCATATCAAATATGGTGAAAAGGATGATATCACGTGTTTGCAGTTTGTCTGAAAGTCAGCGAGCCGTCTCGGAAACTAATTAATTATCCCAACTGGGGCACTTTGTTGGGACCTGCTTGCTCATCCTAGATGAGACATTGTTATCTCTATCATTAAAATAGAAGCAGAACAACCGTGATAGCTTTGTGAGAGAACCACCGCTTATCGTTCAGGAGATGACATTCAAATCTTGAGACGGGCCAACAAAAATGAGTGTTGTAAAGTTATATGTGTGGTTAATTCATCTAGGTGAACTCCATTCAGTCTTGTGATTGTGTATTCGTATAAAACCAGTGTTATGGGGGCTAACCTAACCATTAGAAGGCTCCGAGTCACCCAAAGGGCAATGGAAAGGGCTATGTTAGGAGTTTTACTACGCGATCAAATCCGCAACGAGGAGGTCCGTAGAAGAAGCGGGGTCACTGACATAGCCCGAAGAATAGCAAAACTGAAGTGGCAATGGGCAGGGCACATTGCACGCAGAACCGATGGCCGTTGGGGCTCGAAGGTTCTGGAGTGGCGGCCACGTACAGGACGACGCAGTAGGACTTGGCCAAGGTCGCGGGAAGCCGATGGATGAGGGCAGCACAGGACCGGTCATTGTGGAGATCATTGGGAGAGGCCTATGTCCAGCAGTGGACGTCTTTAGGCTGATAATGAATGAATGATGAATAAAACCAGTGACAGGCCGGCCCCATATTACGTGACTGTACTGACCAAACAGAACGTGGGTACTCTTTGTACAGCAGGTGACAAAAGTGTCACGTGATTTATTCAGAAGTGATGTAACTCTGCCACCCCTTTTGCGTTTTTGGTATTTGTCGAATAACAATATTTAGAAATATCCCGTAGAGAGTTTATTTAATTTATAGTGATTGTAAATAATTTATTATATGGTTATTTAAAAAAGTAAGACCTAAAAATTACGATATATTCAGCACTAATGTGGATTTAAGCTTTCCCTTAATGTAATTTATTATTTATTGGCAAATGTTTTTCCCCTTTCATGTCCAAAAAAGAGTTTTCTACTCTATTTTATTCTATAATGCTAAAAAGGATAGTCATAATCACTTCATTTAAACTGAGTTGATGCTGTGTAATGTCGGCTTAGAATAGCACTACCCCATTTCTACCCGTGGGTGATCGTAAGAGGCGACTAAGGGTATAGGGGCTTTTTAAGTAACTTTTGGGCGATGTCGTAGGAGACCCGTCACCAACAATTATTTATTATTACCATCTTTTCCCCACTTAACTTCCAAAAGTGGCTGAGGAATATTTTATTTCCAAAGCTCTGGCTACCCCGTTTAGGGTTATATAACCGTGAGCATATGTACGTATGTATGTATGTTCAACTGAGTCTATAAACTTACTCAAAATTTCCTCAACTTTTTCAAACTCATACTAATAAATCATTGTCCATTATTTTCGTCATCCCATGACCTTTATCAAATCTCTAGTCCACGTTGTAGGAGGCCGTTGCAGGACCTGCGCTCATTAAGATAAATTAGGATAGAAGAAAAGGGTCATTTATTCAGGGTTAGGGTGGTACAGATTGACCGTGGGGATTTAACCGGTACATACATACATACATATACTCACGCCATTAGTTCCCATTGGGGTAGGCAGAGACTATTGATCGCCACTTCGCACGATCCTGAAAAACCTCTCTAGCTTCGTTTACATCCATCAATCTTTTCATACATGCTCATTTAACCGGTGTGGATAATATTAATAAAACATATACATGCGCTTTTTACTCAGATCGTATTTTGAATTCAAGAAAGAAGAGAAACAACATCACTCCACTTAAACATGACAATCATTCTAATATTTTGAACTTCAACATAAAGTCCTGCATCACCATTAATCTTTCAGCTTAAAATGCAACTAGCAAAATATACATAACCAATACATATAAATATATA
This sequence comes from Bedellia somnulentella, assembly GCA_963576735.1. Taxonomy (NCBI): domain Eukaryota; kingdom Metazoa; phylum Arthropoda; class Insecta; order Lepidoptera; family Bedelliidae; genus Bedellia; species Bedellia somnulentella. The sequence goes on from OY755188.1 coordinate 11,976,607, forward strand.
TATTCCATCGAATGAAAACGATAAAAATCATGATTAATTATGTGGGGAGCATTCAGAGCATTCCATTGGTGTTCATATTAAATAGACAGCGAATATTCGGTATGGGGGAACATGCGATAATACGATTTAGATGAGCTTCGCCAAAAATCATAAGCAGAAAACAGTTAAGCAACTTGCTTGGCATCAAAAGTATAGAAGCAAGGTTGTCGAGAAATTTTGTTGGATATTCGTTTGTCATTTTTATTTTTTTAAAAGAGAAATTTTGGCAGAATCTAGAAGAGAGAAATTAAAAAAAAAATATATGCTAGAATATCTAATATAATATAACAATTTTTAGGATTTAATAGTCAGTAAAATATATTACAATTGTTTACAAATTCTATCATGACTGACGTGTAAAATAGTATTTTATGTGACTTTTTGTTTGGTAATAAATAAGTCAGTTCATTCTTATAAAACACCTATTAATTAAATGGACTCATAACTTTGATTGACCTTTTCATATCTAGAGGGCTGAAACGAGTATTTTTCCAATAAGGTTTAGAATAGACCTTGACCCCTCGTCGGCGGTCGGGGAAGGGGCAGAGGGTTGAGGGAGATTATCAAATAAGCTTTAGGGTGAGAATATCCTTTTTCGAGATAAAAATTGTGGAAATTATACATTTCCTTTTCCATTTATATTTTTAGAGGTTTTTTGAAGATTAATGGTAATGCATATTGTTCGCAAATTCCTTTTTATAAATTATGCTTTAATTATTGTTTTATGGATTGGGAAAATAAAAGTAAATGATATACTTCTAATACCTTCAATGGCATCAAAAACTCTACCTACAAGGAGTTTAACTATGGCCCTTATTAAATATACCCACTAGTGGTCCGCCCCGGCTTCGCATGGATGGTGTTAAATATTTTCACTGTTTACACCCTACAGTATTTAGCGTGATGTTATATATCCTATGTCCTTTTCCTGGTTCTAAGCTACCTCTCCAACAATTTTCAGCCAGATCGGTTCATCTGTTCTCGAGTTATAAATAGTGTAACTGACACGACTTTCTTTTATATATATTATGTGGTTGTTGTGCCTCGCTCGACATAGATAGGTATAGTGTGTCGCGGATTTTTTTGTAGATATTTATAAGATTAATTATAACATATTATGGTTCTATCTTTTGTTGTTTCGGCAGCGTACGCAAAATAAGTAACTTCTTTGGTTGATTTTTTTCAGTTTGTGTCCAAAAAATCGAAATATCTTACGGAACCCTATTTTTTTTCAAAATAAATTGTAGTCTATGTTATTTGTGAATAATGTAGCTTTCGAATGAAGAAAGAATTTTAAAAATCGGTCCAGTAGTTTTTGAGCCTAATCATTACAACCAAACAAACAAAGTTTTCCTCTTTATAATTGTAGAGGACAGATAGTGTTTAAACTTCAGAATGATGTTTCCGTGCCCTAGTTTAAGAGTAATAGACACCATAACGTTTATTGTAAACGTATGTACTGTAACAGAACCATTATCATAATGTGATTATATGGCTTAAAAAGAAACGGAAACTTAGAATGATCACCCCACAGCAGGGGCTGCAAACCATAATTACAGTTAGTGGTAATTTAATATAACTGCTTCATAGTTTTGCTATATTTAAATCTCTTTTTTCATCTTTAATTCTTAGTAAAATTTAATGCATGTTTATTTTCTAGGATCTCAAAAGTTTCTTGATTGTTTAAATTGATTATGATTGCCAACTAAAAAATAAAACCTCTTGATTGGCCTAAGTTAAGTTAATATTATCTCATAATTGTGAATTATACTTGTGCTTTGAGCTTATTGTTGAAAATAAATAAATAAATATCTTATTTTAAATAATAGTGCCGGCTTAGAATGTCGCTACCCCTTTCTACCCACGGGTGTCGTTAGAGGCGACTAAGGGTATTGTTGCTTTTTATTGGATTTTTGGGCGATGCGGTTGGAGACCCATCACCAAAACCTTTATTTTACCATCTTTTCCCCACTCAACTTCCAATAGTGGCTGAGGAATTTATAATTTGTTAGCTCTGGCTACCCCTTCTAGGGAAATATAGCCGTAAGTTTATGTATGTATATTTGTATTTTTAATTCAAAATGAATTCAACACCTAGGCAATTTAAAAAATACCGGAGGTTTAAAAATTAGTTTGTTAGGTTACTTTACGTTTACTTACGTTTTTATGCTGTAATATATTTATCTGAACTATCATCTGGCAATCAACGTCTACTGTTGGACATAGGTTATCCCCAAAGATTGCCACAACGACCAGTCTTGCCAAGTGCCAACACATTATCTATCGACTTCCTGCGACCTACACCTAGTCCTCAGTTCGCCTTGTTGTATGCCTACCTACCCGCTACTATACTTCCTGCGTGTCGTCTAGTAATAGAACAATAAAAATAAACTAAAGTATAAAATAAATTAAAATATTAATAGATCTTGTGCCATCTTCCAAACCTTAAAAACGTGAAAGAAAGCTATATTCTGACTAAATTTAAGTTATATATATCTATTTAATTTATCTATAAAATCATCTTATTAAATCTATTAGGTAGTTTTCATGATAAAAATGGTGGTGGAGCTTTAGTAGGCTCCTTGCAAATGTATTACCGACCACTTTGACAAATGAGCTTAATTTGACTTAAATTGGCATAACATGGTTCAGAATCCCTGTCCCGCATCAACCGTGATATCAATATCCTATCGAGTGTATGAGCCCGATACATTTTGTGCATGGATTTAAATGCATTTAATTACTAATATTCCGTCTATACGTGATACACAATATGTTTATCAATACCAAATCAAATCAACTAAAGCAATATATACTGGCAGTCCGATTCACATACCGGAAGCAGAAACAGACTACCCGAATAAATTGTAAAAGTCCCTTATATCATCAAAGTACATCTTAGATTAATTAAGTCCGAAGCTAAAAATATAAAATTGGCTTCAAGTTCGTATAAAGACAGTGTGCCAGTTCACTCTAGGTTTTTTTTATTTCTAAGATATATATTTGATAGTCTAGTCTCTGCCTACTCCAATGGGAATTAATAGCGTGAGGATATGTATGTATGTATTTCTAGAAGATCAGCTTAAGCGGTTATTATACGACGTTCCACAAATTGTCCGTAAGTGTTGTAGGTAGTGAGATAAACTAAGTACAGCTAAGTTAGCTTATCACACTATACGTTTCCTTGCTATATCCTACTCTTTGTACCATGCCGTGCGTTTGATACCCGCATTACTTTTGGCGTAAGTGGAGTAGATAACAACGTTAGGAGATGATTGATACACTCAAGCCTACCCCTTAATGTTAATTTTTGTTATATACCCGTACAGCTATTGACATAAAACAATAAAATATACAATTCATATGCGATGTGAGGTTGGTGAGACTTAAATAGATAAATCAAATGGGGTTTCAAGAATAATAATAACGTAGCTTGCCATTAAGACTGCCTTACCCCAACTGCTATTATAGTCTTGAAATTGTTCTTGATGATATATGATACTTCATTTTCAAAATAACATCTTTCTTTATATTTCTGGACTTTACATTGTATTTTATGTGATCCAACTATCAGCCGTACATGCAAACTAAACTAACCTCATAATATTTCCTCCCTACATATTCTATTCTCCCATTAATAAATTCCAGATGGCTTCATTCGTGACAATAACCCAAGATCTAAAAGATCAAGTAATCCAGCACCTTCGAGACAGCTTCTTCGCCGACGAGCCGCTCAATAAGGCGGTAGGGCTGTGCGAGCGAGGACAACCGCATGCAGCGCTAGAGCGGCTCTGCAGCGCTACGTTGGCTGACGGGCTGTCATTGGCCGCTGTTGAGGATGCTGAGGTTCGTTTTTTTAGGTTTTTTGGAAATGTATCTTATGTGGAACAATTAAGTTGGGTTGTATGAGCGCGGCAGCCGCATGCAGCGCTCGAGCGGCTGTGCGGCGCCACGTTGGCTGGCGGGCTGTCGTTGGCTGCGGTTGAAAATTATGAGGTTTGTTTCATCGGATTTTTTGGAAAAGTATCTAATGCGAAAAAAGGAGTTGGGTTGTTTGAGCGCCGACAGCCGCATGCAGCGCTCGAGCGGCTGTGCAGCGCCACGCTGTTTGACGGACTGTTGTTGGCTGCGTTTGAAAATGATGAGGTTTGTTTCATCAGGGTTTTCGGAAAAGTATCTTAGACTGATGCAAGGTGGGTGTTCGGTGCAATGCACTCGAACACCTTTGTCAGCAATAGTTAGTTTTAGGTCGAACCGCGTTAACGCGTATTAGTCAGTCCAAAATCATCTATCAATCGCGACGCGCATATCAATATCATTTGTATCATAATTTGTTAATTTTATCAGTATATTTATCATCATCTGTGGACTCGTGTTTTATTATTATCATTATCAACTATCAACAACACTTACCCGCACATTTTTTGGTCCATCGAGCTCCGTAGCGGGACCTCGCGTTTTGGAAATTAAACTCTAAAAACTCGTGGTGAACCAGTGACGGAATTGGGTAGTGTTGGACTAAAGTGAAATATCAATATCAGGTTTGGAGTAACTGAAGGCGGATACGAAGTAAGATCTTTCTAATTATTTCTATTAATATCAATATCAGTATTTCTTAACAATGGAGGATGTCTACAATGCACAATCTGAACTTTTGTCTATCATGGAAAAACTATTTAACAATATTAAAAAGGATGGAGCAGATCGAAAATCTGCCCCTACCTATATCAAGCGGAAGTTAGAAACATTAGAAGCATATTGGATAGAGTATCTTGCCAATCATAAATTCTTAATTCCGTATGAGGATAAAGAGCGTCCTTATTTCGCTCGTCGGGAATTTGACAAGGCAGAACAGCTCTGTTCGGGAATCAAAAACTATTTAAATCGTTTAGCATCAGAGCAAGCAGGGGAAACAACGGAAAGGAGTGTGTATGATCAGTTGAGTGTCGCTAGCAATGATAAACCAAGTACGTCGCAGGCTAGAGCAGAGACTCCGAATCCATGCAACCAGAGCGAAAGAGCGGGAAATACCAGATCAGGTGGGTTACAGCAACAGGACGATTTTATGGAAGAAAAGTACAGAGAGGCTACTTATTCAAATATCATTAATAAACGATCAACAGGAGCGTTCAGCAGGTTGGATGAAATGCTAAATAAACAATCAATTAATTTTAAAGCACTCATGAGAACCGTAAAGGGCATTAATATAGATACTATTGCTGAAAAATGGAAATTTGAGGACACGCTAAAACAATTGCAATCACGCTGGTCGGTTATCGACTCACTTCACTGGGAGATAGAGGCTATTGTAGATAGTGAAGATGAATCCTACGAAGAGTCGTTTACGTATCATGAAAATATATATAATAAACTGAAAGAAGAAATTAATATAAAGTTGTGGTCAGTTTCGCACAGGGAATATATAACGCCACAGATAGATATTCCAGTCTTTACAGGCAATTACCATAAATGGGTGTCATTTAAAAACCTTTTCATGGAAGCTGTGCATCTCAATCCATCATTGTCCAAGTCGCAAAAGATGCAATATTTAAAAGGTAAAATAAGAGGCGATGCAGAACGGTTAATTCAGCACTTACAAATAAGCTCTGAAAATTATACAACGTGTTGGGACATTTTAAACCATAGATATGAAAACAAGAAATTATTTTTTTCTTCTCATCTTAATATCATACTTAATCTGCCTAATTTGCAACATCAATCTTTAATTCAGATTAAGAAACTTCATGACACCACAAAGGAGAGCCTTAATGCTATTAAGAACTTAGGTGTGGATATAAGCAAGTTGGCAAATACGCAGTGGAATTACATATATTACCTTACCGGAACTCAACACTGCAAAATTACGTATTGTGAAACATATACAACACTGCGAGTTTAGTGATGACATAAATAATTTAAAGAAAAAGCAAACTGTGAACACGAACAGCAAACTATTAAATTTACAGCCATATCTCGATTCAACTGGAATTTTACGTGTCGGAGGAAGATTGAGAAATGCTGATTTGCCATTTGAAACAAAGCATCCTATGATAATTCCGCATAATCACAGATTAACACAATTAATTAGGGGTGATCCATTAATTACGTCACACCAATTTCATGATTTTTTGACCCCTCCCTCCCCCCTTGTCACACTTCGTCACAATTGTCTACACCCTCCCCCCTTAGTGTGACGTCACATTTAGGTTTTTAGTTCAGGAGAAACTGAAATTACAACATCACTCTGAAACTAACTTTTAATGCTTAAACGCTTACGGCGTTGTAAATTGAGACTTACTGCCTTTGAAATACATTCGCTATTTCGAAAACAATTATTCATTAAACTCTGCCAGAAAAATAGTATCAAATTTATAGGCAACGAATACATCCAAACAAATCCGAGTATGTTGAAGATTAGTTTAGTATAATAATATAATAATTATTATACAAAGTTAGTTAACAACTAAAATATTTTTTTTAAACTTGTGTAGTTTGAAACATTGTAGTGAGGGTTGTGAGGTCACAAACATGGAACTCCTCCCTCCCCCCTGTCACGATATGTCACATTTTGTGGACCCCCTCCCCCCCCTTGAGGTGTGATGTAATTAATGGATCGTCCCTTATTGACCAGGCTCACGAACTAACTTATCACGGTGGAGTAAAATTAACATTATCTACAATACGGAGGAAATTTTGGATCGTAGGAGACGTCGTTATCATCCATGAAGAGAACCTTCCAGCGGGGAAATGGGCAATGGGAAGAGTAGTTGAAGTTCATCCAGGAAGCGATGGGTTAGTTAGAGTAGTTACTTTAAAAACTAAAAATGGGTATCTGAAGAGACCAATCACTAAAATATCATTGTTACCGCTTTCAACTAAGACCGAAATTAATCAAAACTCAAAAGCAATCAATAAAGAAGCAAAATCAGAAGACAGGAATCGCCCCCCTATCAAGGTCAAGCAAAACACACAGAAAACAAGTTTTATTTCTATGGCAATATCATTATTACTATTCATGACAATTTTATCACCTTCAGAAGCTATGTTCACGTTATCAAAGTTTGATCACAATAACAAGTCCCTTTATTTCGACCCTGTTGCGAACTTAAGACTTATTCGCGATGACTGGACTATGATAAGTTACTTTAATATGGCTCCTTATTGGGAAGGAAGACGAGCAACTGAAAAATACTTAATATATTTACAAAAGATATGTGCGATAATTCAAGACCACACACGATGCAATATGATATTAAAACAATTAGAACAGCTGTGTAGTGTCGGCTTAGAATAGCACTACCCCATTTCTTCCGGTGGGTGTACGTAAGAGGCGACTAACGGTATTTGGGGCATTAAAAGGATTTTTGGGCGATGCGGTTGGAGACCCATCACCAACAACCTTTATTTCACCATCTTTTCCCCACACAACTTCCAAAAGTGGCTGAGGAATTTCTTATTCCATAGCTCTGGCTACCCCTTTAAGGGATTTATAGCCGTGAGTATATGTATGTATGTAGAACACGATCAAAAGGAATTACAATACTACAATGAGCTTCTGCTGAATCAGGCATTTGAAACAAGAGAAGGGTTTCACTCCAGACAGCGTCGGCGCCGCGGCCTTATCGACGGCGTGGGTTATGTTGCAAACAGCTTGTTCGGTATATTGGATGAGAGATTCACAGAAAAATACACACAAGATATTAAATTATTAAAAGAAAATACCAAACATATATATACGCTCTATAAAAATCAGACCTCAGTAATCGAAGCTGAATATAACCTTTTGAAAAGAACCGAAGAAATCATGACGAATCAGCATAAAACTATCAGCAAGCATCTTTACAAATTAGATACCTCGATTGACAACGTTAGCTTACAAGTTAGTAGATTAACCATATCTGAAGATTTTTCACTGACATCTATCACCGCTGTTAACAAAATATCAAATTTAAGGAGGGTGCAAGATGCCTTATTGAGCACATTATTAGATATTTATCATGGGCGCTTTAACATACATCTTCTGAGCCCGGAACAGTTCCGAAAGGAGTTGCAAATTATATCTAGCCAACTCACAAAGGACCTAACATTACCGATAGAAGATATATCAAGCGGCTATCACGAAATATACAAGCTTTTAAGCGTAAAATCAAGAATAACTAACGACTACGTGATATTTGAAATCAAATTTCCTCTGATCAGTCGTGATAATTTCCAATTATATAAATTAATTGCTGTCCCACACAATATTAACGACAGAATGATCCAAATAATTCCAAGAGCATCTCATGTTGCAATGAATTTACCGAAGGACGCATACATAGACACTAATAATTATGAACTACAGCAGTGCTTACACCAAAGAAAGGTTTATTTATGCAAACTAAATAGCCCTATTAAACAAATGAGTGCAGAAGAAAACTTTTGTAAATTAGATAATAATGGAACTACATGCATGGATCAATGGTTTGAATTAACAGAGCCTTCTACATATTTATATTTTCATTGTTACTTATACACCATGAGAATTATTTGCGACCATGATATTAAGACCATACAATTGGAGAATTCTGGTATTATACGCTTAGAAAATAAATGTATAGCTAAAGGGAGAGATTTCACATTTTATTCGAACATACCACAAACAAATACGTTAAACATCAGTCATCAGATGATTTTTGACTTTGAAATAGCACCAATAAATCACTTTTTGAATTTAACCATGCCCACTGCGTATAACTATAGCACTAGCGACACAAACCTTTCAACCTCACTCAGCGACGTGAAGCAAAAAATTGAATTATTAAAACATGAAGATATGAATGAAGATATAGAACTGTCGGGACATGACATTCACCAGTATGTAGTGTCATACATGGGGGTGGCAGGAGCCGTCGGGCTAGCAGTGGCGGTGTGGTGGCGGCGGCGCGGGAGCCCGGGACGCGCTCCCCGCGCCGAGCCACAGCAGCAGACTGAATTAAGTGTTATAAGTGATAGAGTGATAAGTGATAGAGTGATAAGTGATAGAGCGATAAGTGATAGAGTGTTAAGTGATAGTGTTTTTAGTGACAGTGTGATAAGTGCGCGAAAGCAGAGCACGGCTGACCGTCAGCCTAGTGGTTATGTGTTAAGTGAGCAAAGCCAATCAATGGTGGACATTACAACATCTCCCATAATTACTAAAAGAGTGTACATTGACGTTGAAGATAGTCGAGTATAAAGTTTAATTGAATTTTTATTTTAAATATTGTTGACTTTAATTGGGGTATAATTTAATGACTAGTTACGTTTATTAAATAGAGATTGTTTAATTTAAGTTTCCTATCATATAATTTGGGTTATTAAGGGGTAGAGTTGTAATTTAGCATTTAAATTGTATTTAATCATGATATCTTGTCCCGGTGGGAATATGTTCGGTGCAATGCACTCGAACACCTTTGTCAGCAATAGTTAGTTTAAGGTCGAACCGCGTTAACGCGTATTAGTCAGTCCAAAATCATCTATCAATCGCGACGCGCATATCAATATCATTTGTATCATAATTTGTTAATTTTATCAGTATATTTATCATCATCTGTGGACTCGTGTTTTATTATTATCATTATCAACTATCACCAACACTTACCCGCACAGTGGGCATGCCCACAACCCTAATCAACTTGCGACCTCAAACTTTAATGGTCTATTAAGGCTTCAATTAATAGGCTGATGGTACGAGTACTAAAACTATGCCTCGAGTAACATTTTAAAATATAAAATCATGAAGTAGATATGGGATATGTATAGAAGACCAATATTACAAATGAATAATATTTTTAAGCAGAAAATAAATGCAAATGTAACTATAATCTTCTATTTGTATAAAAAACAATGGTCTTTACCAAATATCTCCTAAAAAGGATAGGAGTCAATGAGATCAAAGGGCAATGGAGAGGGTTATGATAAAAGTAAGGGGCTATGGGCACAATGCAAGCAGAATTACGGCCGTTTTGGTCTTGAAGGTAGCTATGCCCGCAACCTAAATTGAGGGCTGGATCCGCCCCTGCTTAGACTGAACAAAGCAGTTGCCATAAGTAAACTTAGGTAGGATAATTTTACAGAAATACTACATAACCTTACAAAAAATCAAACAGAAATGCAAGCGTTGATATCTCAAATTTGGTCTACATCAATGTGCCATTTTTAAAGTCATCTTCTCACAGCCCATATATGTCCCCATCGAGGTTCAGGCATCGTGTTTAAAGTCATATGTGCGGTTAATTTATCACGGGTGTTTACAGTTAGGGAATATTGCACAGGATCAGGTAACAAGGAGAGTTATTCTTAAAAATTGTTACTCTGTCACCCTTTACAGACATAAGGCGATATAAGGCATTATTTTTCCGACTAATTCATCTTTGAGTCATACATGAGAAAGAAGCACAAGATTATGTATAAGCCGAGCAGTATAGGACTTCCCGCATACCGTTCTGACTATTATCTATTGCGTTTTCAGGTCCTTGGAGTGGCCTTGAACGGCATCTTATGACCCGGAGACATCGAGCAGTCCATTGAGATGATCCAGCAGTCTTCAGACGGGAAATACAACAAGATCTTCACCATCCTCTACACTGTTAGCCACAGCCTCGACCTCTTCAACACTTTTAATGTGGACCGTATTTTGGAATGCAGAATAATTTCCGTGTCTGATAAAGCTAGGGGAAGAGGATTGGCCAAAGAGCTGATGAAGAGGAGCATCGATTTGGCGAAAGAAAATGGATTTAAGGTAATATTTTTTGTTCAATAATACCTACTGCGGCCCGTCTAGGGGCTCAAGCTTAACTTTCTTAAGGCAAGTTGGCTTAGTTCATCTTGTTTGCCTAGTGTGGATTGTCATTGACGTCGAAATGCCCTGATAGTGTTTGTTACCGCAGGATTAACTTACCTTTCGTATCGTCTTGATTTTCAGTGATGTTAACATAGACTTATTTATTTTGGATTGTTATTTCTATGGCAGCAGCAACGGCGTCCTGAGGGCGATAGCCGATAGTGGGGATTGTCCACTTATCGGCCACTTAATTAATATAACCAAATCCTTAGTAGAATATAAGTACTAACACACCTAGTTTTAAGATTACTAACACAATGGATTTTATGCTGTCCGAAAATAAATATTTTTTTTTATTTTTTTATGCACTATGTAGTGTATGCTTTAAAAAATACATCTAGTATCACTAATAGGAATAGGAAACCCATATCCATCGATGACCAAAGAAATCAACGTAATTACTCAGCACCAAACAATAAGGTAAAGTCGACAGACAAAAAAGAATTTAAAAAATTGAAACAAGCCCTTATTTCTAGCTTTACTAAATATTTTACCTTCATTTCTCTTCGTATAACCTTCAAATAAAATAAGTATTAAAGATAAAATTACCATTACAATTGTACCTTGGGAGTTTAGTGGGAAGGCCAATGGGTTTGAGTCCCAACTTCGGCTACACCACCTACTACTCCACCGCGGTGTCTCTTCTAAATCATACATTTGTGTTCACTCAGATTACATATATATATACATATACTTCCTATATATTTCCCTAGAAGGGGTAGCCAGAGCTAAGGAATTATAAATTCCTCAGCCACTTTTGGAAGTTGAGTGGGGAAAAGATGGTAAAACAAAGGTTGGTAAAACGGGTCTCCAACCGCATCGCCCAAAAATCCAATAATAAGCCCCAATACCCTTAGTCGCCTTTTGCGACACCCGTGGGTAGAAAGGGGTAGCAACATTCTAAGCCGGCACTACACGGCATTACGCACGCACTCAGATTACGTTTTGGGAAAACAAGCAAATAAACCACATGGCTAGACTAATGACCTGGTGATATGTGTGTTCAAACATCCTATTCTACTTCCAAAAGCAGTTGAGTTAGTAATCCTGATGATCCTCAGGATTTATAACCGTGAGTATATGTATATATGTTATTATTCGAATAGAGCTGTGATAAGTAGATAAGCTGTCCAGGAAAATAACTGGGTACCTTGAAAACCGGGGGACAAAATGTCAGTTGGTAATCAGACGTTTTATTATCTCTGCTAACTTTTCTGGTATATGCGGCGTATTAGATATATTTTAAGTTTAAATAATGTGATAATTTACAAAAGGACTTTATTCTTTTCAGCTATTCAAAGTGGATGCGACAGGTGCCTATTCTCAACGCATCTGTAGCAGCCTCGGTCTGAAAATGTTGAAGCGAGTGCCGTATTCTGAGTACTGCGACGACTCCGGGACTCCTGTGTTCGTAGTAGACCCACCACACGAAGCCCTTTCTATCATGGTCTTGGAAATGCCATGAACACTTTTCACAGACCATTTTTATCATTTTATTACGTTGTATTGTAAGATTTTCATTACGTACCTACGGCTATAAACTTGATATTTGTTTGAAAGTATTGTATATTATTTATATTATTATAATAAGGTAAATATTTTGTTCTGGCTAAAATATATATTTATATCTCGGAAAAATACTTTGTCTGATTGATTATTGCCCAGAGATACATGTTCAAAAGTTTATATATGATCTCTCTATAAATGTTATAATTATAATTGTATCAAAATGTCATTCTCTTTTTTTTAATCTAAGAAATATGATGAAACGTAAACATATATTACTATGTAAAATCGTATTATGACAAGTATTAACGTATTGAGATATGGTTAGTTATTAGAATTATTTGTAATGTCCGTGATTAGCGCAGATGATTAGTAACAAAAAAAACTTGATTATTAAGGGCTTTACCATGAAAATCAACTACAGCCACGCTGGTCGTGGTTTTACCGATTATAATAACCGGTGAAAGAACTTTTATATATTCTCGATATAGTGATGTAACTTTGGCAAATAGTTTTAGTTGACATGTTTGTATGCATGATTCAGCCGTGAATGTAATGATTGAATAGTTACCGTGCCGTCTCATATAATGAATGAGTGATAACTTTTGGGTCTCTGTCTTCTGACTTCGGTCAATAATTTATCATACAATAAAATCTTTTTTTTTAGATTTTCTATCTGGAACACAAGTATTTACGATCAATTGATGATTCACAAGATGTTATTATAAAATATCAGAAACTTGTTGAGTTTCTTACTCTTAAATAAAAAAAGATAAATTATGAGTGACGGTACGGAGGCTCATTAGTCAGAATGAACGTGTGATCTCGTACACATTATATCATCAAAACTCATCAATAATCAATATCATTCAAAACTCAAATGTAGTGTAAGTTTTGTGCGGACTTAAATCATTACATTTAAGGGCTTTCCCTACTAACAAACAACCCTATATATACAGATACTAACGGCTATAAAAAGTATCTGAAAAATAAAGAATGGTTGCCGATGACTTTTTACAATCACCAAATCTCTAAGCCGACTCGTACAACATACGTGGATTGAAGTGATTACAGACCTCCGTAATATGATGTGCCCTAGTATGGTAGATTATTATCTATATCTGTAAAGTATATCAGTTAAAAAGAATAGAGGATGAAATATTAACAAAGTATTTATATCGTAGTGATTTATTATATTAATCTGTGTTTAGGGTGTTTGGTTAATAGTTATAGTTTATACGTAAAAGTGTATTGTTGTTATAAATAAACCCATGTACATCAAAGGTATTTTTATTTTATGAATGTGTGTAAGTGTTTAAATTTTCATAAGTTGTTTTTATATTTTTCCATTCATTTTTTATATTCAGAAAACATCCTTGATCCTAGATATTGGTAAAGTAATTTTAAAGTTATGGTGTGATTAAAATTTTACATAATTATTATTTAATATTGTCTTGCGTTTGTCTAAGTAATCATGATTTAATGAAACTATTATACGGATACTTGCTCAATTTTTATTTAATTTAATCCTATCATTTCAAACACTTTACAGTGTCCATGGTCGCAGGTAGGTCGTTAGGTTTAAATAAAATGAAAACGCGATAGTATCCGTATAATAGTTTCATTAAATCATAATTATAATTTATTAAGACATATTAATAATATGGATGGAAATGTTAGCAGAGGACAACCACGGAGGATACATTTAGTGCTTAACAGGCAGGCGTCCGAAGAGTTAAGTATAAAAGAGCATGCATGGAAAAGATTGCTGAATGTAAACGAGGCTAGAGAAGTTTTCCAGGACGCACAAAATCGCGGTCGATAGTCTCTGCCCACCGCAATGGGAACTAGCGGCGTGAGTATATGTATTGTATGTATGTACCAACAACAATAGTTCCAGCCCGATATTTTCCATAAGGAATAGTAGTTTCAAACTCACTAATACACTTTTTAATCAAATTTATACATGAAAGCTACCACCTACTGTTACCAATTATTAATAATACCTAAGTTTTTCTATCTTAACGTTGTGAATAGTTTTACTAATTTATTTTAGCAGCCTTCTTTGATTCTATAACCTTGTGGTCATAGAATCAAAGAAAATATATCACGTAAGTATTTTTATAGAATTTCGATGTCTATACCGATTTCTATAAGTGTCAAGGAAGATTTTCTAAAGCCTAAATTATGGGAATTTAAAAGGTTGTTAATTAGCTGCCTTAAAAAATAACAACCTTTTAAAACTCCATAAGTTTGGATTGAGGAAACACATACATATACGTACGGCTATAAATCCCTTGAAAGGGTATCCAGAGCTAGGGAATTAGAAATTTCTCAGCCACTTTTGGAAGTTGCGTTGGGAAAAGATAGTGAAACAAAGTTTGTTGGTGATGGGTCTCTTGGTTGCGGTTGGCCGCATCGGTTAAAAATCCCTTAAAAGCCTCAATACCGTTAGTTGCCTCTTACGTACACTCATCGGAAGAAATGGGGTAGTGCTTTTCTAAGCCGATACTACACAACTACACATATGAAGAAACACTGTTGACTAGCAATATCGCGCAAATCGTAAACACAGGCGAAAAATGTATAGTGGTGATCCTAGATCTGTCAAAAGAGATGGACATTGTATCAGACTTAATGTAACTTGGAAGGTAGGAGGCTTTTGGTGTGAGGTGTCGCTTCGGAATTATTCACTAGCTACCTACATTGATTGGGTTGATTTACATCAAAGAGGACCTTGGTCCATCTCTCTTTCTCGCCTACATTATGATAAAAGTTGTGTTCAACTTAAAAATGCTAGAACCATTTGCTACGCGCACGATACTGCAATAGTTTTCAATGCAGCCAAATTGAAATTGGCTAAGACATTAGCCGAGAAGGGTTTGAGAACATTGAAAACCTGGCTTCAAAACAGCTTACTTTGAACGCTGACAAATTCCATTTCATCTGTTTCCACCTTAAACTCTTGCAATAATCCTCGTGACTTAACCAATGCATGTCAATGCAACGCAATAGAGCGCTGCAATCAATTCAAGTATTCAGGGTTAATATTAGACGAACTCATCACATCTGAACTCAAATTTCAGCCTATAAAATAGGGTCTAAAGACTACAGGTCTAATGAAACTGCTCCTAAGAGCAGCGGACACCGAATTACTGAACTTAATCTATACTTTGCTCTGTCAGTCCATTCTGTCGTACTGCATTGAGGTGTGGAGGAGTGCGGCTAAGTCAGTCTTGATATAGTTTTGCTGAAGGTGCTGCTTAAAAAGCTTCACCTTTATGCAACAAACAAGCTTTACGAGTAGGCAAATGTGCGAAAAATAAGATAACTCTACATCTTTAGAGACTGCATTTACTTTCACAAAAGTATCCCAACTGTAATAATATTAGGCTCTCCTAGTCTTTTAGATTAAACTTATTTGAACCTTCAGCACGCTAAAATATCCGCTAATAACAAAGCAGTCAAAAACGCTAAATTAGATAGTAATGGTAATGACCCAAGCTACAAAGTTAATTCAAAACTTTTACTACGAGTATGTTTAACAGCGACGAAATTGAGGAATGTATTTAGGTAAACATAATAAATAATAAAGCATGCTTCTCTATCAAATAGATACAATGTATTGAGAATACCCTTCAAAGTTATAGTTTTGATCTTTATGTAACATTTATCATAATTCCATTATCTACAAACAACATTAATGATTAAAATATTCGAGGGTATTTCAAAATTATTTGTCTTAGAAGAAACTTCATTGCGGGCACCGAACCTGTGTCGTGGAGACCCGTTTGACATCGTTGGTGTATGGTTCAACTTATAAGCATAAGTGGAATGTAATTAATGAATTATTTTAATGTACTAAATTATAATTGCTGTGTAGTGCCGGCTTAGAATAGCACTACCCCATTTCTTCCGGTGGGTGTACGTAAGAGGCGACTAACGGTATTGGGGCTTTTAAGGGATTTTTGGGCGATGCGGTTGGAGACCCATCACCAACAACCTTTATTCCACCATCTATTCCCCACGCAACTTCCAAAAGTGGCTAAGGAATTTTTGATTCCCTAGCTCTGGCTACCCCTTCAAGGGATTTATAGCCGTGAGTATATGTATGTATGTAAATTATAATTGTTGAACAATTTTAATTGTAAATAGTAATTGTTGTATATATGTTACAGCCAAAGTAATAAATCTGGATATTACATATACCCTCTAGCCATTATGTATAATGTCTACTCAATTTAGAAAAAGTGATAAATGACACAACATTACTCACATTAACTAGCTATTTTATATAATATCTTCGAAGACTTGGATAATGTAAAAAAACAATAAGTCATCATGTATAATATATATTTAATCACTGCGACTGAAACATATATGTTATGACTGGTCATTATTATATTATTATATATATAGCCTAATTTGTTTCCCACTGCTGGGCAAATGCCTCACAATTTTGAGCCCACACATCTCTGTCCGAGACTGTACACAACCACCCTGGATCGAACCTGTCCAGGTCGTCCCTCCATCTCCTCCTAGGCCTTCCCCTACGCCGGTTGAGTAGACATTGTACATAATGGCTATTGAATGGCTAGACAGTATATATAATATCCAGATTTATTACTTTGGCTGTAACATACGTAATAAAACTTGAAATACTGAAATCATCATGATAATGTAAACTAAAAGTAATATGTAAACTATTAACAGTAGCGGTAGTTATTTTTTTATATTTAATTATGTTTTTAGAGCCAGCTATGTTATAAATAGATCGGATAATCGGATGCATATTTACCCAAACTTATTTTTTGGCTAAGAAAATATGGAGACGGCTTCCTTTTTCGGAATTGTCTTTTTCAATGTCGGGATTCAAAAAAAATCAGGGATTTTGAACTAATCGGATATAAAACTTTTTGGGGGTACCTCGAAATTTTGGTGCTTGCTAACTTGAAATATAATTTTTAAATTCTTTTCTAATTTTGTGTGTTATAGTTAAGTGAATCGGTAAAACTTGGAAGAAGAGTGCAAAGTTCACGGGTGATTGTTATCTCAGCGTAAATCTGTTTCTGAAGTGATATTGGTGCGATTCCAGTGCGTCGTTCTAACGTGGCATACAAAAATAGATCGTCATCATTAACTTTCATCTTGTTTGTGTGATTTAACCATAATATTATGAACTATTAGTGCCGAACTCTTGGAACACTCATAACTGCAAAGTTTGTATTGACAAATTAATACAATCCCATATAAATTTACTCTCGCAAACTACTACTACCGCCATCTTCATAACAACAAAGCGCATAGAAAACAATAGTTTCGGTAACATAAGAATTCGATCGGTAGCAATATGAACTGCTTAGCATGCCGTAAACCTGTTCACGAGGACAAAGATCTGCTCACCTGTGAGTTGTGCAAAGGTAATTTCCACTACCTTTGTTTAAACATTACTACATCTGAATTCAAGAAAACCTATGGTCAGAACAAAAAAGACTCGCGCTGCCCATCCTGCTTCAATATTACATCTCGTCGTCGTACAGGTGACGAAACACCCGTCCGTGGGCAACATATTACTAAACCATCGCCCTTCGACATGTCTATCTGCAAAGATACTCCCTCGACTCACACTCTATCTGACACTAATGTCGCAAAATCGCTTGTGGAATCTGATTTGCGTGAGTTCATTACAAACAGTATGCTGTCGTTTAAACAATGTTTAGAAAATACAATAAAGTCGGAAATAAACCAACTTCGAGATGACTTATGCAGCCGAATAACCGAATTAGAAACAAGAACTGCCAAAATCCCTGTGCTTGAGTCCGAACTGGAAAATGCTAAGCAACGAATAACAGAACTGGAATCACAGTTTGACTCACACCAACAATGGCTACGACAAAACAACTTGGAGATCCGCGGCGTTCCAGAATCTTCATCTGAGAACTTAAAGGATATAGTGGCGAAAGTGGCCGAGCTGGCGGGCGTGACACTACATGAGAGTGGAATTCGTGAACCGTGTTAGACCGTCTACGAACATCTCTGGAAGACCTAAAAATATCGTAGTGAAACTGAAAACTCGTCACCTAAAAGATAGTATATTATCAGGCTTGCGTAAACGAAAAGGTTTGACCGCCAAAGATATAGGTTATAGCAAAGAGAGTAAGATTTATTGTAATGACCACTTAACGCCAAAAAATAAAAATCTTCTCAATGAAGCCAAAACATTGTCAGCTAAACAGGGCTATAAGTTTATTTGGGTCAGAAACTGCCAGATTTATGTCAGAAAAGACGAAAACAAACCTTTTTTATGTATAAAGTCAGTCAACGACCTGAAGAAAATTGCTTGATGATAAAAAACTTACCCAAACATATCTCTTATCTTATACAAATCGTCACACTAGTATTTCATATGATGCCTACTGAACACAATCACCTTTTTTCCAAACCATTACACAAATTTATACATTTATACTACACAAACACACACTCGCAAACGTATGTTTTATCACTGATATTTAAATGTTTCTATATCCTCTTTATAACCAATATATATACACGTTTTTTTTACACTTGTTTATACTTTGAGTTCATATTTTTGATCACTGTTGTTTATTTCTTTGTAACTTACAATACACTTGATAATGCTTGATAAACTAAATATTTTCTATCAAAACGTGCGAGGACTTCGCACTAAACTACCCCAGCTTTATAATAATATTCTTTTACACAAATATTTATCACTGAAAGCTGGTTATGCGAGGGCGTTTTGGATTCGGAAATTTGTGATAACAGATATGATGTATTTAGGGTAGATAGAAACCGCGTTACGAGTGGTAAATCTGACGGAGGGGGAATCTTAGTGCTAGTATTACGTGGCCTTTGTGCTCGCGCTCGACCCGAACTGACCGTTTCAGGCTTAGAAGCCCTGTGGGTCACTATCCCAGGTAGCTCGCTGCGCGCGCGCTGCACTACAGCTGACCGATCACTAATCGTCCGTGACCTTCATTTATGTGTTGTTTACGCGCCACCTGGTGCGGCGTTAGTGTCACATATTACGAAAATTACAGCTATGATTGAATCAATAGTTAAGAATTCACACAGTGAATATTATTATGTTTTTGGAGATTTTAACTTACCAAATGTAAAATGGGACTTAAATGACTCACCAAAGTATCTCCGGCGCGGAAGTGTTGAAGTGCAAAACGCTGCAATAGACTTAGTTGAAAAGTTCTCATGTCTTGGCTTAAGTCAATATAATTATATTACCAACTCTAAAAATAACATCTTAGATTTATTCATAAATAAAAGATGTTATTAAAGGAAAGAAAAATTTCGACACTGGCGGGGTTCGAACCCGCGACCTTCGGGTATACGCCCCCGTCGCTTTAGAAAAATTTTTCTTTCCTTTAATAACATCTTTTATTTATGAGTAATAATCCCCACATGAGGAATTCATGTCAAAAAACATTAAATTATCTTAGATTTATTGTTTTCCAACTCGCCACTAGAAGTTCGTTGTTCTGATTATCCTCTCATTAAAATAGACGAATATCATCCCGCGCTTGAAATCATTGGAACTGACATTCTGTCTTCTCCATTTAAGGAGTTACCCCAAGCTAGATTTAGGTATCGCAAAGGTGACTATGATTCTATAAATAAAAAACTAAGTGACATCTCTTGGCAACCACTGTTAGAAGCACCCTCCGTTGATTCTTGTTTAGACTATTTTTATGATACTCTCAATGATTTAACACGCAAATTTGTTCCGTTTGATACACGCAACAAAAATCGTAACTATCCTAAATGGTATAGCAAGCCTTTAGTTAAAGCACTGATGGAGAAACACAAAGCTCACTCACGATGGAAAAGAACAAATAGCCCTCTGGATTATGATGAATTTTCTATTTTGCGAAAAAGATGCAAAACTATGCACCAAACCAGCTATAATAACTATTTGATATCTACTGAAATTAACATTAAACGCAACCCCAAACAATTTTGGTCCCATATAAAAGAGCGCCGCGGAGGATCATCGTACCCTAAGATCTTTGAACACAACAATAAGACATTTGACTCAGGTCAGTCCATTTGTGATGCGTTTAATGAGTATTTCAGCTCCATCTTTAGTAAACCTACTGATGAGTATAACTTGCCTCCACTACCCCCTCCCTTCACAGAAACTGGTAATACTCTGTGCGATATTAACACTGACACAGAAGAAGTCATCAAACTTTTTTCATCCCTTGACCCTAATGGGGGAGCAGGTACCGATGGTATTCCACCATATTTCATTAAGAAACGTTCGAATAATCTCTCCACACCGCTTACGATAATTTTTAATCGCTCATTTAGTGAAGGATTTTTTCCATCAATTTGGAAGGAAGCACTAATTGTCCCTATACACAAAAAAGGTCCTAAGTATAAAATTTCAAATTATAGACCAATCTCTATTTTAAATGTTTTTGGTAAAATAATTGAAAAAATAGCATACAAGCGAATTTATCCTATAGTTAAACCCGGGATTCCCCCACAACAACACGGCTTCTTACAAGGAAAATCTGTTAATACAAATTTAATTGAATTTACAGATTATGTACTAAATACACTTGAAGGGCGAGCTCAGGTTGACGCAATATATACAGACATCGAAAAAGCCTTTGACCGAGCAGACCATGTTATTCTAATGCTCAAATTATATCATCTCGGTGTGCAAGGAAATCTGTATCGGTGGATAACGTCTTACATCTTTAATCGCCATCAAGCTGCAGTGTTAGGAGGTTTTAAATCAGATTTCATTAATGTTCCTTCTGGTGTTCCACAAGGTTCACATCTAGGTCCTCTGTTGTTTAACGTTTATTTATATGATATATACACTGTTTTCCAAAATTGCAACTTTTTAATGTATGCAGATGACACAAAAATTTATCACAGTATTCGCAATGAAAATGATTGTCAAAATATTCAGAGTGACCTAGATCGCTTGACACGGTATTATAAAATTAACAGGATCAATGTAAATACATCTTAATGTACGATAATATCTTTTACACGTAGTTCTTCACCAATCAGTGCGACATACTATATTGATAATACTCCCATTGTTAGAGATTATACGGTGAGAGATTTGGGAGTTACTCTAGACTCAAAACTTACATTTGAACACCATATTGAGAAAATAGTAGATAGGGCTTACAAAAATCTAGGATTTGTCATGAGAGTCTGTGAACCATTTACTGACATCAACTGCATAAAGACAGTTTATAATGCCTACGTTCGTAGTATCCTCGAGTTTGATTCCTCCGTCTGGTTCCCCCAATATATAAAATATGCTCATAAAATTGAATCCGTGCAGTGCACTTTCATTAAACATTTAAATTACAGAGCTCGAGTATGGAACAAGGATTACGTATCATCGTGTAAATATCACGAAGTCCTCAAACTTGATGAACGTCGCTTACTTACAGATATGTCTGTTTTACACGATTTGTTGAATGACCGCATAGATAGCCCCAACATTTTATGTCAAATCGGAATTAACACCCCTTCTTACAGAACCCGACATACACAAAAATCTTTGTTTCATATTCCACGCTCAAGAACAAACTACTCTCAAAATGCTCCCATCCGCCGTATTTTGTACGAATTCAACAACAACTTTAGTGATTTGGACCCTTTTTTTTCAAACAGATTTGAATTTCGTAAGAATTTTATAGAAACATTTAAAACGAGTCAAAGTTAACCAGTATAAGCATAATTAAAACATACATACACACATACACGAACACACACACACACATACACACACACCTATATACTTTTCTTTTATTATCATCATAGTATCATCATTCACGGTCTTTTTTTTGGTTTTGTACATATTATTTTTTTTTTCTCTTTTTTCCTTGTATTTTTTAAACGTTATTTATAATATTATTATTTTTCATATTTCTAATGTACTTGTTGTATTTTCGCGGGCAACCGCCTTAATTTCGTTCCTCTTTTGTTTTGAACCGGTAATTGTGATCACCTGTCATTGGCTTTGTAAAACAATTGTATGTTCTGTACCATGTTCGTTGTGTTTGCTGTTGGTGGTCAACGAATAAATAAATAAATAAAATAAAAAAAAAAAACAAATTACGAATTTACGAGTTAGTTGGTTACCTATCTATCAAATTATAATATTAATTTATAAAATATATTTTTTTTAATAAAATAACTAGCTACTAAGCTTCGAACATCATAATTCATAATGGATATTCGCAAGCACCTGCACTTAAACCGAATTTTAAACGTCGATGCAAATATGTATTAAGTATTTGAAAGGTGAAAGAAAAAGGGTAGCATGTGCCAAAAAAAGACAAAAATACATTATTTTTTTATTAAATAAAGTTGCTCCACCTTTTCACCTTTAACTTAAGAGTTGAACTCTTAAGTTAAAGAAGAAGAAAATAATATATACATAGTGTTTTGATAACAATCTTAACCACTATCTATCTCTATGATTTGGTCACTGGAATCTGATGTTTGTGTTGAACATGATGGTTTTTCGTCAGATTCCTGTGACTGTTCTTTAGTGCTAACTCTATTGACATCTAAAGAATTGCAATAAATAACAATAATTTTCTCCAAATTTTCAATAGTCAGTCTATTTCTTTTAACATTTAAGATTCATTTAAATATAGAAAATGATCTTTCCACATCTACTGATGTAAGTGTCGCAAATTTATATATACTAGCACAATTGTCTGTACTCATTTTTTCACTTATTTCCATTAAAACATCAAAATCGGGGTTTCTGTCCATAAGTTGTTCCATTTTGTTTATTAACGTATTATTTAAAGTTTCATTAATAGTAAATCTTACATCATCAAAATATTTCAAACACTTCACTTATAGATAGGTCGCGTTTTTCCAGCTTAAGGCGCCGTTGGTTCAGCGAAAAATATCATCTCAGGGGGTGCGGCCCCCGCGGGCGCGGGGAAGCGCCTGCGCGCCGATCGAGCGGCCGTCTCCCCGACGCGACGCCGCGTGCGCGCGTTTTAAAAACATACAGTAGGGTAAGCAATACAGTTATTGTCAACTCGACAGTTTTAGCCACTCGCAAATATTTTCTATGGTATGGGTTCGTACATTTGTTTATGATTATTTACATTTTATTTCTAAAATATTTACGAGTGGTTATAACAGTCAGGGTGACGAAAACTGTATCGCTTACCGTAGGTTATCAATTTCAAAAATAGTTTCTACCATGGCCGTTTACAATATAAAATGTAATTATACGATAGATTTGTCTACCCCTGTCAGTTTATACAAAATTATTACAGTGATAATTTCATAACTTTTAGTGTCGTGTCGGCTTAGAATAACACTACCCCATTTCTACCCGTGATCGTAAGAGGCGCCTAAGGGTATAGGGGCTTTTTAAGTGATTTTTGGGCGATGTGGTTGGAGAACCGTCATCGAAATCAAATATTATTACCATCTTTTCCCAAATCAACTTCCAAAAGTGGCTGAGGAATTTCTCATTCCAAAGCTCTGGCTATCCCGTTAAGGGATTTATAGCCGTGAGTTTATGTATGTATGTAATTTTCAGTTTACACCTGTAACTATTTAATATTATTGATTGAAATTAGAAGTTACTTTAACGGTTTTGTTCTTTTTCCCATTCCTAATAAATTAAACAATAAAATATAAAAATGAGTGCAATCTATGAATTGAATGAATTCTTTTATATTTGCTAATGCTAACCGTACGCACGGTCACTCTCACGCCTACATTGACGCGCATCGTATACAGATAGGTCACTCGCACACTAACGGCGCCGCACGCGCGTAAATTGTAAGATTTGTAACATAAGGCGCGCGTGACATAGGTCCATCCCCTAAAGCAGCTCGCCGAGCACTGAGCGGACGGCGGGCGGCGCTCGGGCACGAGTAGGACTGCGAATATCGATGTTTTTAAAATATTTGTTTTATTGAATTTATTAAAAAAGAAAACTAATCGCCAATTATTATTAGAAATACAAATGCTCAAATTATGATGCAAGTTATATGTAAGTAGGTAAAATAAATAAAATATAAAACCATTTTAAAGAGTGTAATTAGAGGTATGTTGGCGATTTTTTTCTATCGAGCGAAAATGTATTAATCATGTTTCGAATCGCCAATTCCACAGCAGAAAAGCCTCAAGATTTTGATGTATTTTTTTCAAAACCATATTGTTATAAACATACGCATTATAATGTTTCAAAAACTCTGTTCGCTGCACTAACGGCACCTTAACAATTGAAGTATTTAAAATTTCGAAATTTTCGCTTAAATAGTCTAAATCAATCTTTAAATTTGGTTTAGCTAGCACTGCCTTGACATTTCTAATAGATATTGCTTCATTGCTATCCAAAAGAGCGACAACACTTGAAATTTTGTCTAAATGTTTGGCAAAGTAAAAGGCTGCCTCCAACCATGTTCCCCACCTAGTAATAACTGGTTCTGGAGGCAAGGATAAATTTGGATGTAACTCCTTAAAAATTCGAATCCTGTTAGGGGATTTTAAAAATATTTTCTTCACATTATTAATTAAAATGTCTACATCACTATAGTTTAAACGTAATGTTTCTGTTAACCTATGCAAGGCGTGAGCTAAACAAGTGAAATGTTTTAAATTGGGAAACGTGTTTTTAATATGTTGCCAGCTAGTAACATATATGCTACGCTATCGGTACATAATATTAAAATATCTTGTACTTTATTTTCGAATTGACATCCCCATAAGTTTTTTAAACATTGAATCACAAACTCTGCTACTGAGCGACTATTAACCACATCTAAAGCTTGACAGGTTAGCAAGTATATTGGTTCTGAAACATTTTCACTTAGAGGTTTTACTAAAAACTTTACAACAAATCGACCCAGACTGTCAGTGGTTTCGTCTAACGATATCCAAATCATTTTGTTTTGTATTTTACTTTGGATAAGTTTCATTTTACTGTCGTAAATTTCACTCAAGTACTTCTTTCTCAGCAAAGAACAACTTGGAATGGTTCGCTGTCTTTGTTGTTACATTTAAAAATGTATTTTTCGAAAAAATTGCGAAAATTAGGGTTGTCAACTTTTGACCATGGTATGTTGTGCATAATTAGAAAATGAACCAGATCAAAATAAAAATCACTTGGCGCTGCTGCTTGAACACCACGATGTATTTGTGACTTCAGATGTCGGTTCAAAATAGTTTTCTTTGCACTTAAACGTGTCTCACATTTTGTGCAAGTTATACTGCTAGTTGCCGGATCGTAAAACATCTCTGGGTAATTTCTTATCCATGATTGAGCTATGTCTTCTTTTTGAGTTGATTCCGCCATTATGGCTGAAAAGAAGACTATTCGTTAATTATTTTAACACTCTGTATTGTATTGCAAATACTCGGATGGACTGTTTTAGAACAAGTTGCAGAATACAATGTGTAAGCGCAATAGGTACATACAATGGATTAATACATTTTTTTGTAAAATACAATAATCCTTACCTAATAAATACAAGACGCAACGCAGAGTTCCGAGATCCGTAGCACAAGACGTCGTTTCAAGAAAAACCAAAATCCAAAACTAAATCACGATGCAAATCAGAATCCGTTGTTGAATAGCCAAATCGTTGGAAAATTGCAAAGGAACACAAAACACACCCGTACGCATGGCAAGCAAAGCGACGAATATTTTCAAGTAACTAATAGATAGATAAGATAACAAAAGACATGCATTACCGGGGTTTCTTGCACCTACCTGCACACAAACCGGTTTTGAGAATGCCGTCTCACTCGCACAAGCAGCCAAAGTTACCTATCCGTCTCACTCGCACATTCACATTTATAACGCTTTTTTGAACATAACGAGAATTGTAAATTCAAAACTGAAATTGATCTCCATTTATTTTTCGATATATTCAATAATAGTTAAAATCTTAACGTTAGTAAATGTGCAGCTAAGTGCACAACAAGCTTTACAATGTTATTCAAATATTGTTCTCAACGCAAATAATTACGGCTCCTCATTTAAAAACCTTTATTTGAGTGTGCATTCAATTATATTTATAACCAAAACGCTAACGGTATTCATCCCGAAACATTGGTTTTTTTTTTCATACAAGTAATGTACATACAAATAATATATTGTAATAGAAAACACTACAAACGTAATGAAAATACATTTAATTCTGTATTCCGAACATTAAATGCATCAATTCCGAAATCCCGAAATCTTTACGATAAAGAAGTGCTTTCCATACTAAGCCGCCGGTCAACTTTAGGTAAATATGCATCCGATTATCCGATCTTAAAGCCATCCATTATTATTTAATCAACAATTAATTAAACACAAGGAATTGTTTTAACTAATTAAAGTGTGAACCTCAATGGAGTAATAAGAATATAATGCATTGAATGGTGTAATCCTAAAGATAAGTATTAAAACGGTTGTATTAATCCTAAAGATAATTATTAATATTTCTTGGTTGCACGTTCCTCCGTTTGTCGGCCTGTCTGACGTGTCTCGTGAAGCGTGTTACTAAGACAGCTGATATACTCAAAATTCAATATATTCATTTATTTGGTTTTCTTGTAAAAATTTGGTTACAGTGTTTGGGCACTTCTAATATTTATTTATTTATTTATTTAATTGAAGAACATAAAACAGAATACAATCAATATTACACAAACATAATAATATGAACATAGAAAATAGGGCTAGATCATATTCCTAGGTATATGTCCCTAGCATACACACAATATAATTATGATTATTTTGGAAAATTTTACACAATTAGTATTATCCTTAAGTGAAAAACAGAAAAATGGTTACAATAAAATTACTAGTTAATATAGAATTAAACATTGCTGGGTATATCATTCTGAGACTTAATTCTGTTGTAAAGCCTGAAACCAGTACGGAAAATTGAAAACCGCGAATTAAAAATGTCAAAGTAAGACACCACTTTATCACTTTCTAATACACTACCATCTCTTAGCATATTATGTACGTCATGGTCAATGT
Organism: Bedellia somnulentella; assembly: GCA_963576735.1. Taxonomy (NCBI): domain Eukaryota; kingdom Metazoa; phylum Arthropoda; class Insecta; order Lepidoptera; family Bedelliidae; genus Bedellia; species Bedellia somnulentella. The sequence goes on from OY755188.1 coordinate 12,004,050, forward strand.
CATTGTATAATCGACACATTCTTATAATGGGATTATAATAAGATGTATTGTTTTTATATGTTTGCAATGTAAAAGTGGCAACTGTCCGACGAGGGTTACGTATTATGTTAAATTTAACAAGCGACAATAATTTTGGACAATCTAGCTGATTATGTATAATTTTATGAAGGTATGTAAGATCCTGGAAGTGCCTACGCATTTGAAGCGAAGTCACATTAAATTTCTTACACCTTTCTACATAACTAGTTAGTTTTCTACCAAAGCCCAATCTATACGCTAATATTTTTAAAAACCGACGTTGCACTCTTTCTATGTTTTCAATATGTATAGAGTAAAAAGGAGACCATACAACCGAACCGTATTCCAAAATACTTTACGTGATTTTTAAAGTCTTTGGTATTTCTAAGTATGAATCCTAACATTTGATTTCCTTTGGTAATTATGTAATTATAGTGTGGTAGAAAAGATAGTTTTTCATCAAATATAATTCCAAGATCTTTTACAACTTCATATCTCTGTACAATCGAATTATCAATTTCATAATCATGAACGATTTTATTATATTTTCTAGTAAATGCTACAGTTGCACATTTTATAACATTTATATGCATTTTATTCAAATAAATTTCTTTCAAAATTTCAGTCTTCTTGCAACATATAGCAGTCATCAATGCAGTTTATTGTTGAAAATATTTTAAGATCATCGGCATAAAGCACAAGACAGGTTTTCTACTAAATCATTGATAAATATTACAAACAACAGAGGGCCAAAATGTGATCCCTGTGGTACTCCTGAACGGATCATTTCTGGCGTAGATACAAATCCCTTGATGGCAACCAATTGACTACGGTTAGATACATAAGATTGAATCCATCGTAAAAGATCACCATGTACCCCATAGGACAATAGTTTCTGAGTTAGTATAAAATGAGCCACCTTATCGAATGCTTTTGAAAAGTCTGTGTAAATAGTGTCCACTTGCGACCCTGTTGCAAAAGCGTTAAAAATATAATTTTTAAAGACCAAAAGATTGCTTACTTACTGTAGATCTATGTTTAACAAAACCATGCCGATTTTCGCGTATAAAAGGCATTATATAAGTATATAATTGATCATAAACCAAGCTTTCAAATACTTTTGCTATACAAGATAATATGCTTACTGGTCTATAGTTGCTGCACTCAGATTTATCACCAGATTTATGTATGGGAATAATAAAAGCACTTTTCCATATTTTGGGGAAGTAACCACGACTTAAACTCTTGATGAGTAAGGTATGCAGTGGATTACTCAATTAATTGACACAAGATTTCCAGAAAATAGCTGGTATACCATCAGGACCTGCTGTTTTATTTAATTCCAGACATTATTTTTTTTTATCAAATCTTCTTCAGTGATGACAATTTTAGAAAAAATATTATTGGTACGGGAGTCAGCTCTGAATTTATCAGAATTGTCATTAACAGACATATACAGATGCGAAATATTTAGAGAATATGTTAGCAATGCCTTCACCATCTGTAGCTCTCATCCCTCCATTTTGAATGTTATTTGGAATTGAAGAGTAACCCTTTTTATTCTGCACATAACTCCAAAAGCTTTTAACACCATTGTCTAGTGATTCTTCAATCGAGGAGATAAACGATTTATGACACATATCCAACAAAGTCTTACACCTAGATCTAAGCAAAGAGAAAATATTAATAACCTGTAGCAGATGCACCCGTTCTTCCACCTTATTATTATTTAAGGTACATTTATTCTGAATTTGTAAATACATAATAAGAATAGAATAGAATAGAATAACTCTTTATTGTACATCAAACACAAATTTACAAAAGAAATTATCATACAGTTTACAGTGAGGTGCAATCGGCGGTCTTATCGCTAAAAGCGATCTCTTCCAGACAACCTTTGGAAGGTGAGATCGGTAAACTAGTATAATAATATATAGTATAATAATATATAATATATTAATAAGTATTAAAATAAATAAATAATAATGTACGTGTGTAAATATATAACTAGCTGGCTGGCATAAATAGTAACTGCATAATAATAAACTCATTTCATAGTTTGTAAAATATGTTCTGTACCCTCGTATGTCAAATCTTGTAACATTTTTATGTTTCGCCTTCGCTTTTCGCCTCTTACGTACACCCACGGGAAGAATTGGGGTAGTGCTATTCTAAGCCGACACTACACAGCTTATTTAGAATACTAAAATTCTATTAACATATTTATAAGTGCATTTTGATATTATATTTTATTAGAATCCACTTGCATGTCTCTACTAAACCTTCAATCATACTAAAATTCCAACAAAACTAAGTATTCTTCATTTCCCTTAATTTAATTAAATTCAAATATGTTATAAATATAATTAAAATATAACAAATGAACTGCTTTCTAGTTTCCCAAGACATAGACCAAGAAGCCTACTTTGGGAAACTTATTATATTATATTTAATCATTTCAAATTATCATTTGTAATTAATTGATAATGTTTTTTTTTTATATGTTTTTAATATAATTGCACGATGCCTAAATTCTTCAACTTATTCTCAGGGAGGATTCACTTTTAAAACTTCCGTCATTTCATCCAAGTGGTGTATGTTTTTAAAGCCAGCTATGTTATAATCCAGCCATTACTATTTAATTAACAATTAATTAAACACAAGGAATGGCTTTAAATAATTAAAGTGTGAACCTTAATGGAATAATAAGAATATACTGAATTAAATTGTGTAATCAGTTATATATATAAATAGTAACTGCATAATAATAAACTCATTTCATAATTTTTAAAATATGTTTTGTATCCTCATATGACAAATCTTGTAAAATGGCTTTTAGTTCAGATTTAATCTGAATTAAATTTTTATGTTTCACCTTCGCTTTTCGCCTCTTACGTACACCCACGGGAAGAAATGGGGTAAAGCTATTCGAAGCGGACACTACACAGCTTATTTAGAACACTCAAATTCTATTAACATATTATAAGTGCATTTTGATATTATATTTTATTAGAATCCACTAACTTACTAAACCTTCAAACATACTAACATTCCAACAAAACTAAGTATTCTCCATGTCCCTTAATTTAATTAAATTCATTATATTATAAATATAACAAATGAACTGCTTTCTGGTTTTCCAAGACATAGGCCAAGAAGCCTACTTTGGGAAACTTATTATATTATATTTAATCATTTCAAATTATCATTTGTAATTAATTGATAATGATTTTTATTGATAAATAAAGAATAAATAAAGGAAAGAAAAATTTCGACACAGGTGGGAATCGAACCCGCGACCTCCTTTATTTATTCTTTATTTATTAGTAATAATCCCCACATGAGGTTTTCATGAACAAAAATATTTAAATTAAATGATTTTTAACCGACTTCAAAAAAGGAGGTTCTCAGTTCGATTGTTTGTATGTATGTATGTATGTATAATTGTCCGCGATTATCTCGAGTTTGGCTTAAGCTATTTGGATGCGTTTTTCAGAACAGTATTCGTTACATTTAGGAGAAGGTTTTAGTGCCTTAACCGACCAAAAAAAGAAAGGGGGTTCTGTGTTTGACCTGTATGTATGTCTGTTGGTCCGCGATTATCTCACGTTTGGCTTAAGCTATTTGGATGCGGTTTTCAGAAAAGTATTCGTTACATTTAGAAGATGGGTTAAGTGCCTTAACCGACCAAAAAAAGAAAGGGGGTTCTGTGTTTGACCTGTATGTATGTCTGTTGGTCCGCGATTATCTCACGTTTGGCTTAAGCTATTTGGATGCGGTTTTCAGAAAAGTATTCGTTACATTTAGAAGATGGGTTAAGTGATTTAACCGACTCTAAAAGAAAGGAGGTTCTGTGTTTGACCTGCATATATGTATGTTGGTCGGCGATTATCTCGCGTTTCACTTAAGCTATTTGGATGCGATTTTCAGAAAACTACTTGTTACTTTCAGGACAAGGTTTTAGTGATCTAACCGTCTCAAAAAAGGAGTTTCTGAGTTTCACCTATAAGTATGTATGCAAGTTTGAAGGTTCTTAGTTATTATTAGACAAAAAGTTATCAGTTTATGTTATTACATTCAGGAGAAGGTTTAAGTTCTTTAACCAACTCGAAAAAAAGGAGGTTCTTAGATTGAAATATAAGTATGTATGTAAAGTTATCAATACTAGACAGAGATTTATCAATATAATGTTAATAAAGTTTTTTTATTAGTAATAAACAGAGTTACTAAATTATAAAACAAAAAAGTATATAAAAACATAAATAAATTACTCTTAATTATATTGAAGAAAAAAATATATATTGCAACATCATGTTTTTCATTCTGTTCATTTCAATCAAGGCTCTTTCGTCATGGGGATCGGATGGTTAAGTAATTTCTTTGAATCTATATCACTTAAAGCCATCTCATCAAGGGATTTTACACGACTCAACGCTACATATATATAAGAGTGTTTCTTCGCATTTGTGACAGGTGAACTTCTCTTTGCTCAACTGTTTCGGCAGCAAGAGCAGCACGCTGACGATCTCTCTCATTCTGAAGGGCAAGCATGAGTTATCGACACACGATAACGGTTAGAATGAGATGGCAGTATACGATACTAAGTAAGTGCGTAAAAGATGGCTGCTTTATCCCACGCGATAACTAGTTTTTAAACTAGTATTTATACGGCTCGTGCTTGCTCTGCTGAAGTCTTTGTTTTTTTTCGATGGGTGTTTCGTTCTCCCTTACGCGACTTTTCCTTAAAGCATCCTTTGATTTTCTACCTAGGCCCGCAGGTAAACAAAATAGTAACAAGTAAGCTAAAGTCATAATAACAAATATAATATCTACCTAATTTAATGTTTTTTAACATGAATTCCTCACGTGGGGATTATTATTCATAAATAAAAGATGTTATTAAAGGAAAGAAAAATTTTTTCGAGCGACGGGGGCGTATACCCGAAGGTCGCGGGTTCGAACCCCGCCAGTGTCGAAATTTTTCTTTCCTTTAATAACATCTTTTATTTATGAATAATATCTACCTGTTAAAAAAACTATAAAATAAACGGACAGTAAAACTTATCTCTAGAAAACTATCACTAATTCACTAAAAAAACTCAGAGTGATTTAAGAACTTATCACTAAAAAGTATAAAATAAAAAAGAAAAACAAAAACTTCAAATTAAAAACTTAACAGAAAAACTATATTATTATTTTTTATTTAAAAAAGAACCGCCTTCAAAAATCCAACTGAACAGAATAAAATAATTTTTATTTATTTTATTATGTACTACTCTATTCAACTTCTTCTTTTTGAAGTCGGTGCCAAACCAATTTTCATGACAAAGAAGAAGGAATATTAGTGGCCCGCTCAAGTGGAGTGAGTTCTCCACCAGTTTTTCTTTTTTAAATTTATATTCCCGCGGGCGTTGTAAAGAATATAAAGGACATTGAGGCTTTTCAAGTGATTGTTGGGCGATGCAGTTGGTGACCCATCGCTAATTACCTTTCTTTAACTACCTTTTCCCTAATCTATTTCCAAAAGTGGATGAAGAATTACTTTCTCTGAAGCTATGGCTACCCTTTTATGGAATTTATGGCCGTTAGTACATACTCATGAATGATTGATAGATGAATTTCATAAATTCAATCGCACCAAGTTTTTGGTTTCTAGATAAAAAAATGACAAAAATCTCTATATTAACTTTCATTTGCTATATCAACCTCTAAGGGGTTGAGTTCCAAACAAAATCCTTTTTAATTTTTCATAAGAATCATAAACCAAACCATTTTGTACCAATTTTCAATGTGCAAAATGAGAATATCTTAGTAAGTACAAATAAGAATAGTAGTTTGGCGCTTCGGCGGCGGCTCGTTTCTGCCCCCTACACTGACCGTTGGTGGTAGTGGGAGAACTTGCAGCGATTGCTCGGGAATATGGGGATGGTTAGTGGTGGATCTCCATAAAAAATAATCGCTGAAGTGAAGGGATAGTGCTTGCTATTATTATATATATTGCTATTCAAAGCTACCAAAACAAAAAAATAACACAAAAAGCTTGAATCACATGAGATACGAATCCGGAACGATTGATTCATAAATAGTTCTTATTAAATATTCATAGTAGTTAGTTATACCGCTACGCCACGTTGTGATGTTACCGGGGCGGTGTGTAATTTTTATTACGCTTTGTTTTATATTAGTCTTACTATTGACAAACAAATTTGTCATTTAAATGTATATTTATTTTGATGAAAATTTAAAACCCTTAATCTTTCCAAAATGACCATTAACGAAGAGTCTGATGTGAAGTCCATCGATGAAAAAAATAATTGCTACAATATATTGAGCCTTATATGTGTTAAGGTTTTTTGATGCTCCTGTGGGAATCCTTGCGATTTTCTCATTTTCGAGGATTCATCATTGTATCATTTAGCTTCTAAATTTACATGTTTATATTAGTTTGCAATATATGACATTGTTTTAAACGACACACAGCGCCATCTCCAATTCATCCAGCAAGCAAACCATATTTTTGTTTTCCTTCGGGAACATCAAATCTGGATAAAAAGTAACCTATTATTTAATCAAGGCTTCTAACTATATGTCTGCAAAATTTCAAAGCAATCGGTTTAGTAGTTACGTGTGAAAGCGGCACAAACAAACAAACAAACTCACTTTCCGATTTATAATATTAGTATGGATTCTCGTTGAAATACTATTTTATTTTTCTGACTCTATCTACCTAGACTAAAAAAGATAATAACCCAATACTTTATAATAACCTAACTTCCTATGAAAAGGCAAGTAATATTATAGTCCATGTTCTACATTGGGTTTACATCTTGTGTCATTCATAATGTAATTAATTATTCAAAGTTGTCAACGATGCAAGTAAAAACCAAAATTTGTTATATGTAGTTTGGTACGGCGGCGTGTATCCTTATCCTGGCTAAGTTAAATAGTAAATGAATATATATGGACACAGATCAAGTTAGCCCCAAAGTAGAGAAAGTACAATCAAATGACTTGTAGTATGGGGTACTAGATCAAATTTGTATTAACTTAAATAACATACAGGATTAAGAAACAATAATTCATATTTATCATATAACATTTTGTATTTATTTTATTTTACAGAAGGATTCGAACCCGGACCTCCAAACCCAGAAGTTAGTTAGCTAATCACTAGGCCACGGACGTTTACAAGCAATACGTGGCAAAAAGTCCGCCTGATCACGTGGATGCATTGCTTAGACAGAATCGAGACAGCCTTAATACCAGGCGACATAATACATATGTTCATAAAAGAAGATTTCTACGAGTCTTCCTTCGAGATATACGGCGCATAGTCTATTTGTGCTAAACTATGATATGCCTACCCCCTGCCCCTTTAATGTACATAGGTACAGAGGTATAATTTCTGACTAGAAAAAAGGGGTACTATTAAGGCCAGGACCAGGAGCCACACAAATATTAGTTTCCTCTGCCAAATATGCAATTGGTGTGGTGTAAACGATATCTCTAATTTTAAAACAGCAGTAAAAAAAATCACGACAAAAAGCTTAACTTAACTTCATTGCCAACCAGCTTCCTGCATTTTTGACCTATATTTGTTAATGTATTTTTAGCCCACTGCATTGTATTCCTGACAAGATAAATGAATCAGAACACACGAAATGCTCGTGCATTAGTTTTAATGAAACGCTAACCAAGTTAGCCGGTTAAAGCGATGTCTGTTTGTCTGTGCTTGTTTCCGGAGGATAACTCGATTTAGCACAACACAACCCCCTATCAATGCTGACTCAGTCATTTCATTTAGTTAGCGCAACAAAGGAATACTTGATTTTGAGATTGTTACTTGTTTTGCTACCTGATTGTACTCGTAGATTGGAGTTCTTTTTCACTTTTAGGCATTTTGTTCTCTAAGGGTTTAAAAAAGAGATAAAATATTTTTTTTAATTTATTTCAATACAGAAAATATAGTTCTCTGTATAATAGCTGAGTGGTGTCGGCTTACAATAGCACTCCCCATTACTGCCCGTGGGTGTGCGTAAAAGGCGGCATTGGGGCTTTTAAGTGATTTTAGGGCGATGCTGTTGGAGACCCATCAGCAGGAGCGTTTATTTTACAATATTTTCCCCACTTAGGATTTATTTAGGGATTTAAAGCCGTGAGTGTATTGTATGTATATGTATGTCATAATTCTCTGTTTTTTAATGTAACAAATAACTTACATATGAGTTACGTTTAATCTAACTCGGAAGGTGTACTGTTGTGAGAAGAACCCTGAATGAACTCATATCTTCAACACATATCTTCTTATATTCATATTAAAATGTTGGTGTTTGTCTCGAATCATCTTGAATAGAGCCCTGGTGACACCAAGCAGTTTCATCTATCATATAATCATTTAAATTGTAACAAGCTTTTATAAAAAGACTGCGTCGTATTGTAACTTTGTTTTTTTTCCGTTAGAGTAAAAAAGTCATCATCATCAGGTATTTTATTATTAAAGGGTCTGGCAGGCTAAGGAAGGAGCAGTGGCCACTGTGAGATTTTCCGAATTTTTTTTTACATGTTTGTTTGACTGATGCGCAAATGTTTAAACTTGGGGTTTGCCAACAAAACATGGAGCGCAGCATTCTCGGAATCCGGCTCTTAGACAGAGTCCGGAATACAGAGTTGCGCTCAAAGACAAAAATTCAAAGAGAAAGCGTGGCCGACCAAGGAAAAGATGGAGTGACGAGTTGGGTCTCTGGGATAAAAAGTGGTGGGAGACCGCTCAAAACCGTCTGGAGTGGAAGAAGGGGAGAGAGGCCTTTGCCCAGCAGTAGAACATAAATGGCTAATAATAATAAAAATAATAAATAATAATAATAATTGTTTGCTACCATTTAACTAGGCAACACTCCAATTTACAGCCGGCTACCATGAATACTTTCCGAGATTTTGACAAAAACGTAAAAACTGCAGACGTTATTTCAATTTATATTTTCTCCATAACTATAGTAGGCAGAATATTGAAACCAACTAGTATTACTACATGATTACTACGTAGTACTGCCAGACCTTTTCATACACAACCGCATAAAAGATGTACTTATTTTGACAGCCTGTATTTTTCAATTAAAGTTTTATTAGTATCTCTCTTTGATCGTTTTACTTACGTTTAGGTTAGGTAGGTAGGTATTAAAATGTGAAAAGTGAAAAGAATGAAAGAGCAGGCATAAAAGAATAATGAATGTAAGGGAAGCAAGAAAGATTGGTCAAGACCGTGCAAAGTGGCGATCGATAGTCTCTGCCTACCCCAATGGAAATAATGGGCGTGAGTATAAATTAGTGAAACAAGATCTTTTTTCTATTTTAAACATAAGCTATATTATTTTGGATTTCAAACAAATGGAGATAATATCATTAAAACTGATTGGATTAGAGGTAGCAATTTCGGATACTACATGATAATCTTACGGTTTTAATTTGAATACAGGAAAGAAAAATTATCACATAACAAAAGCCTTCGCCCCTTTCGGAAGATGAGAGCGGAAAGTGCAGAAATTAGGAATAGTTGATTACGGATTACGGTGTACTGAAACAATAAATGAACTCGTTTAACATAATTAATGATCTAAATCATGAAATATGTTTTAAGCGTTTAGTTTTTCGATACATTCGTATTAAGAATCATTAACATTCACATAAAAGTAATCCATACAAAACCGTATCAAGTAACTAGTGCCAGATAAACCTCATGGCGCCATGTCGTCGCTGTAGAAGTGGTCTTGTCTGGGGCTTTGCCAAAAATTGATTTGAACGCACTCCACCCCTCGCCGCGTTCAATAATAAAATGTTTTTAGCTTGTTGTTCTTGAATTATTTGGACGAACGCAGCTTTATTATACCAATCTGCCACTTTTATTATCTCAGCCTTTATTTCGAAAGCTGGGTAATTATTGATGCTGCCTACACCTTGGACTCTTCGTATTGTGTCTGGTTGATTTTAATCCGGTTATTTGGTTATATGAAAAAAACCATTTATGGGACATAAAAATTTAAAAAATAACAAAATCATTATGATATTGTTATTTTTGCTTATAATTGTGTTAAATGTCTGTTTTTCTGTCTGCTTAACGCGATAATAAACTACTAAAAATGTATTCTATTACAATCTCCACCCCCCTAGTTTTTGAATTAAATGGACGAACACTGTTTTATTAAAAAAACCTATCTGCCAATTTCATAATCTCTGAGATTAGTACTTCAATGCTTGCTAATTATTAATGATGGATTTACTTTTGTCGTATGTTCGTATATCGTGTCAAATTGATTTTCATTTGAGGTGACAAGAAATCTAATTATATGCAAAATAACCAACAAACGCAGTGGTATATGAATATAGTCTTTATTATTTTCTAATTCCTTAGCTCTGGCTACCCCTTCTGGGGATTTATAGCCGTGGGTATCGTATACGTCTCAACCTTAGTTACATAAATTAATTTGTAAAAACATAACTATATCCTCCCCCCAAGCTTGGTTTAAACCTGAATGTCAGGCAACCAACATTTTGGCAAAAAAAAGTTAAAATGTTTACTTGTGAATATTGGGGCACTTCCGCGAGTTACATGCATCGTGTAAGCAGCGTTCAAATTCACGTGCTGGTCCTGTGACCTACACACCTGCGACCTTCACCAAGATGTAGGTTGACCTTTTAGAAGGTCTATACAAACCACTCACGGTCGATCTACCACACCAGACTCCAGAAGTTTGAACCAATATAATAATATATTATAAATATCAATTGACGTAGATTACACAAACATGTGTTTGCAAAAATGCAAAGAAACTGAATGTGCAGTAGTAACACAATATTACGCAGGTAAAACCGCATTTAACATACGTTGTAGCTAGTTAATAATACGCAAATAGTCAGTAATATATCAGTTTGAAGAACATACCTACATAAATATACTCACGGCCACAAATCCCGAAATCGGACAGCCAGTACTTCAGAGCTAGAAACTCCTCAGCCACATTTGGAAGTTGAAAGGGGACAAGATGGTAGAAATAAAGTATCATTGGTGATGGGCCTCCAACTGCATCACCCAAAAACCACTTAAAAAGCCCCATACCCATAGTCATAGTAAGGGGTAGTGACATTCTAATCCGGTATTACACGGAAAAAAAAGAAAAAGTGAAGTTGAAGAAAAAGTACAAAAATAGCGTATAATTACTTACGGGAAAAGTTTCCTTTGATAGAGGACTCAAGTCTGTGGGCGAGGTACGCTGCTGAAATATATTTGTTTAGTAATTTCTCTTTTGAACAACGTGATGGAAAATTGACTTTGATGGATAATTATTTTATTTCGGATATATGCTAGAGGTCAAATAATATTGAAACACAGTACATTCATTCAAGTCATAGAGATGTAATCTACTACGTAGGTATAGAGTGCTCCTTGGCGCAGGCACAGATAATATAATACGACTATACATAGTAGTTATTATATCTCTATGGTTTCAGTAGTTAAAAATTTTTAGTAAACTATTAAATGTTTAGTATGGCCAGTGTCACTATAACACTACTCACTATACATAGGAAGTTTTTCATTGACTTGCAAGTTGTATACAGTTCATTAACTATTTTTTTAAATGGACAACCACTAACTTGAACAATTTAGGCATGAATTATCTACATAAAATCTTATTTGATACACATCTCATCTGTCTCAACTGCCCAGTGTACCTTTGACTGAATCTGGCAGGAATTTAAGGTACTAAAATACAATTGCCTATGCCCGGACATGGACAAACCAGGGTTAAATTGCAACGAGAACCATTTCAGCAGTAGTGAGAAATTTCTACAAAAGTATTTATTAATACAATTATATATAATCCCTAGAAGGAGTAGCCAGAGCTAAGGAACTAGAAGTTCCTCAGCCACTTTTGGAAAGTTGAGTGGGGAAAACATAGCAAAATAAAGGTTAATGGTGATGGGTGTCCAGCCGCATCGCCCAAAAATCCCTTAAAATCGCCAATACCGTTAGTCGCCTCTTACGTACACCCACCGGCAGAAATGGGGTAGTGTTATTCTAAGCCGACACTACATAGCACAGCTAATCAATTAATATAAATATGTTATAAAATAGTAATGTGTTTTATTTGTTAACCTTCTATCTACGAGAAAATACATCAATCAATCTAGCAAGTATCCAACCATCTAAAACATGTTTAAGTTGCGTTTTATAACAATCACAATCACTTTATGGAAATTAAAGCAGTTAAAATCACAGTGTATTTAAATTTGAGGGTGTCTGGCCCTCCCTTACCCTTGGTTAGTGAAATTACTATCCACAGTGATCAATCACATAGTAAATTGTAGTATTCCTGTTAAACATAAGCAAAAATATATATTTAACGTGTTATCATTGCATGGGTTTTTGGAACCCTATAGATATAAGATGAAGATTTATCTTTCACGTTTTTCTTCGAAAGTAACCGAAATTCAATTCTCCAAAGTCGTATTTTTATTGTATTAGTTATTGTAATTCACCTGCTACGATTACGACATTTTTTAAGCTTTTATGAAGCGATGAAGTTTCTAATTTTGCAATCAATTATATCTCTCTATGACAGAAATCTCCAAAATAAGATAATTGCCAAGGTAAGTCAAAAAACATAAATTACTACTACAAACATTTTAGCCATAATTAAGAAACTTATCTGATCTTTTATTCTTTTCACTTCTAGTTTTTACATGCGCAAAATTTAAATTTAGCTATTTTCTTTTCAGCTTTTCATTTTTATAGCATCATTCACACTAAAATTAATCGCGTTTCAGCGCTAATTACAATTTTGCGAAGATGACCTCGAACATTTTTGTGGAATCATTTCTCCGCTGAAAGACCTAAAAATAGCCTAAACTTCAGCTAAACGACCATCATCATTAATTGAAGTCAGATTTTGCAATCAGGATTTTATAAAAGAGGCCTCCAAGTCTGAGGTTTCAAAATTAAATCATTCACTATTTCAGTAAAATTTGGTTTTCATAGAAAACCAAAAAGGACTGTGTTAAAAAAATACGTATCAATCCACCTTTAACTAAATTCATACATACATAAATATACTCATGGCTATAAATCCCTAGAAGGGATAGCCAAATCAAAGGAATAAAAAAATCCTCATCCTCAGCCACTTTTGGAAGTTGCGTGGGGAAAAGATGGTAAAATAAAGGTTGCTGGTGATGGGTCTCCAACCGCATCGCCCAAAAATCCCTTAAAAAGCTCCAATACCGTTAGTCGCCTCCTACGTACACTCACCGGAAGAAATGGGGTAGTGCTATTCTAAGCCGACACTACACAGAAAGTTCAACTGAAACAAACCAAACTATGCAATATATAACTGCTGATTTAATATTTTAATATTCAAGTCAGGCTGTTTATGTGTAATATAAAAAGAAAAAACGGAATCACTGGCGCTAGGGTTCTCAATATATTGGCTGCACTGCCCTTTTGCATGACATAACAATTCTTTATTTTTCCTTCTTAATCGTAAGGTAGGTACTACCCTTAATATTAAAATTTACGTTTTGATTGGCAAGTGACTTACGACCGATTTCTGAATTGAGTATTACATCTGAGAACAACTTAAGTATCGTTCTGTCGCATTGAAATCTTAATAACTGAATGAGACAAAACGATACTTAAGTCGTTCTCAGCTTGAATACTCAATTCAGACAACATTTTAAACGCTACGAAACTCTGTAGCACTTTATAAAAAGTGTTTTTTGTTCGGAATACGGAGCAGGCCTATCGCCGTTTTGTACGAATACACTGCCACATGACCAAAGAACAACTTAGCAGTGTGGGTTTACTCACGATGTTATCCCTCACCGTTAACCATGATAAATTAACCACACACAATACTTTAGAAAAGACAAATTGGTGTAGGCGCGGCCCGAGATTTGAACCCTGATCGTATGCTCGATAAGCGGCGTTATACCCGCTAAGCTATCAAGATTGTTAGATTATATATAAAGTATAAATAAAAGGGTTATTTTTCTTACCATAATATATCTCTGTTTAATTGATTGTTTGCCATAAAAGTATACTATGGTGCCTGCCCACTGATTCCTCTTTCAACGGCTAGCCCAAAACCATTTAACTTAGAAACCTGGTTTATTGCACAGTGAGATTTGTTTAAGATGTAGTGCCGAGCCATGAATCGGGAAATATTTTTAATTGAATAGCTGTTTACGAGTATTTATTCGAGGCATTTTTTGACAAAATACTGCAAAATAACTTTCATTCCTTTAGAATTAAATATAAATATATATATTTTGCAAAAAGAAAATAACAAAATGGAAGTATAGTATATCTGTGTAGTGTCAGCTTAAGTAAATAAGAGTCGACTAAGGGTATTGGGTCTTTTTAATGGATTTTTGGACGATGCGGTTGGAGACCCATCACCAACAATCTCTATTTTACCATCTTTTCCCCTCTTTACTTCCAAAAGTGGCTGAGGAATTTCTAATTCTGTCTTCTTATCCCAAGGATTTATAACCGCGAGTATATGTATTTATGTATGTTTGTATGTATAGTCTTGCATTTTTACTCTGAGATATAACTTAATACATAAGTTTTGCTTTGGATAGAAGTTGGTTCAAAATGTATCTTCAACTTCCGAATTTACGATCTTATCACCTCCTAGCGTAATCATTGGTCCGAGTTCAAGTCATACGAGCTTGGTATTTAAGACAACAATACATAAAAATATAAATATTATTGTTAATACTAATACTATTAATACCGGTAATATACAACAAAACCCGTGAATGCCCATTTAAAGACGTAGATATTAAGGTTTTTCATAAATGCATCCTACATTTTCTAAACTGTATTTTTGACATATATGAATCAAAACAGAAATTAGAGGATAGGCCTTAAATAGAGGCGATTCCATACTTATTTCAGTAAGGCCAAGACTAGGTCCTAGTTTTACCTCAACATTGTTGTCAGTCCTTACATCACTATTAAGGACATATATAGGTAGTGATACGATATTAATTTCTTCAGCCATTACAAACTTATAAACAGTCTCGTCATATTTCAGCCCAGATAACATACATAAATGCATATACTCACGACTATAATAGGCTATTTGACTGTAATAAAAATATACATTTATTTTATTTCATTAGTCTTAATATTTCTTTTATGGAGCAATATGTAATAATGCGAGATAAAAATATTGCATTATTTCACTAAAATCCGTCTTCTAAAATAAGTATTTTTGATGCAACTGTCACGTGACTAAAAACGACCGTGATTGGCTATTTCTATAATGACGTAGATTGCACATAAACAGACTGTGCATCGTTTCGCTCATTGGTGTTTAATGCGGAATTGACGTCATTTGTGCTACAGCCGCCATATTACTTGAAGTCGCGTTTTCGCGGCACATTTGAATATTGCATTTTCTTTTTCGATTTTTTAATAAAATAGCTAAAATGAAGACAGAAAAATATTTATTTGGGGCTCCTTATAAAACAAATTAACACCGTAAGATAGTTTTCAAAACTTAGTCAAATAGCTTATTCCCAAAAAGTGGAAAGCAGAGCTGGAGAATTGGAAATTCTAAAGCACGCATGAAAGTTGAGTGGAGAAATATTAAAAAATAAAGGAAGGTTGATGGATCTCAAGCTATAGCGCCCAAAAATCACTTAAAAAGACCCAAAAACATACCTCGCCTCTTACGACACCATTGGGCATAAAATGGGTTAGTGCTATTCTAAGACGACATAACATAGCGGAAAATCATTCAAGACATCAAACTTAAAATAAAAAAACACAGGACCAAATAACAAAAGACCTCAATGTAAATAAAAAATATTTTGTACTAACAGTAACAATTATAATCACCATCAAAAATCTGTAGCATTTCGAACCTCTGATTCACGAATTTTCCATCCGCCACCAACGCACACATAGGTGGGGTAGCCGGCCTATAAAAGCGAGGCTGCATGAAGGTTTCAGCTAGTCGACATCCCGCCTTCTTGCTACTGAATCGCGGTGGGAGCTATGGAAAACTTTTTACGTGCACTTCGCGCTGTCGACTTTATCGAGGTTTTGCCGACTTGACTGAGGTAATGTATTTAAGTTTTTTTTATAAATATTTTTTACAATATTGCATATTTTTAAGTTTTATACCTTTTTTACTTTATTGAATTCCGTTGAGTTTTTATACGTTTTTGTATATTGACTTCTAGTACTTTATGAAAATAGTTTATTTTAGAACGTTATGTTAGTGTTCTATAGCAATCCAATGTATACCTACAAATATTTGACTCAAACAGTTGACTTAAAAAAAATATATTTTATAATTATATATGTCACATATATTTTTTTGATAAAGTATCTGTATAGCATTATTCATCATTCATCAACTAAAACTGTGCCAGCCAACCATTTTTATGTACTGAATATTGAAATTGAAAAATACAAGTTTTATTATAGGTGAGAATACTTTTAGGACATAATCACGAATATATCATCTATGTGGTGGTTATAGTCAGTGTACAAAAGAATGCATTTATTCATTCGACACTTTTAGCATCCCAAAATAAGATAATATTATCCTTAAAATAAGCTTTTGTCGCACCATACAACTTTCTTGAGCTCGAGCTATACGAGTCGTTTTGTAAACATAGTTGAGTTAAAAATTAACTTACCTACATTTTAAGTCTAAGTTTTGTTTAAACCAATAAAAGCATAACTAGAAAGTATTTTGCCGAGTAGAATCGGCTGAGAATATCACACCCTATCTCATACTACGTACCCGAGCCCCGTGAGTCGCCAATGAAACGCCTGACTAGGTATTTGATATAATGTTTTGGCAATCTGTAAGAAAACCAATTGAAATATATCCTAATTTCTACCACCTTCCAAAAGTGCCTAGAAAGTCATTTACTCTATAGCTCTGACTTTTCCGCAGTCTTACTCCTTTATTTGACTTAAAGTGCCTTAAAATTTCAAACATTTACGAGCGTGCGGGTTATAACAACTAGGCAAGCAATTAAATGTTTGGTATGACCCATACTGCTTTTTACTAATTTAGCCTAACCTACTTTTCCCATAGTTAAAATAATAAGGGGTCGCAAATACGTTAGCCGATGTAAAAGGAGTGTTTTATGTTCGTGACAAATCCTTTTATTTAGTTTGGCTGTTTAATTTTCGTTCAAGTCTTTATCTCACACGATCGCATGCTTTTTCTTGTTGATAATATTTTTATCGGGATGTTAACTTAAAAACATTTCCTTCAAAATACAAATACAAGGTGTACATAAAACAAATGTAAGCTAACATATACTTATACTTACGCCTATTATTCCCTTTCGGGTAGGCGATAATATTAATTGCCACTTGGTCACAGATTATTGACTTGGTACGATCTCATCTGACTTCCTTTACAGTCATCATTCTTCGTATATTAGTTCTTTTATTCTTCTAATTTTTACACTTTAGCTAGCTGCCGAACGTTTTCAATCTGCTCTTCAAACATCTTGCGTGATTACCTTCAACAGTGCCATACACATTGGCTCTATAATATATTTCTCTTTCGCCACTTCACTAACAACTATTTATCCGCTCTCTATGCTCCCATAATTATTATATCTTCACACACACTATTATCTACAGGAATATGATTGGTGAACTGTTTATTTGATGGATTTGGATGAAATAATGTACCATTCTTTCATTTATTTCTAATGATCTATTTATGTATATGTCTGGTTATTATCTTTGTTAGCTACAATTAATTTATTTAAACACACCTTCCAACTATTTTTTCCGAAATAGAAAAAGGGTTGAAGACATCAAACCTCCATTGCTTTCTTTAACTACTCTAAACTCTACTCTGTCGTCTTGTGTTGACCGCTTAAACTATAAAAAGTCATATTCCAAACACTATAAAAAACATATTCCTGCTACACGAGCTAAATCTCATCAACTTTTTTCATTCATTTTAAACTTTGACTCGCAAACACTATTGCCACCTTTACGGAAGTAGTGAGAATAAAAGATGGAACACGATTTTGAAAACGGAAAATTTACGAGTGGTTTTGACTGTGGACTTTTTTTATTTTTAGAACATTTTGTGTTATTTTAACACGATTGCTCGTTTTCGCATTGTTATAATAAGAGACCACTGGATATTTTTGGCAAGGAACTTGAAGTATTCTGTATTCATTCTGAGAATGGTTTTGAATCGAGACTTTTTGCAAGGCGCCTAACCGTAGCGTATACCGTTAGTACTAAGTGGATTTCAATGCAGAAATTCAAAGTGCTGATCGAACGACGCGAAACCCTTTGGAAATAACAATCCCCGTGTTCTCTTTGAAGTTTTAACGCAACCTGAACTGATAAATGGGTAACTGTCTACTTATACTCACAGCCATTTTTCCAATTGAGTATCAGAGACTATCGATTCCTATTCAATTTGGACTCCCTCTTTTATAAAAATTTTGCGTGGATGCAGAAAGAGTATTTTTTCGATTCTTTCTCTATACAAGTATTTCTATATGATTTAAAAACGTAGAGATAGTATAAAATATACGGTAACATCTATAGGAAAAGCACACCCATTACATGACCAAAACATTTACAAGTCTTGTATATTTTGAAAACAGCACAGAGCGTTAAACAAAGGGTTTTGGCCCTTTTAACAACAACCTATAAAGAATGATTTATATGAGCAAGGTTATCTGGCTGGTTAGGTTTTCAACAACTGAAATTACGTGCACGCAAACTTGTTACCGCAATGCAAGACGAATCGTTCTATCATACATGAAAGTTTCAGGGAAATTTGAGTGCAGTGCTAACTTTTGATTTTCTATGGTATGAAAAATAATATTACCTATTAACATTTGATATTATTTTGTTCGTTTGTTGAACACTGCATTGACGAGTAAACAATTAATAAGAACAGTTGGTTTAACGTACAATAGAAAAACTGTTCATTGTAATACTGTCTAAATATACTGTTGATTTAACTTTTAAAACATCTCAGAAAGCACAAATTTTACTTCTACGAAAACTTATTTACAAACTTACATAATAATAAATAACTAAATATGCAGTGGAACATAAAGGTATCACTTTTGCGAGTCGGTCAATCAGATATAAAATCAAGTCTTATATTACAGTTCGTGTCAAGTTTCGTGATGCATGTAATGATAAAGAAAACGTGACAGTTTAAGTTCGAACAGCTTTTACATGCCAAACTTCGTCACAATAATTTATTTAATTCTGAGACCTCAAACTCAACTCAACTCAATCGTTCACGCTCACAACGTATATCTCCGACAGGGTTGGCTGAGGTACTAATACCTCTGAACATCACGTGACATTGTCACCTGGTGTTCATGCTTACAACGTTTTCCTTTTACAGTGCACTTAAATAATAGGGGGCAGGCCAATCGCCGTTTCGTACGAATACACTGTAACGTGATTAGTCATGTACAACACGATGTTTTCGCTCATCGTTAACAACCATGATAAATTAAACACACATTAGAAAAGACAAAGTGGTGTAGGCCCGACCCGGGATTAGAACCCGTCTTCACAATAAGCGGTGTTTTACCCACTGAGATGGGACGGCTGCTGTTCAAAATATATTTAAATAGTTTATATAACTAATCAGACTATTGGTTTCCTTATAGCTAGATAGTTTTATTAAGTCCAAACGCGTGACCTAGTATTGAAGTGGTGGTATAAAATTAGCCGTAGCATGGGGCTAGTAAATTATTCACTGCGGAGTTCCGAACACGCGGTGCAAGTGCAGCACCATCATTATGCCCCACGGCTCTTTATTTATTCAGCTCGGAGGTTACAACTAAGTTGCTTTGTTTTATGGCCGCTTTACTGTCCTTTGGATGTCTATTTCGCTGGGTTTAAAAGACAAACATACATATATTCATAAAAGCACGGCCATACATCCCAAAAAGGTGTCGCCAGAGCCTCAGAGCTAGAAATAATAAGGTTTAAAAGACAGACGGATAAACTTTTACTTTAATAGTTTGTATTAATTGGGATGTACTTTCCCACCGACTCTTTCAACTTGATTTAGAATTTTAAAAAATATAGAAATCTTCATTGTACCCCACGGCTCTTTATTTAATCAGCTCGTAGGTTACAACTAAGTTGCTTTGTTTTATGGCCGCTTTACTGTCCTTTGGATGTCTATTTCGCTGTGTTTAAGTTTTGAAGATTATGCGTATGTTTTAATAGTTTGTAATACTTATAAAAAAATAGCTTTCTTAGCTTTATAAAATACATAGGAGAGCCATATATTTCACCACTTTGGAAGGTACTTCATATTAACTAGATTTAGAATTAAAAAAAAATGTAGAAAACTTCATTATGCCCCACGGCTCTTTATTTATTCAGCAAGGTTGTTACAACTAAGTTGCTTTTGTTTTATGGCCTCTTTGCTGTCCTTTGGATGTCTATTTCGCTGGATACTTGACAGGAGTATAAAATAAAGTTAAGTTTTAAATAAAATTATGCGTATGCTTTAATAGTTTGTAATACTTACACGTTTTCACGGCTCTGATTCAAAGTAAGGATCGCTAGAGATATAAATAATTCTAACTATTCGCTCTGAATTGTTTTAAGGTAGAGCGGACGGGCTCGTTTTTTCCAACTTTGGAATTGTTTTTTTTTATTATATTAACTTGGAATGGAATAATGATTGAGTTAGAAGCAGATTATTATTATTTTGATTTTAAGATGTAACTGACCTATTTATTTATATACAACTTTATATCATATTGTTTTCTATGTATTTTCCCCACGCCAACGTTTATTTATATTAAAATTTAATTTTAAAAATCGTGCATCTACTACTTAACAACCTTTTTAACAGCAGTCTACACACTTCCTAAAATGAATTGCTATGACAAATGGACAGACAACCAAACAGATATAGAGACAAACCAAATCCTTCAAGATTTTAAAGGTGCTCTATAGCTACTTAACCCTGAAAGAGGCAATATTAGTAAAGTATTTTAAATTAATGTAAAACAAAGGTGGTCTATTTTATTCATTTATTTATATTACAATATAACATAACTATATAAATCGATTGCCTATATTGGATGGGACAATTGAAAATTGTGTTATTATGTTTTTTTCTTAATTTAAAGCGTTTGAATCCCCAGAGCATATAGAAATAATAGTTGATGTATTTTGATAGAGTTGCATTTACTAGCTATCAGTGCATTGTACTGTTCATTTTCATGCGGAAATATAGAATAACTGAGTTTAATCCCTTTACCGAGTCTGTGCTAGTAAAGTTAATTGAATGGAATAAACAGGCGATTAGGTGTGCTATGAACTCCGGTTACATATACGATTATCAATATGGATTATTTTGTTTGTTCTCAGGTGACCAGGAATGATGTAAGATATACAGACGCGAAGATTCGATGAAGAAGGAGGAGTGGTAACACCACCGTTGGGAATCAGTAGAATTTTCTTTATCTTTTATTCTAATATAGTTGTAGAGGTGTGAACTGCAGGAAGATTATTTTATTGTTTCATAAATATATTACCCTCCTTTCACGGTATTTGATGCACGTATGAGTTTGCGCGCGATCACCGTTTGCACGTATCGACGCTCGTTCGAGCCTATATTCGGCGAGCGGCGAGCGGGCGAGCGCAGTCTGCAGCCACGGACGAACCCCGCCCGCAGCTCCTCGCGATCGACCCATCCTATTCCTATCCAAGCATCTTCCGTGTTCACACCAAAAATTGTGGGCCGTTTGACAAATTTAGAC